>CAJQZP010000945.1:9692500-10043730 GCA_907164705.1 Parnassius apollo
ATTTGTTCTACGTGTCAACTTACTTGTAAATTAGTTTTGAACGGCCTATGATTTTAATTTGTAAATGAAATAATATACTTGTATTCACTAGTATACAATAATTTACATTAAGATTTGTGTCATCCTGTACTGTAATAATTTTGTTTCTAAGTCTCAGTCGCTTTTAATTTAAAATGGATAACTTTATTAAAATTCAAATAGACATTCAAAGTAGAATAAAAAGAACTTTAATTAATTACAAAAAGTCTCCGAAAGAAAGAATTAATGCGACATATATTGAAATTCGTATACAAAGGGGGATGCCCACTGTTCATAGACACCTCGGCCATGGGTGCCCACATATAAAAGCATATGAAAATGATAATATGCAATTAAAATAATGAAATGGTTAAGGAATTGGTTTAAAAAAAGTCGGGATTTTTATGATATAAAGCTTTTTATTTTCACAAATACAGCTTTTTAACGACTACTTTTACCAATTTTATTGCTTTTAATTTCTTCAACTTTTAATTCCCGACGGGTGATTTTTCTTTTGGAGGCCTATGCCAAAAGGCACACCGAACAGAGGGACTTACTTTAACTAGTATTACAATAGGAACTCAAACACAAATATTATGTAACCCCAAAGTTCGGAAATAAATGGCTATATTATTATTATACTATTATTATTAATTCCTGACGTTTCAGGTGCTTTATAGCACCCATGGTCACGGGGTACTGAGGTGACTGCCATCCCAATGTCAGTATTGGGACATGGAGTACCTTCAGCTTTTTATTATTATTTTTATAGTCCAATCTACGCAGATTGAACTTACTCTATCTTTAAGTCTTGCAGTGGTATGCTTGGGGTTTGTTTTAATTTTATTAAATATAGTGTCCCAAGCAGGTGGCAGTACCCAACCGCCTTCTCTACTGAAATTAGGATGTTTTTTAATTTCAGTAGCCTCACATATCATCCTTGGTAGGAATTAATGTTCTTTAACGAGGATTTGTGGTCTATCAAATCTGATGTATGTCTATCTGGTTGGGGTGACACCCTTGACATACAATCTCTGATGGTAGTTACCAGAGAGGTACGAGTCAAGACCATGGAATGGATGTTGTTCAAACAACAAATAATCAGCAAATACTTGAACTAAGTTATTGGGGCCATCATTATAATGTGGGGACCAATATACTTTAGCCTCTTGTTTAGGTAAATACTAGTTTCAGCGCATATACTTCTTTCACTTTATTTTTGATTAATACTGAAGTGAAAATCGTTTCCGGGTGTATAACAAACAAGGCAAAATGTAGCTGGAGGATATCTAGCAGAGCATGGTCTGCCAGATATTCTAAGGGCTATTGACTGCACCCATGTTGATATATTTTACCTACCATTCTAGACTGGGGTTTAGTACAATAAAAGGGCGATCTACAATAATTGTTCAACTGGTAATAGCAAACAAGTTATAGAGTTTTTTAAAGACCTAATAATAAAGTTTTTTCTTAATAAAGAATAGAAGTATTATATTCATCTTATATTCCCCTTTCTCCCAAAAATAACGATAATGCTTATGTGCCACAATAGTCTTACAGGGTCCCATGAGACTTTTGTTGTCCCAGTTAAAGATTGTACAACCTTTCAGGTTGTAGTCACCCCTTAACCATTGAGGTATTGAGTCTTAATTGCCGTGATATAATAAGATAGGTTGTGGATGTTGAGTGCCGCATCATTGACATAAATGAACAATATCCAATGCGAGTCCATGATCAAGTCATATTTAACAACTCCAAACTTAAATCAAAAATGAAATGTCTGTATGATCAGTAGAATCAGTCTATACTATATTTTAGATATAATGTTTTAAATTAAAGTTATCAAACTTAATAAAGTTACAATTCAAAGTTTTAAATTAAGAAATATGTTAATTATTTAGCAAAGCTTGTTAAACATTTTAAAGGCATAGATAATATACATAATATTAGGAATAAAAATAACAAAAGACTCATGATCATTAAATTATTTATTCTTTGTTTTATTTGAAATCATAAAATTTTCATTCTTCATGCTTCATCATATCTTTATTAGTAGGTACTATTCTTTCTGAAAATCTAAAATGACAATAAGCAACCATTAATTGACACCAATATTATTATAAGGCGTTAATGAGATTAACAGAATCAAATATTTTACAGGGGCTTGGGCTTAACATCAGAACTTTGGCTGATGACTCCACATTTGAAAGCTGCCAAATAGTTCTGAAGAAAAATATACCTAAAAACTGGCATTGCTAAGTGAGAAACTGTGTGGAAAGAAAAATGGGTATCTCAAAGGCACATTCCAAAGCCTGGGCATTGACATAGTAACACCACCACAGTCTAGAGAAAGCTTAACAACTAAAATATTATGCTTATGCATCACTACAATATCATAGAACATCAAAGTTGTTTTTTGTAAATAATGTGTATATTATATTTGAGTATATCCTCACATACATAATTACTATTGGAATGCTTGTTTACTAATCATTAACTTATTTTGTAAATTGCAAAATTCGAATGGAACTACCAATAGATAACTCGTCACATCTTTGGAGCAAACCCGGATGTTGACAATTACTCAACAGAAATAGAAGATTAATAAATACATACTTCAACTAATATTTATTTGTATATTTACCTTTTCATCCTTTTGAGTTTATATATCTATGACTTAGGTGGGCATTCTGTGCACGAAGTAATTGATCGTGCTTATACAAAATATGCTCATTCGGCCTTTCGTCTATACTCGGAAAAATAAGGTCAAATATATATTGACTGTATCCGAACAATAAATAATTGGCTTTAAATGCAGAATAACAGGTCATAAATTAGTATCAATTATTTGTAAAGATAAAAGACTTGTAGAGAAAATGAGTTAAGTTTACATTTCGCTTTCATAATACAATAGTTACTTTACAACATTTTGTGTGATAATACATACCTACTTACTTTTTGGAACTCATTTTAAGGTAAATAAATTGGTTTGAAGAACAGAAAATGTTATTCTATTTCTTTGAAAAACAAACACTGTAAACTGTCAAAATCACGAGCAAAGATAAAAAATAATGACTTCGTGACTTATAGTAGATATCCATTTTGATGTATTCGGTAATTTTCTTATAATGGCAATAATTGCGGGGATACGTTTATCTCCTATTTTATCTACTGTGAATATTATATCCACAGTAGGCCCATGCTCGCAGGGTGGATAAAACTGAACGAGGGATAAAAAATTTATCCTCTCCCCGTGATGTTTACTCTAATCAACTAAGTCATTATTTTTTATCTGTGCTCGTGGTTTTGACAATTACAGACAATTATAAGTTTTTTCTTTTCGTCACAAGTTTTCGTTTTCGGTATATAAATAAAATTAATACTGAGAGGTCGATATATTAAAATGAGCGCCAAAAAGTAAGTACTATCACATTAAATGTAATAAAATAACTATTGTTTTATGAAAACGAAAAGTAAACATAACTAACTGTCTCTACAAATCTTTTTGTTTACAAATAATTGGTACTATTTTATTACTTGTTCGTCTATATTTATCGCCAATTATTTCACAATTCTTCTTTTTTTCATTCAGAACCAGAAGTAACAAAAAGCAATTAAATGTGTTGGTGAACTTTATGTCGACTCACAACCATCTTGCCACTGGTGAGTTCACAGGACCCTTAGGAGCTAAAAGGGCTGAATCCGAGTGGCAAATTCTCAGGGACATACTAAAAAAGTATGGGCCAGATAGAACGGTTGAACAGTGGAAGCAGGTAAGTCCATAACATATTACATTTTCAGGTTTAAATTAAATTAGTATTTGAATATTCTTTCAATTGCAGACTTGGAAAGATTTAAAAAAGGGTGCGCGTATCGAGAACGCGGCGGCAGCTCGTGGACGCAGCACTACGGGCAATGTAGCAACAGTCCCGACTGTGTCTGAAATGTTCACAAAGGTTTTAAACATTATTGGGCATGAGTCCTCCACTGGTATTGGGCCTGAAGAGTCTTCAATAAGTCAGGCAAATGTGTGTCCTTATTTAGTTCTAAAATTGTGCTTTGTGTAACCTTGTCTATGAAAGCATGTTATCAAGCTTAGGTTTCTAATTTTATATCAGGAAATCATCCACCAGCCATTCCTTTGTGTAACCTTGTCTATGAAAGCATGTTATCAAGCTTAGGTTTCTAATTTTATATCAGGAAATCATCCACCAGCCATTCAGCCCCTTCCCATTCCACCCGCTATGCTACAGCCCAAACCAAAAAAGAACAGTCGCATGATGTTTTTAATCGCCTCCAGCAAGAAAATAATGCATGTTTACAAGTAGTGGCAGTGCTGGAGAGGAAGTGGTGGCAGGCCTGCTGCACACCTTGTTTAATTTATGCTGGGAACTGAAGCGGGTACAGGTAGACTGGTGCAAAGCCGTGATAGTCCCAGTACATAAGGGAAATGGGTCGCAGCAGGACTGTAAAAACTACCGTGGCATCAGCCTTCTTAGCATTGTGGGAAAACTGTATGCTAAAAGGTACTGATTGAAAGGGTCATGAAAGAAACTGATGGAAAAATTTGGGATGTGCAAGCGGGATTTAGAGAGGGAATGGGATGTACAGATCAAGTCTTTTCCATGCGCATGATCGCGGAGAAGATTTTGGCCAAAAACCAAAAGGTTTTTTGTGCGTTCATGGACTTGGAAAAGGCCTATGACAGAGTGAATAGGGATGTGCTATGGCAAACACTGAAGTCATTTGGGTTGGGCGCTGGCTTGAGTCCCTTTATAGGGACTCTAGTGCTTGTGTTAGGATCAACGGGGTCTACTCGGACTGGTTTGACATCCATAAAGGTGTCAGACAGGGCTGTGTGGCTTCCCCGTGGCTGTTCAACCTATTTATGGACAGTTGTTTGCAAAATTTGAAAGTTGAAGAATGCGGATTAAGAATGGGTGAGTTAACCGTCAAATGCCTTTTGTACGCCGATGATCAAGTTATCCTTGCGTCGTCGGCGGCCGAGTTGCAAATGATGGTTACATGAATGAACAGATCATTAAAAGAAAGGGGTATGAAAGTGAACGCAAGTAAGACGAAGGTTATGGTTTTTGAAAGAGAAGAAAGTAAAACGATTTGTGAAATAAGAATAGAAGGGGAGTTGATCGAGCAAGTAGATGAGTTTGTATATTTGGGCTGCGTATTTAGCAGGGATGGGAGATATGATAAGGATATAGAACGACGAGTGAATGCGGGAAATAGACTAAATGGGGCCCTGCACTCTATTGTGAAGAGTCAAAATGTGTCGAAAAAGGCACTTATGGCAATTCACAATGCTGTGTTGGTGCCTACTTTAACGTATGGTAGTGAAAGTTGGGTGTGGCAGAAGAAGCACGAGTAGAATAAACGCAGTAGAAATGCGGTCGTTAAGGAGTATGTTAGGGCTGAATCTGAATGACAGGGTAAGAAATTGTTTAATAAGAAAAGAGTGTGGTTTGCAAGATGATGTTGTGACCAGGATTAAGAAAGGAATGCTTCGGTGGTTTGGTTTGGTCATGTGGAAAGAATGAATGAGGAAAGAGTGACAAAGAAAATTTATGGTGCAGAAGTGAATGGCAGAGTCGGAAAGGGAGGTCCTAGGCGAAAATTTATCGACCAACGATTTATTGAAAACGTGCCAAATTAGGAGTACTCTTAACCGACGAGCATGTATACGAACGTGTATGAATGTGAAGGAGGCGAGAGAGGTGTGTCAGGATCGTGCCAAATGGAAGTCTGTAGTCTCTGCCTACCCCTCTGGGTGACAGGCGTGAGTGTTTATGTATGTATGTATGTTTACAAGTAACAATTCTTTTTTTTATTTCATTACTTATGGAAGAAATGCTATTATTCCTTTCATGATTAATATTGTTTTGCTAGTCTATATAAATTTGACCTTATCTTTCATAGTATAGATAAAAGGCTCAAAAAGCAAAATAGCCTTCTGTGTGAATAAAACCAATTGTTACGTGCACAGAATGCCCACCTAGGTCATAGAAATAAACTTGAAAGGATAAAAAGGTAATCATACAAATAAGTTTTAGCTGAAGTATGTATTTATTAATCTTTCTCTTTTTTGCCGGGCAATTGTCAACAGCCTGGTTTGATCCACAGATGTCGTGAGAGGATTACTTTGTTCACTTGTTACATCTGAGTTGACCATTGGTTGTTCCATTGGAATTCTGCAAAAAAAATATAAAGTTTATCAAAAGTAAACAAACATTCCAATAATAATTATGTGTATAATGTAATCTATAATGTAAATATATTTACAAATCATACCTATAATGTAGCATGATATTGTATAGAGTTGCACAAGCATATATTAGTTGTGAAGCTTTCTCCGGACTGTAGTGGAGTACCCTGTCAATTCCCAAGCTTCGGAATGTGCCTTTGAGGTACCAATTTGCCCTTTCCACACAGTTTCTCACTTGGCAATACCATTGTGTGTATTTTGCTGCAGAACTATTTGGTGCAGCTTCCAAATCTGGAGTCATCAGCCAAGGCTCTAATGCATAACCCGAGTCCCCTGTAAAATATTTGTTTCTTTTAATGCTGTATTTTATAATATAGGTATCAATTCATGCTTGTAATTCTCTTTTCAGATTTTCACAAAAATTTAAATTTTAATAATTGTACATGAAGAACAAAAATACAAACAATAAAAAAATTATGATTATGTGTCTTGTGTTTTTTTAATTCCTAATATTATGCACATTAGCCTTTTAGATATTTTACAAGGTTTGCTAAAAGTTAACGTATTTCTTAATTTAAAATTTTGAACTATAAGTTTGAAATTTTAATTTAAAACATTATAAGTACCTAAAAGATAGTATTGACCGATTATCATACAGACGTTTCATTTCTAATTTAACCTTTGAGTTGTTAAATATGAACTGATCGTGGACTCGCCCTGGATACCGTGCATTTATGTTAATGATTCGGCACTCAACATCCACAACCTGTAACATTTAATCCATAGTCTCAGTAGCGCAAAGGTGGACTGCAATCTGAAAGGTTGCAGGATCTAACACTAGGACAAAAAAGTTATGATAATAGTCTTTTGTCTCACCTTTTCCTAGGAAAAATTAGTCTTGAATATAACTAATACTGTTTATTTAAAAAAAAATTGAATATTATGATTTTTAAAAAACTAGAACTTGTACCTTACCAGTTGAACATTTATTGTAGATCGCCCTTTTCTGTTCATGTACTGAACCCCATTCGGTAATGGTGGAGGAAAAATATCGACATGGGTGCAGTCAATAGCCCCAAGAATATCTGGCAGACCAATGTTTTGCTAGGAATACTCTAGCTACATTTTGCCTTGTTTGTCCTACGCCCGGAAATGATATCCATTTAGGCATTAGTCTAAAAATGAAATGCAAGAAGTTTACTCATTGAAACCTATTCTATTTACCTACATAAGAGGCTAATTAAAGTACATTGTCGCTTACATTCTAACAATAGCCCCAGTAACTTGGGTCAGGTATTTACTGACTGTTGTTTGAGCAATAGTCATTCCATGGTCTTGACCCGTACCTCTCTGGTAACTACCATCTACCAATACTCTGATAGATGTGAGTACCTAGAAAAATATTAAGTAAAGTTAGCCAAAAGTATTGTATATATACGATATGTTTGCACAAGATAATGATAAGATATGTTGTAATCGTTGCTTACTTTTATATGTACTGGTAGTCCATTCACAGAATTAATAGGTTTTACAGCCTCGCGGAGTTCTTCACATAAATACATAGCACAATCTTTGTGCATCCGGATCAAGCGCAGAAATTCCTTGTCGGGGAATTCGAATGGATTACTCTGATCACGTATCAATCGCCGATTTAATTTTCTGTTTTGTTTTTCACATTCTGATGCGAAAATGATGCTCCAATAGGCTCGAGACATCTTTTTCGTATTATTATGCTAAAAAATAAACTTAAACCCACGTCCAACAAACTAGGTTAAAATTGTCACTTTCAAATATCATAATTTTTCTCTTTCATCATTGGTCCAATGCTACGGACGGGGTTATATGTCTACTCGTTATGTCAAACGGAGATATACTTCTCCTTTCCCCTGTTGCCGTGCTCTGGCATAGGGATTAGATAATTTTTTCTCTTGTCAGTGGATAGAATCGGGGGATAAAATTTTTGTCCCCCGCTCATGCTAGCCCGGCAGTAACATTTTATAAGATCTCACCAATTAATTAAAGGATGTTCCATCTAATGATCTCAATATAATCGATAGTTATGAGCAAGATTTAAGTTAAATTTTTAAGAAAATATTATATTAAGTATTTTTTTATATTATTTCATTAACAAATAATGTTCATGTGCGATATTTGTAATAAATTGAATCAAAGAGAATTATAAAACGCCTGACTCAATCACATTTATTATTTCAAGCAGCCACTTAAACTAAATAGTAAAAACAAACATAATGTCGCACAAATTAGACAACAAGTGCGAAATAATTTAAAAGAGGCAAGTTGCATTAGAAACACAAAGTTTAATAAGCGCAATAGATTAATGACATATCACGTTGACGATTTAGTTTTTAAAAGTTTCTAGATCTAGTAAATCAGATGCAGATAACAAAGTTACGAGTAAATTTAATTTGGCGTATGAAGGGTCTTATATAATAGCAGCCGTACCATTTGACAATGTACTTTAATATACCTTAGCAAACTCAGAAACAAATGAAATTAGAAGAAATTTTAATGCTATTCATTTATTAAAATATTTTAAATAATAGTTTTGTTTTATATACATACTAGAATAAATACTGTAATATAAATTGATCTCTTGGGTGGCCTTTTGAGAAAATAAATTTAAAATTTATTAAAGTTATGAGCAAGACACAAAACTAATAAAAATAAGAAAAATGATATAATAATTATATGAACAACTATCTGTAAATATTGAATATAAGATAATTGTGTAAAATATTTTTATTTGAATAAATTTGGGGAGTTGGGTCAAGGTGAATGGCTCAATCAAATTTATCCTGTGGGTGTGTAGCCATCTGATATCACCTCATATTCAAAATACTGTACATATAAAGACAGCATTGATGAATTAATATTTTAAAGACTTAAAAATGTAAGTCAAAAACTAAAGAGAACCACTATATTAACGACATAATATACAATAAATTTAGCAAGATAACAATTTATGGTTTATCGCATTGAGATAGATGTGGTTGAAGGGGTGTTGGCGGCGGCCATTCCCTGGGGTAGGTGGGATGAAAATATATACTGAATTGAAAGAGGAAAGAACAGATACAAATAAGTTCAACATTTTGAGTGTAGTTCATATGCTCTCACTATAGTAAAATTTATATCAACGACTCCACTGTGTGGGTCATTAACATAAAATTTGGGGGTGGATTGTGACGGCCCCATATTATTATTAATAATTAAGTTCAATATAAAGGGGCGTCAAAAATAGTTTTAAAATATATATATTAAGCAATAAAATTACATTAATAAACGTAAAGTAAATATAAATATATTTCAGACATTAGACCAATAACATAGTAAATGAAAGGCAAAATATTGTCTTTCATAATAAATAAATTTATTTAAAAACTTGATAAAATATTTAAAATAAGATAAATAATAGAAATACAAGTCGAAAATGTTATAAAAATAATGATAAATAACATATAAGATAATTAGAAAATTTAAGTTGTGGAAGGAGTTCACGTATAAAAGAAAATTTTCCTAAGTTATGGAAGGTGTTCATGTATAGATGTCTTGTATGGAGGAGCTGCCGGAGATACATTCCTGCAGTTGTACATATAGATGGGGTGGTCGGGAGCCCGACTGTCTGAAGTACTGTAGCACAATGACTAGTCCTATATTAGGGACTTATGATATTAAACTCAATGACACAAAAGCAATACTATAGGTCTCTATGATGAATATGCATTACAATAGTAGGGTCGTGGGTTCGAGCCCTATATATGAATGACTTATGAAAGTAAGGTCTATGATACAAAAGCAATACTATAGAAGGTCTCCATGATGAATTTGCATTACAATAGTAGGGTCGTGGGTTCGAGCCCTATATATGAATGACTTATGAAAGTAAGGTCTATGATACAAAAGCAATACTATAGAAGGTCTCCATGATGAATTTGCATTACAATAGTAGGGTCGTGGGTTGAATTCCTATATATTAATGACTTATGAAAGTAAGGTCTATGATACAAAAGCAATATTATAGGAGGTCTCCTTGATGCATAAGCATTGTATGGGGTGGTCGGGTGACCGACTGCTCCTAGTACTGTAGCAAAATGACTAGTCCTTAATAGGGACTTGAGAAAGGAAGCTGGTTTTCATACGAAGAGGTGCTTTAACTGCAGCACGCTACATCACAGAGATCTTAGAAGACCATGTGGTGCCATACGCCGGCTATATTGGAGAGACCTTTGAATTAATGCATGATAATGCACGACCACACGTAGTGCGCATCACAACCGATTACCTTGAAGAGGTCGGCATTCGGGTTATGTCGTGGCCAGCAAGAAGCCCTGATCTCAACCCTATAGAGCACAAGTGGGACACCCTAAAACAAAAGGTAATAGAGTCCCTACAACATTAGACCTTGAAACCGCCATTAGGGAAGAATGGAACCAAATCCCTCAAGAGACCATCAAAATCTTGATAAGGTCATTAACCAACTGCGAATTCGTTTTGAGATTTTGTGCCTGCTGTGCGCATTTATTTTAGTAGTTTCATCTTTATTCGTGTTGAGTAGTTTGACCATTTAAACGCTGCGAATTAATTCGTGTTGAGCTGTTTAAAGAAATTAAGTATTGCGAGTTTATTCGTGTAGAGCAGTTTATTTTTTTTTTAAACATGAATAATACATAGTAAAAATAGTCGTATTGAGCAGCTAACTAATTTAAAACTAAGCGCGAAAATATTCGTCAGGAGCGTATGATACACAAGTTTTTTTTGCGAATATATACGTGTGGAGCAGCGAAAGGGTTAAACTGCGAATGCAGGCTGTCATTCGAGTAAGAGGAGGGAATACGCAATATTGAATTGCAACAATTGTGTACATAAAATTCAAAATATAAAAACTAGAGCGTATTGAAAATTAATAAAAATAATCGTGAAAAATTAAAGATTTCGGTGAAAATTACTTTCATAAAATCATTTTGATGTTGTAATTGTGATTAAATTGGTGTAAATAAACAAGTTAAATAAAACATTTCAGTACTTAAAGGTTTTGATTGGTTCTGCTTTAGAAAAACGTGATTTGCGGCAAAAACGCAGGTGGGCCACTTTTTTTGATGGCTAGTGTATATGTATATTTTAATGTATGTGTATGTATGTGCACTTATTTATGTATAATGGTCGCACCTGCCAACAATTGTCCTTGGCACCCAGGGTTGACTGGCAGAAAATGCCACATGGCATTAAGTCCGCCTTATGTACCCTTTAGCTTAAGGTGTTACATGTAAGTTTTTAAATAAATAATAAGTAAAATGTTGCAAAACTATCTGCAGATTTCTAAAACAGGATTACATGAATGTAAGTATAATAGAAAATATTTATTTTTAATTAGTGTAGGAACAAATTTATGTTTATTTATATGAAAGGTACAAAAATGATCAATTAACAATCACAAACTTTAATACGTCAGATTTGTGTCTTCTGTAGATTCCCATGTCGCATTTGGCAATGGAGTAACAGGAGCGGAAGATTAAGAAGTAGAAGGAAGTGAATACTGACTGGATTCATCCAGTTCCTCCATGTTTAAAATAATCCGTTTAACTTTTCGCTTTAATTCTCTTTTTCGAGCTTCTGACCTCATATTCCGCATCGCGGCAGCCATGAAATCACAAAAAGTGGCAGCATTATCAGATTTGTCTAAGATTCTTAACGCTCGCTCTAAAGCTTCATCTTTCTTTTTCCTTTTTTTAGAGGTTCGTTGAGATTAAAACAGAGTGTTGACTTTTGTCGATTCTGATGATTCCAAATTATCGTTGTTGGTAGAAGGTGAGTTTTGAAGATTATTACTTTTATTTATTATTCTTTTTACAGGTACCTTTATCTGAAGATTGCTGGAAAATATATCTGAAGATTGTAAAATTAAATGGAATTTTGCAAATGCTTTTGGAGCACTAGATGAAAAACATGTGGTCATAAAGGCACCCCAACGTAGTGAGAGTGTGTACTATAAATATAAAGGTCTATTTAGTATTGTGCTAATGGCATTAGTTGATGCTAGTTACAAATTTATTTACACAGACATTAGATGCAACGAGAGAATCTCCGATGGAGGCGTGTTTGCAAATTGTTCACTTTCAAACGCTTTAAGCGACGGTAGCCTTGAGGCCATACCCCTAGCGATCGACCTTGAGCATTTGGTCCGCCGACTTTCGCTACAATATATCGCGTAAGAAATCTGCAAGACGCCACCTACTGGTACGAACGTAGTATTATTTTTTCAATGTCAATGAACTATTTTATGGAAATAGACACGGCAGACAATGATAAATGTATTTTAATTTTCTTTATTCGGTATATTAGTTGCATTATATTAGAATTATGTATTCTCATATATTATCTAATTAATAAAAATGACTATTTTGATTATTTTTAACTATATACTATACTGCTATTATTGAATTAGCTTTTTATAGTGTAAATTATAATATTTGTCGAAATGTTAATTATGGATTCGAACTTTACATGCTAATGGTGCTTCATTTTTGTTATTTTCATTTACTTACATATTGAAAATATACTTGAATAGTAGGTATTATTATTTTATTTAGCTACTGAATTTATAATTATATAATTTTGAGGATACGTTTTACCTTGAGGTCAAATATAATTTTGAGGAGCAATAGTTATTACTAATCTTTTATCTGTTATTCCTTATTTAGGAACAATATTAGTAAATTGAGTTTGAGGGAGATTTACTGTTTATAATGCTGCATTTATTATTTTAATATTTACCTACTGGGTAGGTATTAGTAACTAAATAGATATTTTTTACCCAATTACAATAACTAATGAGGTATTGTGATTATTTGTGATTAGTTATACTGAGTGGGTATTAATAAATATCATTTTTATTATCTTGAATGTAAGAATTGATTACAAATTTTTTAACTTCCTTAAATTATAAACAAACAACTGCAGCTATTAAATGAACATATGCGCATACATACGCCCATATATACAACATGTAACAAAAACCCTATGGTTCCCGTTAAGTGTGTTATCAGAATCTGTAACCAAGCGTATAGAAATATTTTGTTTTCAAAAAACATTAAAAATATTTTAATGAAAAAAAATATTAATTTTCAAATTGTATGTGGTTTTATTTCCTCTAACTCACACGAGTATCAGTAATTCGGGGTCTTTGACAATCCTCTTACTCCTCGGCCAATGCAGAGATAACAAAACCACATACAATTTGCAAATTAATTTTTTTTTTCATTAAAATAAATTTTTATAAATGTGTTTTTTGAAAAAAAAATATTTCTATAGGCTTGGATAATGATTCTGATAACTCAGTTACATGAATAATATTTTTTGATCTTATTGACATAATAGATAAAACTGAACTGGTTATTTGAATTAAAATTTTAATTTGATATTCAAATTAATTACCCATACAATCTGTTTGATGCGTCTTTGCCAGCGCAGTGGTAGTTTATTGATGCCGTTCTTGAAGAAATCAATTGAACCGGTAAAGAACGAAAGTCTGTTAGCGCAAGGTCTAGTCAGTACGGCCAATGACGGAGAGCCTCCTAACCCAGCTCTTGTAACTTGGAGACCGTCTGTGCGGTATGAGGTTATACGGGGACGAGCGATTGACCGGAGCTGGTTGGGGACGTGCAAGCTTCTCCATCACTGTGTACAGTTCTTCACAGTTGACAGTCCTACTGTCAAAATTTTATTTTCTATAGAAACACTCCTATTTTTCACTAATATTTTGCACTTTCCCATTTTTTCAATAATTGGGTACAATATATGTTCATTGATGACAATAGCTCGTTTACTTGCGAATTTCCCGCGCCTATTTCAATCATACCTGCGACTGCACATTCATTTAATGATAAATAATTTTCACTACAATCATCGTTTACTATTACAAATTTTTGGTTACATAATTGGCTTTTAATCGTAAATTTTGACTCTAAGCCTTTTGTGTTTCTCCGATAAGGTGTAGTTCGGTGAAGCTGCAACCTAATGGACCATGACTTGAAATTTTTATGAAAAGAAGTGGCTGACGTCAATTATTATTCTTATTATTTTTTCATTACTGCCTTTTTCAACCTCACAAGATATTTGTAACTGCAAAAAAAGAAAACTACGTGTAAGTAAGTAAATCAGTAATATAGTGTATATGATTCAGACTAAATAAAGGTTCCTAAAAATAGATGTAAATAAAGAAATTGCATAAAAAATTACTTAAATAAAAATTCAATAAACTTGTTAATTTTATAGGTAGTAACATATTAAAATAATAAGTTTTTTTAGGATATTTATGTAAAACATAAAGGTTATATTATGTCCTAACTACCTTCACGCTTGCGCATATAAAACCGCGGAGTTTCACTAGTTTTATTATCAAAATAATAATTGACAACCCTACCCTAAGTTTGTCTTGATTTTACCCACTCAAACTCGTTTTAGAAGATCAAAACATAGAGAGAAAGACAGGAGACTATATTTTATTTAATATGGTTCATCAAATCCGTAAAAATAGTTTAAAATACTCACACAATAAAATTTTGTAATGCAGGTAAAATATCTGCGACCAACGTTTCACAACTTTTTACCAGAACCAAAAGTAAGCCCTGGCGTGCGACAAAAATCGTACCATAAATAAAATAAAGTCTCTAGCTCGAGGGGAGAAGAGCCGTGGTTGCTCAGATGGTTAACGCTCGCTGAAATTTTCACAGTGCGCGAGCAAACCGGGTTCGATCCCCGCCGGCACTAATGAAATTGTAATTGCAATTGCAATTTTAAGTGTTGATTTACCACGTGCTCAGCGGTGAAGGAAAACATTGTGAGGATGTCTGCATGTCTGAGAAATAAGAAAAAAAAATATTTCGAAGGACACGCGAAGTTTGCCAACACGCATTGGGGCAGCGCGGTGGACAATTCATTGCCCTAGGACCCTTTCAGAAATGAGCGGAGGCCTGTGCCCAGGAGTGGGACGTATATAGGCTTTATATTAAAGCTTATAGGCAAAGTTAAACTTAAAGTTAATATAGGACGTATATTAACTTTAAGTTTAACTTTGACTCTAGCTCGAATAGCCTACTAATGAAATTCAAATGATCGGTTTAGGCAAATTAAGGCTAGGTAAGTCAAATTAGGGCATTTTACAGTAGGTACTTATTTAGATATCTTTTACCTAATCACAAGCACAAGTGTTTACCTAATCACAATATCTACTAAAGTATTTTGATTAGATAAGTACACATTTGTGCACCATAATATCTACAAACCAAAAAATTTAATAAACAAACCTTTACATCTTCAACCATTTCAGTTGAACCAAGACAGTTATACTGTAATTCTATGGGGTCTTGACTCAAGTCATTTACTGCCGTATCGTCATTGTTCGTATTTAGCCTGCAATAAAGAATAAATTATATTAGATCTTGCATGAAAACAAAACGGAATTACTTGTAATAGATCATTTAGATACATATTTTAGCTATATATTTGAAATTGTTCATATTATTTATAATATGGTAACCACAAAAAATATCACATCAAATTTCATAACTCTATGGACTCAAAAGTGCGCCCGACTTACCCATTATCATTTTCAATTATTGGTAAACTTGAATAATTCTTTTTGTCGTCAAATTCGCATTCAGGTATTTTTCTTCTCCTCCTAAAATAAAAATATACTATGTTATAACACGTAGGAATTTAACGGAATAAAAGTAAGTGAACTTTGCATAATATATCAAATTGCTTACAGAATTTCATTAATCTTAAGAGCATTTTGACGTCGTTGACGTTTATTCTTCTTGAATTTAGGCATTTGCACTAATCACACAATAACACAATCGTAGCGTCTTTTTGTAGTAAAAAACACGTAAGCGCATCGGTTGGTAGGTATTCAAATAATATTATGTTTGCGGCGAAATAAGGAACGACGACGACGGCGACTAACGACACAGCTACCTCGTACGCTACCGTACCGCATACCGCGTACCGCATACGCGCGTAATGCCGCCCGCACTCTGCGCACGCCCCTTTATCATAGTATTCACACAAATTTTGGAATTATTTAAATTAAAAAAGAAAAACGAACTTAAAAACTTAATGATTTCTTATATTTACGCGAACACTACACATTGATTAAAACTAATTTTACGGATTTTATCGCGTTTATTTTACTATAATTTTTAATTCCCGACGTTTCGGGCGCTTTCCAGCACCCATGGTCACGGGGGACTGAGATGACTGACGTCCCGATGTCGTTGTTAAACCCGGAGTACCTTCAGCTTTTTTAATTATTGTTTATGGTCCGATCTATGCAAAATGAACTATGTCCTGAGGTCTTGCAGTGGTATGCTTGGGTTTAGTTTTAATTTTATTAATTATAGGATCCCAAGCAGGTGGTAGTACCCAGCCTCCTTCTCTATTGAGATTAGGATGTTTTTTAATTTCAATAGCTTCACGTATCGTCCATGGTAGGAATTGGTGTTCTTTTGCGAGGATTTGTGGTTTATCAAATCTGATATAATGGTTGGGGCCGTCTAGGATATGATCGCAAATTGCAGACTTCCCGGAACGTTGATGCTTCACATCAGCTAAATGTTCTTTTACGCGGGTTCTAATTGCTCTTTTTGTTTGTTCTATATAAGAGAGACCACATACAGAATCAAGCTTGTACACTCCTGCATCTTTTAGAGGAATATGACACTTGACTGATGGTAAGAACTGACTAATCTTCTTCGGCGGCTTGTACAATTTTCTAATAGAAGCTCGCTTCAAGATGTAGCCAATCTTGTCTGTGACACCTCTGACATATGGTAGTACAGCAGGCACACGCTCGACTGTGGCCGGCTTCACTCGGTCACTGTGACGTAGGCGCGGGACCCGAAGCTTGTTGTCGTGCAGAACTTGCTTAACGTGCTGAAGCTCGGCGGCCAGGTGTTTGCTGTCACAGATCCCTCGTGCTCTCTGTAACAAAGATTTGCCCACGGTAGCTAACTGTGAAGGATGGTGGTGAGATTCACCGTTTAAATATCGGTTTGTATGGGTCTTTTTCCTATACACAGTGTGACCAATGGTGTTGTTAGGATTTCGGATGACTAATACATCTAGGAAAGGTAAGGAATTATTTGCCTCTAACTCCATAGTAAATTGAATTTTAGAGTTTATGGAATTAAGATGTTCTAAAAATGTAGTTACTTTGTCTGATGGTAAAATTGTGAAAGTATCGTCTACGTACCGCTTGTAGATCCTTGGTGTAACAGGTGCAGTAAGGAGGGCTTGCTTCTCAAAGTCTTTCATGAATATATCGGCGACAATGGGAGATACAGGTGAGCCGATCTCAACACCATCTACTTGCTTTTAAAACTCTTCCTTTCTCAATAAGGCACTGTCTGAGTAATACTGCATATTCTGCTGGCATATTATTTTCTTCTAGTTTCCTAGTTATAATTGAGATTCAGTCTTCAACAGGTAGGCATGTAAATAGAGACTGAACATCAAAACTGACCATGGTTTCATTGTCAGTAAGACGTAGGTCTTTTATCTCACTGACAAAATGGTATGAATCCTTAGTGTGTGCTCTTGTGTGTCCTCTGGGTGGTGATAATATTTTAGCTAAGTATTGAGCCAATCTGTAAGTTGGCGAATCAATCTGACTCACTATTGGACGTAATGGAGCGTTCAGTTTGTGTATTTTTGGTAACCCATACAACTTCGGTGGTTTGGCACATGAAGGTATTATCGAATTAACGTCCAGATTCAATTTCTCGGAGTATTTCTTAATTAGATCGCTAGTTGTTTTAAGCGCATTAGTTGTAGGGTCTGTTTTGACCTTTCGGTATGTAGTTTCATCCGACAAAAGCCTTTATCTGCGCGGAGAATCGTAAGCTCTGGTCTGTTGCCTAAGTTTTTCACATTTCATTTGACATCGGGACGTCAGTCATATCAGTCCCCCGTGACCATGGGTGCCGGAAAGCGCCCGAAACGTCGGGAATTAAAAATTATAGAAAAATAAACGCGATAAAATCCGTAAAAGTAGTTTTAATTAAAAAATTAAATAAAACGTGGAGAATATAGATTTTTAAATTATCTATCTATTAGTGTAATCCTCAAATGATTAGAGCGTTGCGTTTAGCAACAGATGCATGTATTCAAGAATTTTAGTCATTTTTTAAAAGTTGATTTTAAATGTATTTATAGCACATAAAAACAAATTAGAACGTGGAATGTGATGATAAGATATCGAACATTAATAATGTGCTTTTAGATGTTGTTTATTTTTCATAACTAATGAGATAATAGAGTCTGAAAAACGCACTTTCGCAACATTTTGGTTAAGGATACACCTTAATGTACCACCGCCACAGCCACTTCCGGTAGGACCAAAAATGTACCCTATGTCATTATTGCTGATGATGCTTTTCCATTGAAGCCTTATCTTATGAAACCTTATCCGTTTTGTAACCAACCTGGGTCCTTAGACAAAGTAACATCGCTTCGTAGCGAAATGATATCTAAATTCGTCATCGTCGATGTTGTAGATTTTGATTATTGTAGATGTTGATAAACATTTCCTAGTCAATGTAACACTATTGTCGCGATCGTTGTGTCGAATTGTTTATTAGTTAAGAAACAAAAATATTGGTTATGGTATCGAAAATTTAGCTGTCAGTGTCAGTCAAGAAAGTGTCAATACGGATCAAACCCACGAACTTTTTTGTTGTAATTAAAATTTGCTAGAAATAAGTGAGTGTTTTCTTTTCAGTTCAGTTCTTTTTAGTTCGTATTCAAATAAAAATAAAAACAATATTTTGACAGTAGTAAGTGAATAGTGTTGTTAGTTTTAGATCGTCTCCAAAACTTAATGGTATTCAAAACAGATTCATTTTTATAAGTGACTGATGTTCAAACGTTTGATGATGTAGTAACCTGTATTTTAATTTTTAGTGATAAAACGTGGAATCAAGAGTGCGAGCAAATCCCGAACAATTATCAAAGCTGCTTGAGTACATGGAAACGAAAGTTAATCCAAGTTTTATTCATGAGTATGTAATGTAAACAATGACGTGATCTTATCAATGAAATATTGAATCTTTGTTTGTTTATGTTAGTCATGGTGACTTGGCGAGGCTTCTTGCTGGATTTTTGAACTGCAATAGCTATTTTGGTGCAGCATGGTCACTTTGTAAGTGAAGTTTCCGCCCCAGAAGATATTTGCTAAAATGCTGGAACGACTACCACAGCTAGCAATTCGAGTCTTGTGACACAATAGTTCCTTTCCGGTTTTGACAACTATTTGCTGAAATACGCTATCACAACCTTTTGATCACTATTCCGTTGAGACAACACACCGCCAAGTCCTATATCACTTGCGTATGTGTCAACTATAAATTCCTTGCCTGCATCAAGGTACCCCAAAATAGGTGTTTTGCACTGACGGTCCTTGAGCTCCTGCTGAATGCGAAATCGCAACATTCATCCCAGCAGAAATATCGCTTCTCCTCGGTTAGTTTGTGCGGAGATTTGGCTATATCTGCAAAGTTCTTCACAAATCGTCGATAATAGGAGCACAAACCCAAAAATGCTCCAACTTGCGTCTTGTCGTTTGGAACCGGCCAATCTTTGACAGCGGTGATTTTCTCTGGATCTATGCGGATACATTCTCCAGACACTACATATTCCAAAAAGTTAACTTGCCGTTTGAATAGTGAACGTTTATTCGGACTCAACTTAAGGTTGGTAGTCTGAATCTTCATGAGCTTTATTTCAATAAGAGTTAATAGGGATTTATTATCCATTAGGTCTAGCTTGCATGTTGTATTATGGCCTATTGAGGTAAGCCTTGTCTTGTTCCCAGCAGTTGACATATAAAGGCTGATTAATATAATTAATATGTTTAGTAGAGATACAAATTATAAAAGGTTAAAATTTTATGGAGTTTATCAAGTGACTTAATAAAAATATTGAAATATTTAATAGTAATTATATTTATTTACATAAATAAATATAATTACTATCCTCCACGCTTCCGGAGTATTGCCATAGTGGCAGCAGAAGTGCGGTGGTCTTGTTCTTTAAGAAAGGCGACAACGCTCTTTTGAAGAACTACAGACCGATTTCCATTCTGAGCCGCGTCTACGTGCTGTTTTCGAGACTCATTACGAATCGTCTCGCACGCAGACTCGACGACTTCCAGCTTCCCGAACAAACTAGTTTCCGAAAAGGCTTCAGTACCACAGATCACATACATACCCTGCGGCAGATTGTACAGAAGACCGAAAGTACAATCTGCCACTTTACCTGGCGTATGTGGACTATGTGAAAGCCTTTGATTCCGTCGAAATTTGGGCGGTGCTACAGTCCCTTCAGCGGTGCCAAGTTGTCGTATATCGAAGTGCTGAAGTGTCTCTATAGTAGGGCTACACTGCCTACCCGCGTACAGAACCAGAGGTCCTAAACTAGACGTAGACGTTTTCAAGCTACTGGACTGGAAAGGATATGGTATTAACATCAATTGCGAGTACATCACTCACCTTCGATTTGCCGACGATATGGTCCTTATGGCAGAATCGGCGGAGAACCTAAGCACTATGCTCAATGACCTCAATGGTGTCTTTCAACGGATAGGTCTTAAGATGAACATGGACAAAACAAAGATCATGTTTAATGTCCATGTTACACCTATGCCGGTAGTTGTTGGGAGCACTAAGCTCGAAGTTGTTGTATTGTGGCTCCACGAAATTATATATATTTGTGTAAAATGTAGAATAAGGACAGTATAATTAAAGTCTTGAGTAGATAAACACGTCTCCCTTTCATTTATCAAGCGTACAACATTACATGGCGACCCTGCCAGGCGGTGCGCGTGTATTGTCGCAGCGCACCGCCGCGGCCTGCAATTTTTTTTTAATAAAATGGGAAAATAATTTAAAGAAATAATAAAGAAAAAAAATTCAATTATTGAATTGACATACTACCAGATGTGACAAGAAAACCAAAAACTGATACGAGAAGTGGCCACAATAATAATTTAAAGAAGTTAACTCAAAATTAAAATTGAAATATATACAGGGTGTCCAGTAAATAGCACGACATACTGCAGGGGGTGATAGCTAGGCTCACTAACTATCAATACAACACAATATATTAAGTTCAGCAAAATCTTACGGATTTACAGTTTTACAAAATTTTCCGAAATACCGAAAAATATCTACCTTGAAACAGATTTATAAGCATCTCGTAATGAAAAAATCTTTTTCTAGTACTTTTTTTACATCAAATTATTTGTGAATAGTTACTTTACTCATTGATAAGTCTTTTTTCTATCAAAGACAAGAATGTTTTAAAAAAAATACAAAAAAATGCTATTTTAGTTCCAGAGAAGCTGATTTTGTTGAAAATGTAATTAACGTAATTTTGACAAAAACCACTATGAGAATAAGTAATAGCTGCTCATTTACGCGAATTATTATAAAACTAGTTGTGACACGTAAAATGCGACATGCGTGCGTAATGACTAAAGGTTTTTACCTGCTCGCCGACCGACCCGACCCGACCGGTTATTGTCTAACAAAAGAAGCGCATGTACTATCCCGCTCTTTCTTGCATTGAATTTTGTGTCTCACTCTCAACCTTATTTGCGACAGTTGTCAGTACGATACCTTAAACCGTGCGCAACGCATCTCTGTGTTCACAAATTATTGTTTCGTACTGACGACTGTTTTGTGCCTTGGACCCCGGACTTTGTTTGCCTTACGATTTGGATTTTTTATTGTGATCACTACGACGACTTGGCGACCACCTGGAATTCTGTGTTTTATAACATGGCCAACCGCCGCGTTTTTCCTGGTTATACGCAGCGAGAGTATGCTGAGATGCACCTTATTTACGGAGAAGCTGGCCAAAGTTCCCGAGCTGCTGCCACCCTCTACAGGGAAAGGTTTCCCGATAGGAGACATCCACACCATGAAATGTTTACCAGAGTGCATAACTCCTACATGGAAGGCAGACTCCCTGGTCAACGTGGCGGTGGACGGCCTCAAGTTGTTGACGAAGGCATAGTGCTTCAGGAACGAGAACAAGACCCGACAACTTCGGTTAGGGCGATACAACGGCGCACAGGGATACCGAAGTCCACTGTTCATTCAGTACTTAAGAGGTATGGATACCATCCATTTCACGTACGACGCGTGCAAACTCTTTTAACTAGAGACTACCTGCCGAGAGTTCAATTCTGCCGCCGCATGCTTGAAATGCATCGGGAGGACCCAAACTTTTTTAATAAGGTGTTATGGAGTGATGAATCAGCCTGCAGAAAGGAGGGCTACTTGAATTTGCATAATTTACATAGTTGGCAATTAGAAAATCCGTATGTGTTAAGAGAAGACAGGTCCCAGTACCAATTCAAAATAAATTTATGGTGTGGGATTTTTAATGGCTAGATTGTGGGTCCCGTCGAGCTTCCACCTACATTAAATGCCAATAATTACTTGGAGTTTTTACGAGAAACCCTACCCACGCTCCTTGAAAATGTTCCGAGTGAGCTAAGAGAGGTGATGTGGCTTCAAAATGATGGGTGCCCTGCTCATTATGGCCGGGAAGTCAGAGCCTACTTAGATGAAGCTTATCCAGGCAGGTGGATTGGGCAACTGGGACCGATATTATGGCCACCTAGGTCTCCGGACCTAAACCCCCTGGATTTTTATTGGGGTGCCATGAAGGACAAAGTCTATGAAAAACCGATCCAAAATGACAATGAATTGAGAGCAAGCGACATTGCAGCAAGAAAAATATCGGAAATAAGCCTGAGAAGACTCAAAAGCTCATTTTTAAGTAGATGCCGAGCGTGTATTAGGGCACAAGGAAAGCAATTTGAGCATTTATTGTAATTTATTTAAATAAATGTTTATTAAAGTTAACTCCTCTGTTTTTTTTACTATCACCTTACCCCTCAAGATGTCATTTACAGACCAGCCGGCCGGTCGGCTGTAGATTAATTATTATGTAAGTCGAACCGTAACATTACTTGCATTTAAAATAAAATGCTCTTATTAACTAAACTAGCTTATATTTTTGTATTTTTTTAATGAAAATGCACTACTATTGTATCTTTCCCAATTCACCAGTAAACAAGCTATTTTTTAAGTTTGTTATACAAAACTGCCACATACATTTTTTTTTCACCGCTGTAGGTTAAACTTAAGTGATAAGAAAATAGTTCTGTGCAAATTTAAACAAAAAATAGTATTTCTTGAAAACATTCTTGTCTTTGATAGAAAGAAGACTTATGAATGAGTAAAGTAACTATTCACATAATTTGATGTAAAAAAAGTACTAGAAAAGGATTTTTTCATTACGAGATGCTTAAAAATCTGTTTCAATGTACAGATTTTTCGGTATTTCAGAAAATTTTGTAAAACTGTAAATCCGTAAAAAAAAAAGATTTTGCTGAACATATATTGTGTTGTATTGATAGGTAGTGACCCTAGCTATCACCCTTCTGCAGTATGTCGTGCTATTTACTGGACAACCCTGTATATTACTATGAAGACAATCAAACTACGAATATTATTAATTTATTAATAAGTAAACAAAGAATGAGGAAAATAAAATGTGGATTTCAAGATATAGCATATTAATTTAAAAAGGGAAAGAAATAGTTGTATTCTAGCGAGTAACACCCAGAAGGATGTGAAAATTAAGTCGAATAACGAAGAATTTAAGAGGTAACTTTGCACCTGTGTTATTTTTGATTCCGTTTAAAACTTTAAATATTTGTGTTTTTTTAAGTTTTAAATTAATATTAATTTAAGACTAAATAACTTATAATATTATTTTAAATTAATAATGTTATGTATTAAATGTTCTGTATTTAATATATTATCAAGTTGAAATTATCAGATAATTCACGACACAGTTGATTTTCCAATATATTTATTACTATCTATAAAAATGCATTATTACAATACATTATTAAAAATTAAGTTACAATTTAAGTAATTATGTGGCATTTGTATTAAGGCTTAAGACGATTTTATATTCACTTTTATTCAGTTATAATTTTATATTATTTTACTACTGTGTTCTGCCTAAAAATTTATGTGATAATAATATAATAGATTGCATTTTTACGTACTTGATTTAAAATTTCACTGTGATATATTTCATAGTTTTTTTCCGTATCCAAATTTTTTAAATATCGTTTTAAGTTTTAGTTTATTTCTGTAAGGGCATTAAATCATTAATTTATATAATAACTTACGAAAAATATTAATTTTGTTCCTTGAATATTTAAGTAAATTAATGTGGTATTGTGTTAAATTCATAGATGTTATAGTGATTTTAATTATTTTGTGTACTCGATACATTACATATTTCTAGAAATCTTTTTCGATCTACGTAAAAGTAATATAATTATTAACAATGTAACTATGTCTTGACTTTTGTGTAAATTAAAGTAATGTTTAAGAATCACCTTTAAGGTACATTTTACTTGAACTCATATTATACCATATTGTACCAGTTTTCTAAAAATTAGGTATGAATCACAATGTGTGGTCAAAGTTCGATATAAATGCAAACATTTCCATATACGTACTTTGAAATTTAATACAAAGCTGTTTCAAATTACTTGCGCTGCTAGGATTACAATTTGTATTTTGATTTGTCCGTTGTTATGGTAGTGATGACGAATTAAGTTCCCAATTTCTTGATTCTGTTCATTTTAATATGCAATATAGTAATTTAATTTCGGTTTAATATTGTTAGAATATTTAAATCTTTTCAACTATTCTATTGTATTATTTCCTCGAAAGAGAGTACTTACTTGTGAGGATTATGAAATAATTTCTTGCTGTATATGACTTTGAAACTCCTTTTATGTATACACTTTATTTATTTAAATTTTGTTGTACTGATATTGAGAGCCTCGTTCCCTGACTATAAATGATGTACTTAAATAACATATGAGACTATATGACTTAAATTTGTAAAATATGTATGTAAATTTATGAATAAGTAACAGACCATAATTACAAATGAAAAGTATTGATAATATTATAGGTTTGAGTGACATAGGTAAAGAAAATTGTCGGTGATTAGCATATCCACATACAATCAGCCTGATCAGCTGAGAGTTTGGAAAACTAATAACTGATAAATTTTTTAAGGTTGACGGTTAAAGACGTAATGAGTTTTAATAACCGAAATGAGAATTTATTATGAATTGTATAGAAATATTGTCCATAATAATAAGAAAATAATATATGAAAATAAAACAAAAGTTGGCCTTAATAAATAAGTAATGGAGAGATATGGGAACGTCCATCACTGGTAAAGCATATAGTCCTCAAGCAGGGTATGCTTCCGTGATAGGATGATAAAATAAGGAGTTACGGGTACTAGGGAACAACGCTTTCAGTACAAGTGATGTACATTAGTTTACTCATATTAGTACTGTTGGGGACCAGAGAAGTCTTAAATTTGTTACCCTTAATAATGGTACATTGAGGTCACATCCTTCGTTGGATCACGGTGCGAACATAGTTTTCCTCTGACAATTGTTGGAGTCCTTTAAAAGTGACTTAAAAAACGTAGACCTCAAGGTTGTGCGCACAACCCAAGGTACACTATTACCTTGATACAGTATGAAAAAAAATTATGTACCAATAAAATAAAATGATTATAATACCCAAGTAAATGGGGGGCCCATATGTATGTGTATAAAGTAACCGCATGATGAATATCATGAAATGAAATATAATTAAGGTGAATTGAAACTCCGGCTCCCGATATTTAATAAATAAATACATATATGCGTGAATAGAGAGAAATAAAGCTAGCTGAAAGTCAAAATATTAATTTAAAAAAAAGAGAAAGTACGTACAAGATTTATGAAAAGAAATGATAATAAAAAGGCCTAACAATCTACAAAAATACAAGGTAATAAGGGGATCCCCGACTAAATCCATAGGGTTGGATAGATAGACATGCAATAAAACTTATTATTTCTTAGTCGACATGGCCGCATCTTTATCCGCCGTAACATATAAACATGCTATCGAATGAAGTGTTTCATTACATAAAGAGAATGTAATTATAAACGGTCTAGGTGGCGAGGTGCAAACAATCGGATATGTTTATATTCCATTAACGATTCATGGATCTGTTATTAATCACAAGTTCTTTGTTTTTAATTCGTTACCAATTTCGTCGCATGGAATTCTAGGTAGAGATGTTTATCACTACTAAACTGTGACGAAACTATGTACAAGACTGTGACCTCGACATTAATATGGGACAGGGGGGATCTGCCCACTCGACCTATTTTATTTTTGTTATTTATCTTTAAAAAATAATAGGTATATAATAAGATTGTATTTTTATAATTTGTATTTTTATTATAATTAAATTTTATATTTAGTTTTATAAGTTAAAAAAAAAGAAACAAATGTATTAATTTGTTTTTTTATTTTTTGTCGGTGGGAGGTGTAGTGTGGCTCCACGAAATTATATATATATATTTGTGTTAAGTGTAGAATAAGGACAGTATAATTAAAGTCTTGAGTAGATAAACACGTCTCCCTTTCATTTACCAACCGTACAACATTACATTGTTGACAAGTACGCTTACCTGGGATAAATTATCCGACTAGGTAAGTCCAACTTCGGCCGAAAAGTCATTCAACGGATTCATCTTGTCGGTGCAGCGTTCAGGAAATTACGACACATCTTCTCGTCAGGTATACCTCAAACTCTGAAAACTAGATTGTACAATCACTGCGTGTTGCCAGTGATGACTTACGGATCTGAGACATGGTCCTTCACTGCTGGCCGTATGAGGACGCTCAAGGTCGCTTAGCGAGCTATGGAGAGGGCTATGATCGTAGTTTCTCTGCGTGATAGACTCAAAAATGAGGATATCCGCAGTAAAACCAGAGTGACCGACACAGACTAACGGATTAGGAAGCTGAAGTGGCAATGGGCCGGCCATATAGCTCGAAGAACCGATAACCGATAGGGAAGAAAGGTTCTCGAGTGGCAGCCTCGTACCGGTAGGCAAAGTGTAGGGCGATCACCCACTAGATGGAGTGACGACCTGGTAAGACATGCAGGAAGTCGATGGATGCAGGTGGCTCAGGACCGTGCTTTGTGGCATTACTTGGGGGAGGCCTATGTTCAGCAGTGGACTTGTGAAGGGCTGTAATGATAATGAATGATGATGACATAAATAACGTCCTACTAACTGAGCGATTGCCTGGGATTAACTCATTTTAGTTATCGTTGGTGGAGGTGCTATGTTGTACAGCATGATCTTCACTACCTTCTAGATAGACCCTCAGCTGGCGTATCACTTGGAGGTGGGGTGATGTTTCTAAAGAAACTAATAAAATAAAGCATACTATATTAAATAAATATCGCTTCGAGCATATTACATGCCAAAATCATAGGACTGAATTGATAGACGCCTTTTTCTCGATTATACTTAATAAATAACAGGTGCACTATTATCAATAAAATTTTAAAAGGTGTAGATATTGTTCGCTTAGAAAGAAGGATCTGCCTGAAGTACAAGGTAAAGCGCTCTTAAAATATAAGAAAAACCTGAAAAATAAAGTGAACAAATAGATTTCAATATTTTTTTCATTTGTATTTACCTCGTTTTATTTTCAATATAATAATTTTTTTTTGCAAGTAACTATTATTTGGGACGTCATTTGCCTCGTAAAGCATCAAATTAAAAAAGAATGTCATGTATCATTTTGCTATAACCAATCGGGATGCAGAAGCTAACTCGAGTAAATTTAGTTCATGAGATTGCCGTCTGATTCGGTAGAATCCACTGGTTAGTCTGTGAAGAGAACTACGGAATAAAAATTCTTATAATCGTATTTCATGGATCCACCTTCCTGTGGATTTATAATTCATGTATGATTTCCGTCAATTGCCCCGACACAATTAGGAAAGTTGGCATTATGAAGCAAAATACCGGCTACTCCCTGCCATATATCTGAGCTCCTGGTTGGTAGACAGTCATCGCGAAGTGTATCCCAGTCTAGTGAACATACTTCATTAACAATGCAACTGATAGTAGTTATTCCAAGCCTGAATGAATATTGTAGATCTGTGTACGTATTCTCTGTAGCCAAGAATCTGAAAAATAGTAATAAGTATACTTAAAAAACTATTTTTATAAATTTACATTGTTACAGAAAATCAGATGGAAGACTGCTCGGGATGCTTTCTTTAGATGTAAAGCTTCTATAAAAAAAAACTCCTTCAGAGAGTGTTACAAAGAACATTAAGAAATACGTGATTTATGAGGAATTACCCTTTTTGAATCCAACCGATGTTGGTATAGTTACCGAGTCATTTCAAGTAATTAACTCTAACAATTTGTCTACCATTAATAATACGGACGACACTTCCAACATGTCTACAATGGAGTATTCTCAAAGTACGCAATCGGGATAGGAACAAGAGCAACAGGAATTGACACAAATACCACATAGAAAAAAAAAGGGCCAAGCCCTCCAAGAAAATAAGAATTTTGAAAAAGAACTGTTAACTTCGCTAAGCAATCAAACGCCCGATATTAACAGTGATGACCTGGTCTTTTTTTTCTTCATTGGGTTCAGTGTTAAGAAGCTTTGATCTTGTACAAAAGTTGCAATTTTGTTCCGGAGTATTAGCAGTGGCAATGGATGTTCAAAATATATATCACCGACGAAACACTTCATCGACAAATGACACAATAGATAATGAGGCTTAGGGTGGCTATTGCACTCAGTCAACACACGAAGAATATGTGCCACAGATGTATCACAGACCAAACAGTCCATCAACGAATGATACAATAGATAATGAGGCTCAGGGTGGCTATCGCACTCAGCCAACATATGAAGAATATGTGACACGGCAACATAATTATGAAGAATTATAACATAACATAACATAAACACTCACGCCTGTCACCCACTTCAACTGTCATATGAATTATTATAATAATAAGAACAGTTTCAATTTAATGGTCGTTCGTAATATCACCTTTTGTTCATTTCTAGGTGTGTGTGTATTCATTTTATTAAATTTAAAACGCATTTAATTTGATTTTTTTCTTACCTTAAAGTAACCACCAAACGTTGAGCTGGTGATACAGGTAAACTTCTGTAACTGCAATGTAGTAACTTATCTTATAACTTTACCAGTAACTCGTCAAAACTTTTTGATGACATGCGAAAATAGTTAAAGAACTTGGTATCGTCTTCTCTTAACTTTTTCTTCAATCTTCAATCAATCTTTGATCAATGAACTTGAAGTCGTCTTCTTCGTTGTTGAAGTTTTCAATTCTTTTTCCATAAAAATACAGGGCAGCAATTCGAACACTCATTGGATTGACCATGTCTGTACTTCGCAGCGGTCAGCATAACACTAAAACGCGTTGCTAATGACAGCTACGCGCGGAGGTGCCAACGCTGACTATCAGCGCGACTCTAAAACCATTATTTTTGTATTGAATTTGGAAGTAGTTTTGACATCAAAATTATTCCACCAAAATTGATTATATATTGAATTAGAAAATGCAATAAAATTTATTACATCGACTTTTACTTGCATGCCATGAAAATATTACAAAAATCATTCTTATTTGCTAATCATTGGCATCAAATAATTGGCTGAGACTGTAAATTTGCATGACTTCTGGTAGAACATAGAGAGACTTTTGTAAAGCAATGTAATACCCCTGTATTTACCTATGTTCAGCAAATAATAATAATAATAATATTTATTATTATTATTGGAGTATTAATAGAGTATTCGCATCTGGTTGGGCTTTTATTTTTATAGAAATTCCTAATCCTTTTCAATTTTTATCTTCTTCGATTGTAACCAATGAACTCTACTTTATTGTTGATTTTTTTCTATTCATTATGTTTTTTTTTCAGTGCCATAAAAGTCAGTCTTCTGTACTTAAGATACTTGAAAAGTTTATTTTTTACTGTTTTAGTTATAACTTTATGTTCTTCTGTTATATACCATTTTTATAGCCGTTTCGACTTTCGAAAAATCTTTATTGTTCAGTAAAAACTTATGTCCAACCTTAAGAAATTGAAATGATATTATCAAATCTTGATTTTTAATAAATGTTTAAGATTGCTTTCATTATGAGCACAATTTTATTGTTCCTTTTTTGCCGACCGCAGCATTCATCCGTAGAATAAGATGTTTATCAGTGGGACTCAACTTCATTTCTATCTATAATATTTAATAGGCACAAACCTATCTCCTGCGCACCTCGTCCTACTTCTTCTACCCATACATCATGGGCCCCATATACAAGTTACTGCACACAGAGCCGACGGCATAGACTGCCGGCTTTTGCCAAACAACACGTGCTGCTGTTTCTTCTGCATATTAATGATATGATGCAAACCCGTAACATTCATTGCTATGCAGATGACAGCACTGTCGGGACAAACTTGTGTCTCAAGTCTAGTCTTTGCTGAAAAAAGTCTCGGATTGGGGACGACTAAATCTAGTCCAGTTTAACCCTCAGAAGACACAAGTTTGCGTGTTAACCGCTAAAACGAACCTCTTTGTCGTATTTCCTCAGTTTCTGGACACTTCCCTTGTAGCCTCAGCCATTATCAGAATCCTCGGCATCGACATATCAAATGACGTGCAGTTTCGTGGTCACTTGGAAGAGAAGGCCAAATTGGCCTCTAAAAAGCTTGGCGTGCTCAGCAGAGCGCGACAGTATTTCATGCCAGCACACCGCTTGCAACTTTACAAAGCGCAGATTAGCCGCACATGGAATACTGTTCCCATCTCTGGGCTGGGGCTCCCCAGTACCAGCTCCTTCCACTTGATCGCATCCAGCGCAGAACGACTCGAATAGTCGACGACCGAGTGCTTTCCGATAGGCTCGATTCACTGGCGCTGCGAAGAGATGTTGCATCTCTTTGCATTTTCTTTCGTATATATCACGAGGAGTGGTCTGAGTAATTGTTCGGATTAATCCCAGCCGCCAAATTTCGTGAACGTACTACACGGCAAACGTCCCGATACCATCCACACCATCTGGATGCTTGGCGGTCCACCACTATACGTTTCACAAGGAGTTTTCTTCCACGTGCGACCTCTCTGTGGAATAGCTAACCACCGGCGATTTTTCCCACTATGGACGAAACTGACTGAACCAAAAACACATTTCAGCACATGACAGCCTTAAGCAATCTTTTCGAAAGCGAAATGAAACAAGAAGTAACAAATTTTATTAAAGGCTACTGTAAATGAAATGAATCATTATGCTCAAGTGGGAGAACTTTTACCTCTGATTTAAAGAAGAAACGTACACAGAGGAAAAAATAAATAACAATAATTATAACTATCTACAGTTCGAAGAAAACTGGACGGGAAAAAAGGGATTCATTCATTCCAAAGAAAAATATTCCTTTGATGATACGACTAACGATGAAAAGAACCTCTATACATCAGTACCAGTGCAAGAGTTGGTAGATCAAAATTGCTTAAATACGAATCCATCGACTATTAAAGTTTTACATTCAACGCCAGTAGGTGAGAATTGGGGCTTCTGTGTTACTTGCTCTCGCTTCGCTCGAGCTACATGCCGATGAAGGCCCCAATTCTCTCCATTAGAGATCTAAATTTTTGGTCTAATTCTCGATCCACTTTTTTTATTTTTGCTCCATTTCTAATACCGTTTCATTCGGAATCTCAAATACAAATGGTTCAATAGTATAACAACAAAATATTAAGGCTAATCTATTTCATCGTTATAAATGCAAGGTGGTACAAAAAAAAAACAGTTACTTTAATAATGAGTAATAATCGTTAGCGGTCTGAAACTATTTTTTTTTACTTCTTCTCGAACACAAAGGTAGTTTAAATTAAAAGATGAAGTGTTTATTTACATATATTTTATTAGAAATCAAACAATCATTTTTTTTTTCAAAACACCATTTCTTAATACATAAAACATTTTTTAACTCACATATTTTCTTATGAGCAAAACAGTTATACAGTAAAGTATCTTTACACTAAAGTTCACAAAGAGTATTTAAATTGGGAGCTCCTGAGCAACTTGTATCTATGATAGTATTTTTTTCTCTTTATTTGTATCACCAACAGATTATACACAATACTAACAACAATATAATTCAACACGGCGACTATATGCTACGTGTTAATCTTCTTACAGTTAACAACAACTTACATAAAAAGCGAAGTGATTTTTTTTAAAGATAAGGAAACATAATAAAACAGATAACAATAATATGCTAATAAGTATAAATAAATAAGCAGATTGCTATAGCTACCGTTTGTGGATTTAATGCTTAGAGTCTATACAATATTAATAATAATAACAATAAATCTACTAATTTTATTGCACATTTCAAAATTTTTTTTGGATCAAATACTTAAATCTAGCCAACGGTGTATACATTATGTCTATTTTCATTTAATTTGGTATATGGTTGTATAATGACATCATTCTGATAAGTGGGGAGTTGCGACCTAAGTTACTTTTACAGAAACGTTCTTTGAACAACTTGTACACCTTAAAGCGCGGTAACTTATTTGGTACAGATGTATTAATTTGCGTACAGTCTATATGGTTATTCAATAATTTATGCAAAAATACAAGATCTAGTGTTTTCCTTCTATTTTTGAGAGTTGTCATTTTAAAATATTTAAGTTTATAATAATAATAATAATAAAAAGGGCTTTTATTATTATTAAAAGGGCCCTTTTAATAATAATAAAAGGGCTTACCCCTCTATCCTTAGCCAACGAGCAATGGCAGGACCCAGCAGTGCTTAACATTTCCGACCGGGAGACCGTATGGAAGGAGAAGGAGCTCCACGGGAGGTACTACAGGGCTCTACATGAGCCCTTCGTAGATACAATCGCCTCCCTCAACTGGCTACGTTTCAGTGACCTCTTCGGGGGAAACCGAGGGTTTTGTTTGTGCAATACAGGATGCGGTTATTAAGACCAACAACTATCGGAGATACATCCTAAAGGATGGCAACGTCAACGTCTGTCGAGCTTGTCGCCATCCCGATGAGTCGCTTTGTTCGGCGCTTTCTAACTCTGAGTACTTGCACAGGCACAACCTAGTAGCCAGAATTCTACACCAGGAGCTCGCTCTGAAATACGGTCTCGTGGACCGGAAATTGCCGTATTACAAGTACTTGCCGGGAAGCCGTGCTCGAAAATGACCGCGCCAGGCTCTACTGGGATCGGGCCATCATCACAGACAGGACTATTCTTGCGAAGAAGCCTGATATTGTGCTGATGGACCGGGCACAGTCAAGGATATTTTTGGTCGACATTACCATTCCGTATGACGAGAACAGCGTGAAAGCCGAAACAGATCAGCGAACAAAATATCTGGACCTGGCTCACGAGGTGACCGACATGTGGGGTGGTCGGCGGGCCGAAATTATTCCTGAAGTCGTTTCTGCGAATGGGCTAATCCCAGTCAGCCTCTCAGGTCATATGAGTCGACTGGGACTTCGCGACGGACCGCTCCGGGCTCAAATGCAGAAGGCAGTGCTCCTGGATACCGCCCGCATCGTCCGTCGATTTTTTTACCTTTCCTCCTAACCCTCGGCCGTTTGATCTCCCCTGCCGAGGGCTTCCATCTGGTTGAATCTTTATTTATTTATGTATTTTTGTATTTATTTTATTTTATTGATATTTATGTATATTTATCATTTTAATTTATAATTATATATTTATAGAACCCAACCAGATGAGAAAACTGTACAGATATCCCAATAATAATAATAATAATTAAATGGCGTAGGGAATTGACGACCCCATCGCCCGCTGACGTAACAGTTAAGTGACAAAACTGCTACGTCAACGCAGTCATTCAGCGCCTTGCGAGAGGTGTGAGCGCCGTGACTCGGCAGAATTTAGGGTGCAAAGGCCCGCCTGTGCTTATGGCCACACTCGATACGGTGCCGGGCCTGGGCGTCTCCCGTTAATGGACGCACAAATAATGAATGATGGATAAGAAGATAGTGCGCATAGAGCCGCTGCCTGGGGATTGCCGGGGTGCGTCTGGAGCTGGCGCTGGACGCGGCAGCATGCGGGCCGCCAGCCGAGCGCGAGGAGCTGCACGGTCACCTAGCAGCCCTCCGCATCCATCATCCCCACCAGAAGGCTTGGTGTCAGCTGGGTCTTCTCGGACTCAGCAAGCGGCACCCGCCGCTGGTGGAGCACGTCGCATGCGTTGGTCACAAGCAATGAATACAAACGCACTGCGGGCGTACTTTGGGGCAAAAGGGGAAGAAACTGGATGTTTGGCGTACCGGGCTAGGATGCATGGTCTTTTTGCTGAGCTGGAGCCATCTTTAACCGTCACAGAGCAAAACCTGGCAGACCGAGTTCGGTATATCTTGCGCTCAAATATATTTGATGTCGCCGAACTCGAACGCCGAACTGCTAAAAATCTCCGGTGGAGATTCGGTTGCCACCTACGACGACTCGACCTGGCAACATATAACGCACGCACCCTGAGGACTGACGAGAAGATACTGGAGCTGGAAGAAGAGGTAGACAAGTTGCGCTGGCATATTATTGGATTATCCGAGGTCCCAAGAGAGGGAGAGGACACGGCAATCCTCGAGTCCGGCAACTTGTTCTATCACCGGGAGGGCGACCACCTGTCCCAAGGAGGTGTCGGATTTATCGTCCACAAGTCTCTCGTCAACAACGTTGTAGAGATTGGGAGTGTGTCGACGAGGTTCGCGTACCTGATACGCAGAATCACCAAACGGTATTCGCTGAAGGTCATACAGGTTTACGCACCAACCTCGGCACATCCCGATGAGGAGGTGGAGGAAATGTATGAGGATATTTCCAGAGCCATACATTCCTCCAAAATCCTCTACACGGTGTTGATGGGAGACTTCAACGCAAAACTAGGCACAAGAGAAAGCGGTGAGCTGAAGGTAGGGAAGTAGGGTAGGGCAACGGAACCGAAGGGGCCAGCAGCTGGCCGACTTTATGGAGAAAGAGGGACTCTTTATGATGAACTCTTTCTTCCAGAAGCGGCCACACAGAAAGTGGACCTGGTCGAGCCCCGACGGTTCGACAAAAAATGAGATTGACTTCATTATGACGACCAGACGCCAACTGTTCAGTGATGTCTCGGTGATCGCAAGGGTGAAAACCGGCAGCGATCACCGAATGGTTAGAGGCACACTGAACCTAAACGTTAAGTTGGAGAGGTCTCGTCTAATGAAGTCAACGCTCCGTCCCCCTCGTGCTCTAATCCAGAATCCCGAAACCTTTCAGCTCGAGTTACGTAACCGCTTTCAGTGCCTAGAAGATTGCAATGCAGTGGACGATATGAATGACAAGCTCGTGGAAACTGTCCATGCAGTCGGAGCTAAGTTCTGCAAGACCCGCCGCAGAAGAACACAAAAATTCTCCGATCACACTCTTAATCTCATGGCTGTTAGACGGGAGATGAGGCTACAATCGTCAACAGATTTGACAGCATACAGGAAACTGAACAGACAGATCTCCAAATGCATGCGGCGAGACTTACGCAACTTTTATACTTCTCGTATTAAAGAAGCGATCGATCGGAACCAGGGCTCCAAAGTCTTTGCCAGAGATCTGTCTGCCAGAAAGAGCCAACTGTCAAAGCTGAAGACTGAGTGTGGCAACATCGTTTCCGGGACACCTGAGATTCTGAGTGAGATTGAGAGGTTCTATGGGCAGCTGTACACATCATCGTTGGAGCCACACTCAATTGTGAGTAACGATCCAAGAGCAAGTCTTATCCGACACTATTCCGATGGTATCCCGGACGTCAGTCTGGGCGAGATTAGAATGGCTCTCCAACACCTTAAAAACGGCAAGGCCCCGGGCGAGGATGGAATTACAGCGGAGCTTCTGAAAGCGGGTGGAACACCAGTACTTGAAGTCCTTCAGAAACTCTTAAATTCCGTCCTCCATGGCGGCACTACTCCGGAGGCGTGAAGCAGAAGCGCGGTGGTTTTGTTCTTTAAGAAAGGCGACAACACTCTCTTAAAGAACTACAGACCGATTTCCCTTCTGAGCCGCGTCTACGTGCTATTTTCGAGAGTCATTACGAATCGTCTGGCACGCAGACTCGACGACTTCCAGCCTCCCGAACAAGCCGGTTTCCGAAAAGGTTTCAGTACCATAGACCACATACATACTCTGCGGCAGATTGTACAGAAGACCGAAGAGTACAATCTGTCACTTTGCCTGACATATATGGACTATGAGAAAGCCTTTGATTCCGTCGAAATTTGGGCGGTGCTACAGTCCCTTCAGCGGTGTCAAGTTGACTGTCGGTATATCGAGGTGCTGAAGTGTTTGTACAGTAGGGCTACGATGGCTATCCGAGTACAGAACCAGAGTTCTAAACCTATCCAACTGCAGAGAGGTGTAAGACAGGGTGATTTTATATCCCCGAAACTCTTCACCGCTGCGTTGGAAGACGTTTTCAAGCTACTGGACTGGAAAGGATACGGTATTAACATCAATGGCGAGTACATCACTCACCTTCGATTTGCCGACGATATAGTCCTTATGGCAGAATCGCTGGAGGACCTTAGCACTATGCTCAATGACCTCAATGGTGTCTCCCAACGCATAGGTCTTAAGATGAACATGGACAAAACAATGATCATGTTTAATGTCCATGTCACACCTATGCCGGTAGTTGTTGGGAGCACTATGCCCGAAGTTGTTGACGAGTACATTTACCTGGGACAAATAGTCCGACTAGGTAAGTCCAACTTCGACCGAGAGGTCAATCGACGGATTCAACTCGGCTGGGCAGCGTTCGGGAAATTACGACACATCTTCTCGTCAGGTATACCTCAATCTCTGAAAACTAAATTGTATAACCAGTGCGTGTTGCCAGTGATAACTTACGGATCTGAGACGTGGTCCTTCACTGCTGGCCGTATGAGGACGCTCAAGGTCGCTCAGCGAGCTATGGAGAAGGCTATGCTCGGAGTTTCTCTGCGTGATAGGCTCAGAAATGAGGATATCCGCAGTAAAACCAGAGTGACCGACATAGCCCAAGGATTAGTAAGCTGAAGTGGCAATGGGCCGGCCATATAGCTCGAAGAACCGATAACCGATAGGGAAGAAAGGTTCTCGAGTGGCAGCCTCTTACCGGTAGGCGTAGTGTAGGGTGACCCCCACTAGATGGAGTAACGACCTGGTGAAACATGCAGGAAGTCGATGGATGCAGGTGGCTCAGGACCGTGCTTTGTGGCGTTACTTGGGGGAGGCCTATGTTTAGCAGTGGACTTGTGAAGGGCTGTAATGATGATGATGATGAACTCGAACGGCTACGACGTGAGGCTGTTTCCTCCCTGCCGTAGCGTTTTCATCCCTCAGGGATGAAAATGCTACGGCTGAGGATGCAGCGCCACAAATGATAGAGCAACCCGCAAACGTGGATGCCGCCGTGAATACCCCAGTTGTGGTTGATTTAAACGATGATGGAACAGTCGCCCAGGAACTGGAATTAGAGCATATGAGTAGTACATTGGAAGAGGCGATTGTGGAAACGCGCAGTACGCCTCTCGAAAATCGACCGCGACTTCCCCGCATAGCCCTAAGCAGGCGGAATCGGGCTGTCGTGAGGGCTCTGAACCCAAAGCTGGTGACCTATTTGGAAGCCAGCTGGGACCTTTGCAAGAAGGACTCAATTCTTTTTGGCGCCGCGCTGGCAGTCTGCCGTATCATAGGCGCCAAGGTTTCCACGGCTGGACGCGCTACTGGCCATAGTAGCGCTACTATCCCAGCATGGAGAAGAAGAATTGAGGAACGTATCGCAAAGGCTAGAGCTCTCATCGGCAGACTGATATGCTTCAGATCAGGCAATAACAGGCCAAGAATTGTGCGCACCGTCAGGATGGCGTTTGCTGGGACAAATGTCAGTTTGTCCCAGCCGGATATAACGCAAAAACTGACGGAGCGCATAGATGATCTGAAGCAAAGAATCGCTGCTTGGGGAAAGCGAATTCGGCGATATACCGAGAGGTCGACACGGTTCAACCAGAATCGTCTCTTCCAGAGTGATCAGAAGAGGCTCTATGCATCATTGGAGTGACCAATTGTAAATGTAACGGGCCCAGCACCGAATCAGGCCGACACTGTAGCATTCTGACGTGGCCTGTGGTCAGAGCCCGTATACCACAGCGAGGGCCCTTGGGCGGAAGTTGTGGCGAGTCAGTGTGCGGATATTACGCCCATGGACACCGTCATCATAACACCGGATGACGTAGCTGAGGCGGTCCGTAGGGCCCCGAACTGGAAAAGTCCAGGGCTTGACGGGCTGCATGACTACTGGCTGAAGGGGTTCGTGGTGTGTCACTCTGTGCTCGCCCGACAGTTTCAAGAGGCTCTCAACCTGAAGTCGCTCCCAAGCCTCTTCACTTCTGGGATCACTCATTTGGTTCCTAAAGTCCAGGGTACCACAGACCCGAGCAAATACCGCCCCATCACGTGTCTACCGACCATATACAAGACACTAATATCCATTTTGAGCGCGAGAATCACTCGTCACCTGGACTCAAATCAGGTGATGTCGCGCGCTCAAAATGGATGTCGCGGCGGTGGTCGTGGAACCAAGGAACCACTCCTCATTGACGCGGTCATTGGGAAAGTGGTGAAACGCAACCGTCGGAACTTCTCCGCCGCCTGGATAGACTACAGAAAGGCATTCGACTCGGTGCCCCATACATCGCTAAAGAGAGTCCTCGAGCTGTACAAGATAGACTGTACAGTTAGAGACTTCCTCGAGCAGTGTATGGGGCAGTGGAATACGATCCTTTGTAATCTGGGCGAGCGGAGGATGGCTGCGGAGAACCACATAAGGATAAGAAGGGGTATCTTCCAGGGCGATTGTCTGAGTCCAATCTGGTTCTGCCTCTCTCTGAACCCTCTCAGTACCTTACTGGAGGGCTCCGGGAGGGGATTTCAGCTACGGAAAGGAGGGACAAAAGTGACCCACCTTTTCTATATGGATGACCTCAAGTTATTCGCCTCCAGTCGCTCCCATCTTATGGAATTGCTAAACATCACTTGTGAATTTAGCAATTCCATTGGAATGGAGCTGGGGACGGATAAGTGTGCGGTCCTCCATGTTGAAAGGGGAAGGGTTGCTAACTCTGAGGGCATAGACTTATCTATGCCCGTCAACTTAAGAACCCTTTCCGAGGCTGAAACATACCGATACCTGGGTATGTCACAAAACATCGGTATCGATGAGACTGGTATGAAACAGTCAGTTTGCGACGTGTTTTATGCACGTTTGACCAAAGTGCTTAACAGCCTTTTGTCCGGTGTGAATAAGGCACACGCATATAACGGCTGGGCTATGCCTGTCCTCATGTATACCTTTGGCATACTCAGGTTGACTCAGGCTGAACTTAACGCCCTGGATAGAAAAGTCCGCACTACCATGACGTCCCATAGGATGCATCATCCGAGATCGTCGGTAATGAGGCTGTACTTGCCGCGGAAGCATTGTGGTCGTGGCTTCTTTAGCGCGCTCACCATGCATAATCGCAAAGTGTGCAGCCTCCGTGATTACTTCCTGGCGAGATTGGATGATCCATTCTATAAGGACGTCACTTCTTATGATAAAGGACTTACCCCTGTATCCTTAGCCAACGAGCAATGGCAAGACCCGACAGTGCAGAGCATTTCCGACCGGGAGACCGTATGGAAGGAGAAGGATCTCCACGGGAGGTTCTACAAGGCTCTACATGAGCCTGTCGTAGACACAGTTGCCTCCCTCAACTGGCTACGCTTTGGCGATCTCTTCGGGGGAAACCGAGGGTTTTGTCTGTGCAATACAGGATCGGGTTATTAACACCAACAACTATCGGAGATACATCCTAAAGGGTGGCACCGTCGACATCTGTCGAGCTTGTCGCCATCCCGGTGAGTCTCTTAGGTATGTCATCTCCGGTTGTTCGGCGCTTTCTAACTCTGAGTACTTGCACAGGCACAACCTAGTAGCCAGAATTCTTCACCAGGAGCTCGCTCTGAAATACGGTCTCGTGGATCGTAAATTGCCGTATTACAAGTACTTGCCGGAAGCCGTGTTCGCAAAGGATCGCGCCAGGCTCTATTGGGACCGGGCCATCATCACAGACAGGACTATTCTTGCGAATAAGCCCTGATATTGTGCTGATGGACTGGGCACAGTCAAGGATGTTTTTGGTCGACATTACCATTCAGAAACAGATAAGCAAACATAATATCTGGACCTGGCTCACGAGGTGACCAACATGTGGGGTGGACTGCCGACCGAAATTATTCCTGTAGTCGTCTCTGCGAACGGGCTACTCCCAGTCAGCCTCTCGGGTCATCTGAGGCAGCTGACTACGTGGCGGACCGCTCCGGGCTCAAATGCAGAAGGCGGTGCTCCTCGATACCGCCCGCATCGTCCGCCGGTTTCTTTCCCTTTCCCCCTAACCCTCGGCCGTTTCGTCTCCCCTGCCGAGCGCCTCCATCTGGTCGGGCTTTTATTTATTTATTTATTTTTATATTTAGTTTATGTTATTGATATTTATGTATATTTATCTTTTCATTTTCATTTATAATTATATGGTTGCGCGGAAAACCATTCGTATTTATTTATTTGACGGTAGGCTTGCCAAATCGTTTATCCCTTTCCAAACGATATCATTCATACCCTCCTATCGACACATCGGGGTGGTGGGGTGGGAGGGGAAAGTAGATGATTCTAGAATATTAAGCAATCATCGCAACAGAAGGAATAAAAAGGCACGCGCGGCCGACGCGCGCCCTCTTCCCGCCGCGCTCGTCGTTGGAACCACACCGCCTAGGATAATAGTGTCCTAAATAGCTCTTGCCCACGCGCACCGCTAGTATAACCGCTTAGCCTGAAGCAGTCGAGCTCCAGGAAACCCGCCTCCAGAGAGTCTACCCAGAGTATCTTCCAGAAGTCGCAGCATAGAAGCAACACCCCGGTGAGTGAACATTCCTAATAGTTCCTGCTTGATATAATTGTGTTTAATAGTTAATCCGCTCCAATTTTATTTTCTCCTAATCAAGCAGGATTCCTTTCATAGATTTGGCAAATAATAGTTCGTTTTAGGGAAGAGCGAGTGCATTGTATGGGAAACCGCGTGCTATAGTCGCCATTTTATGTAAAGTTAGAAGTATTTCGCATATACAGTCCACTTTGGTTAATATCTCGCGTAATAGGTTTAAGGCTCGACCGGAGAATTGGACTTCGGTAGCCTTAGGCTCGTCCCTCCACCATTTTTTGGTCACTTCGGCAGGATTTGGACTGGTGTTTAGTAGTCGTTCAACCATTTTCTGGTCGAATTATTAGATTAATTATTTAGATAATGCACTCTAATTTATGAAATAGACTTAAATAGTGTTCGTTTAAAATTAAACTTTAGTTAGTTACTTGCAAATAGAATTAATTCTTCACTTTAATGGTACTCGTTTAGTTAAAATTTAAATTTTGGTTAGTTACTCGCAAATAGAATTATTCATTTAAATAGTGTTCGTATTTGGTTTAAATTTAAAGCCGCTTAAATAATTGAAACAGTGTAATCACACGCGTTTTGTATGCTTACCCGACAATTCTGATAAAAATATATTGAGTTTAGTGAGCGACGCGCGTCATCTCGGCTCGCTGTAACAGGTGTTCAATTTAATGACTCAATTGTGTTCAATTTAATGACGTAAAACGGCTCGAATGTCCATCCTCCAATGTTGTGAGATTAATTGTGATTAATATAATTTTATTATAATAATTTAAAATGGCAGTTAGTGGAAATGAAATCAAAATTAAAACGCTTTATGCCAAGAGGGACATACTTTTTTCACGTATACAAAGTATTAGTGAACACATAAAGAACATTAATGTAGGTGCAGTGCGGGAAACTTTCTTAAATTAAATTGAAACGGTGGATTCTTTGCGGACGGATTACGAAAGAATATTAGACCAAATTAATCATTTGGAATTACAAATCGACCCGAAATATATAGTGAACTACCAACCGCTTCTGGCATTTGAAGATATGTTGTGTTGCGTGAAAAGAACGGCGAAACTCTTACAGTCTCCAGCTCAAAACGAAGCAAAGCCGGAAACACAGGTACGCCCACGTGACTCAATTAGGTTGCCGCCAATAGATATTCCGGCATTCAATGGGGATATTAAGACATGGCCCTTCTTCTTCAGTAGTTTTCAAAACAATATACATACTCGTAATAACCCATCGTTATCGGACGCTGAAAAATTATATTATTTAATTAGTAAACTTAGTGGCAGGGCACAGTCAATTTGCTCGGGTTTTACACCTACAGCAAACAATTACTAGTTAATATTCGAAACGCTTAAAACTAAATATGAAGATAGGAGAATGTTAGCTTCCGAATATTTGAACCAGATATTCGATCTTAAACCTATATCATCCGCGAACATCAACGGCTTAGAGCAGTTTTTAGATAAATTTGTGGCATCGGTGGCTGCACTTAAGAATTTGAAATTTAATGACCTTATGGACGTGGTGTTTCTCCATATTGCACTAAAGATATTAGACCCCGACACCGTGCGTGCGTTTGAAATGGAGCATCGTAGCTCGGAGATGCCTTCCTTGCATTCATTAGCATCGTTTGTGCGAGATCAAATAAAGGTGATGCAGCGCTCCCCGAACGTCAAACAGGAGATTAAAAGGTGCGTCGACCGTAGACAGACTCAACCATCTAAAACAGCAGGGTCGTTAACATACGTAACCGCTACGTCGGCACCACTTCAGAATGCCTGTATCATATGTAAAGATAAATACGGTAATTTATACAATTGTGCGACTTTTCGTAAATATTCACCAAGCGAACGTTATAAATTAGTAAAGACAAACAACCTATGTCTGAACTGCTTAAACGATAAGCATTTAGTTGCAAAATGCAATTCTAGTTCCGTATGTAGCAAGTGCGCCAGGAAACATCACACGCTATTACATTTTGAAAATAGCAACATATCGGCGTCAAGTAAAGCGGACAAGGAATTCACCCCTACTAAAGTCAACGATTCTAGCGGTCGACCTGGTGATGTCGCTCTGTGCTCATTGGCAAATATGGGAGCACAACCTCCTTCAACCGTGTTACTGGGTACGGCACGTATTTTGGTTAGGGATTTGCGTGGAAACGTACAAAGTGTCCGTACATTGCTAGACAGCGGATCCCAGAGTAGCCTTATAACGCGGCAATGTTGTCAGCGTTTAGGACTGCCAATAAATAAGATACCTTCATGTCCTGTAGTCAAAGGCATCGGAGGTACTAATAAAATTACCCAGGGCTCTATAAATTTGAAATTTTATTCTCGGATAGATCGTAATGTTAACTTTGATATAAATGCACTAGTAGTAGATAGGTCCACTGAACGGTTGCCAACCATTTCGGTTGACACCTCGGCAATGATTGAATTTAAAAATTTGACTCTAGCAGACGACACTTACGCCGTTCCTGGAAACATAGACATGCTCATTGGAGCATCGCTTTTCCCTCATCTTTTGTTAAACAATAAGGTCAGGGGCAACTCCTCGCATACCGCGCCTTACGCATTGGAAACCGTCTTGGGCTATGTCATCGTTGGCTCCGCCCCCATCATGGATAGTATTTCGGCAATCTCTTATTGTGGTATGGCTGTCGAACCGCTCGAGTCGTTAGTCCGCAAATTTTGGGAGATGGAGGAGGTGAACGTCCCACCCATAGCTAGCTCAGATGACAGATTATGCGAGGAAATTTACGTCCGCACGACCGTTCGTGATCGCGACGGTAGATATAGTGTAGCGCTACCCTTTAAAGGAGATGTTTTATCTCTCGGCGATTCGCGTCAAATGGCGGAAAAACGTTTCTACTGCTTGGAGCGTAGGATGCTTGCTTCACCCCAGTTAAAAGAAGCTTATGACGGCGTCATTAACGAATATATAAGGGAAGGTTACATATCACTTGTGGCTTCGAAATTAGATAACTACGAAGACACACCGTCGTATTTCATACCACACCACGGGGTCATTAGGGAGGACAAACTTACATCTAAGTTAAGTGTAGTGCTCGACGCTAGTGCTAAAACTAGCACTCACCTGTCGCTTAACGATATCCTCTATAGTGGGCAAAATTTACAGGGCAGTTTATTTAATATAATAGCTAATTTTCGTTTGTTTAGTATAGCACTATCCGCCGATATTCGCCAAATGTTTCTTTGCATAGGGGTCCGTGAATGCGACCGTAGATTCCAACGCATTTTATATCGTTTCAACCCAAAGGAACCTCTAATGGTGTTTGAATTTAACCGCGTTTGTTTTGGTTTAAAGTCGAGCCCATTTCATGCGTTACGCACGGTGAGATAGCTCGCTCACGATGAAGGTCCCTCTTACCCTAAAGCTAAGAGGGCAATTGAGAGCGGTTTATATATGGATGATTTTGTATACTCGGTCGATAGCGTGGAGGAGGCCACCCTAACCACCGCCGAGGTTATAAAGATCATGAAATCAGGTCAATTGGATCTTGTCAAGTGGACTATAAATTCGCGTCCGGTTTTAGACACAATCCCACTATCACACCGTCTTTCGGCGATAAAGGAATTCGACGATTCTGATACACACAAGGTGCTCGGTCTGTGTTGGTCACCAGAGTCCGACGTGTTTAGCCTTAAGGTAAATCCGCCCGTAGAGAAGTGCACAAAGCGCACAATACTGTCATGCGTTGCTAGATTATGGGATGTTATGGGTTTCGTAGCTCCGGTGGTATTATACGCTAAACTTTTGATTAAACAACTTTGGTTATTTGAATGCGATTGGGATGACTCGCCGCCTGACAGCATTGTTCGGTTGTGGCAGCGTTTTAGAGAGGAACTTCCTTTACTAAGAGAAATTAAAATACCGCGTAAGGACCATATCATGAATTTATTAGTCGATTACCATCATAAATTGAATTCGCACGCTGGCCCCGACTTGCTGATGTCGATCTTGCGTCAGAATTATTGGATTCTTTCTGCACGTAATTTAATCCGCAATCGGGTGCACAGATGTATAGCTTGCTTTCGGACACGCCCCAAGCCATCATTTCCGGAAATGGCGGAACTTGGATCTTGTCGAGTAATACAATCAGTAAAGCCCTTTACGCACACCGGGTCTGATTTCGCTGGTCCGTTTAAGGTCACGCTCACTCGCGGGTGTGGTATAAGATCCACAAAGGCTTACGTCTGCATTTTCGTATGTCTAACTACATGAGCGGTGCATATAGAACTCGTTGGTGATCTAAGCACAGCAGGCTTTATGGGTGCATTTAAAAGATTTCTTTCCCGCCGTGGCCCTGTAAGTAAATTATATTCGGATAACGGTACGAACTACGTCGGTGCAAAACGTATTTTATCGGAACTACATGAGCTCTTAGCTAGCAAGTATTATAATTCGGAGTTCACTCACATTCTAGCCTAGAACCGCATTGAGTGGTCTCTGAACGTCCCAGCCGCGAGTCATTTTGGGGGCAATTGGGAGACTAATATTAAAAGTCTAAAGAGTCACTTATACCGAGTAATAGGAGATCAAATATTGTCCTTCGAAGAGCTAAGTACGGTGCTCGCTCAAATTGAATACGTAATGAATAGCCGCTCACTTTGTCGTACGTTGTCTAGTGACCCTTCGGAGCCACTGGCTCTAACTCCAGCACATTTTTTTGAATTTAACGCTTTTAAAGTATTTGCCCGCCGTAGATATGGATGAGAACAGACTTAGCATTTCCGCACGCCACAAATTATTAGACCGGTTAGTGCAATCGTTTTGGAAACGATGGAGGATGGAATACTTGCATACTTTGCAGTCTCGACAAAAATGGAACACAGCAACTGAACCTTTAGCTGTAGGAACTGTAGTTGTGCTCACCAAAGAGAATACGCCGCCTCTCCATTGGCCGTTAGGAATTGTCGAAGAGGTCTTTCCCGGTTCCGACGGAGTAATTAGGGTAGCTCGCGTTAAGACCACGGTTGGGTCGTACATATATGATCTATCCTTACATATATACAAATATATAAATAAATGGATATACATACAAGTAAATATATTTGAATATATACATAATTAGTATATACAAATGACTATGAATATACGTCTGTTTGGCAATACATATTAAATAGATGAGTCATGTGGATTGCGCTGTCTTTAATAAATGATCACGGACCAACTTTTTAAAAGAGTACTTATTGGGAGCTTTTCTGGTGTCATCGGGCAAGGAGTTCCAATGGCGTGTAGCCTGAACTGTGAAGGAGTTACCATAGAACTCGGTGAAGTGAATTGGAGTACAGATTTTGTTGTTAGAAGAAGAGGGTAGGACCCTATCATGAGATGAGGAAAGATAATGAAATTTACTCTTAAGATAAGAAGGCGAAGATGGATCATTTAATATGGAAAAAGTACAAGTAATATTCTGGAGTTGCGCCTCTGCCGGATTATAAGCCAATTTAGCTTAGATCTGTATTGCCAAATATGATCATACTTACAAAGCCCAAAGATAAAGCTTATACAGTTATTGAGGAGGCGTTCCAGCTTGTTCAGAAGATCTTGGGACAGGTCTGGGTAACACAAATCTGCATAATCAATTATGGGTAATATAAGTGAATGGACAAGCATGATCTTAGATTTTGTGGGAAGAAAATGTTTTAAACGATACAGAAAGCATAACGTGGCAGTGACTTTACGACTCACATCTGAAACCTGAGTTCTCCAATTCAGCGTGCTGTCGATGTGCAGGCCAAGATTTCTAACAGAATTACTTAATGGAATTGTAGTATTATCATAGTAAATAGGAGGTAAGTTTGTCAGATTAATCTTAGCCAGCATCCTTGAGCTACACACCAGTATAGCTTGGCATTTCAAAGGATTGACTAAAACTCCATAACGAGTAGACCAATCCTTGATAGCTGCTAAGTTGCCGTTAAGGTTTTTGATCCCATTATGGATATCCCCAATCTCAGTTTGCACATAAGCTGAAGGTCATCGGCATACAAATGGTACGAGCAGTCGATGATGGAGGTAATAAAGTTTATAAAAATTGAAAACATTGTAGGAGAAAGAATACCGCCTTGCGGCAGACCAGCATCCACATCAGCCCACGCTGAGGACAGTTGCCCCTCACTGACTGACTGCTGTCGACCGCGAAGATAAGATGTAAACCAATCCAATTCAGTAAGGCCAAAATTCAGATGAGACAGTATGGAAAGAAGGATTTCATGATCAACTGTGTTGAAAGCATTTGAAAAATCAACTAGTACCAGTGCTGTTATTTTTTTTTCTTTCATGCCTTGTTTAATATTATCAATAACATTAATTAATGCGGTAGTGGTACTATGACCAGGACGAAACCCAGACTGATATATACTCAGTAGGTTATGTTTCGAAACAAAAGTAGAAATTTGCTTGTAAACACAGAATTCTAAAATTTTGAAAAGAAAGGGTAGAATAGATATTGGACGAAAATGATTGGGAAGAATGGGAGTAGGAACTTTTGGGAGAGGCTTTACAAAAGCGCTCTTCCAAAGATTAGGATACTGACCTGAACCAAGGGAAAAATTGATTATATGGGAAATTGCCGGGAGGAGGTGCTCTAGTATAAATACTACCATATGTCTACTAATCTCATCGTTACCCACGGCCTTGGACTGGATTGCTAAAATCGACTTTTTGACATCCTGAGAAACAGGAGAAAAATTAAAGGTAGGAATGTTAGGAATTTGCATAAAAGCAATGGAAGCCATAGTTTGGGAACGAATTGTAGGGTCCAGTGCTTTTACAGAAGCGAAATGTTGGTTGATTTCATCAAGTGACAGAGAAGGACCACAATCCAACGTAGCTGGTCTACAAAGACCGAAAGATTTTAGGAATTTCCACAGTAAAACTGGAGAAGAGTTATTAATACAGTTATGGAAATATCAGCGTTTAGCTGCACGTACCATATGATTACACCTATTCCTGGCTGCTTTAAAAGATATCCAATTTTCTTCAGTTCGATCTCTCTTGAAACGAAGAAAAGCACGATTTCGTCTAGCCATTGCCATCCTTACGCCCTCTGTCATCCAAGGGGCAGGGGGACGCTTCAATCTACCCTTGTGAACAGGAGCATGAGCATCATAAAGGCTAAGAATATTGTGGTTAAGGACAGTGACTTTATCGTCAACAGTAGATGCTGTTATTAAAGAGGCTAGATCGAGATTAAGAGCGTCATTCCTAAGCTTGTCAAAGTCTATTTTAGAAAAACTGCGAAGATGCATTACAGTAGGGGTACAAACTTGTGTCTTCTGAGGGTTAAACTGGACTAGATTTAGTCGCCCCCAATCCGAGACTTTTGTAGCGGCGCTGTCGTCGCGCCACAAGCGAAATACACCGAAGCCTAAATTGCGCTATCAAAATTCCGAATCGTAAACCGTATATATAGAACATCTCCGAACCATCAAATCGAGTGTTGGTCGCTCCCCGGGCAGAAGATCCGGCGGGAGATCTCCCCTTTTCCTTCCATGGCCACAGTGGTGACCCCGACGTGATCTGAACACGCAACCAAACAACCTTCGGAAACTTCAAGCTTCATCATCGTCATAGACTACCCCACCCATTCGCTCCAGAGCAGATCTCGTATGCGGTCTTCATATCCTGCAAGCCAGCTAGCTTCACAAGGTTCATCGCAGCACTGGAATAATAATGCTTCCTGTTCATTCAAGCTACTCTCTGCGCCATGCAGTGTTCGGCACTATTAAAGGTAGGAATGTTAGGAATTTGCATAAAAGCAATGAAGCCATAGTTTGGGAACGAATTGTAGGGTCCAGTGCTTTTACAGAAGCGAAATGTTGGTTGATTTCATCAAGTGACAGAGAAGGACCACAATCCAACGTAGCTGGTCTACAAAGACCGAAAGATTTTAGGAATTTCCACAGTAAAACTGGAGAAGAGTTATTAATACAGTTATGGAAATATCGGCGTTTAGCTGCACGTACCATATGATTACACCTATTCCTGGCTGCTTTAAAAGATATCCAATTTTCTTCAGTTCGATCTCTCTTGAAACGAAGAAAAGCACGATTTCGTCTAGCCATTGCCATCCTTACGCCCTCTGTCATCCAAGGGGCAGGGGGACGCTTCAATCTACCCTTGTGAACAGGAGCATGAGCATCATAAAGGCTAAGAATATTGTGGTTAAGGACAGTGACTTTATCGTCAACAGTAGATGCTGTTATTAAAGAGGCTAGATCGAGATTAAGAGCGTCATTCCTAAGCTTGTCAAAGTCTATTTTAGAAAAACTGCGAAGATGCATTACAGTAGGGGTACAAACTTGTGTCTTCTGAGGGTTAAACTGGACTAGATTTAGTCGCCCCCAATCCGAGACTTTTGTAGCGGCGCTGTCGTCGCGCCACAAGCGAAATACACCGAAGCCTAAATTACGCTATCAAAATTCCGAATCGTAAACAGTATATATAGAACATCTCCGAACTATCACATGGAGTGTTGGCCGCTCCCCGGGCAGAACACCTTGTCCGGCGGGAGATCTCCCCTTTTCCTTCCATGGCCACAGTGGTGACCCCGACGTGATCTGAACACGCAACCAAACAACCTTCGGAAACTTCAAGCTTCATCATCGTCATAGACTACCCCACCCATTCGCTCCAGAGCAGATCTCGTATGCGGTCTTCATATCCTGCAAGCCAGCTAGCTTCACAAGGTTCATCGCAGCACTGGAATAATAATGCTTCCTGTTCATTCAAGCTACTCTCTGCGCCATGCAGTGTTTGGCACGGCTCTGAGCCTTACTGCTCGCCTCTGCTTCACGGCACTCTCGCAGATTACTTGCCTTCTTCTCGACTCACCGCAGACTACAAGGCAATCTCCTGGCACTTGCACATTCGTCGGCAACGAGGCTGCACTATCGACCTCCGGTCTGAGCAGGGGGGTGATGTAGCGGCGCTGTCGTCGCGCCACAAGCGAAATAAACCGAAGCCTAAATCACACTATCAACATTCCGAATCATAAACAGTATATATAGAACATCTCCGAACTATCACATGGAGTGTTGGCCGCTCCCCGGGCAGAACACCTTGTCCGGCGGGAGATCTCCCCTTTTCCTTCCACGGCCACACTTTGTTTATCAAAAACTCGACATCAGACTTAAGTTTGTCTCGGTACTCGGCGACGCTTTCCCGAGAAATATTGGCACGGCCGGTGTACAAAGCATCATCAGTGCTGTCGTCCGCATAGCAATGAATGTTTTGCAACATACCGGTTTGCAACATGTTATTGATTACGCAAAAGAAACAGCGTTGGTGATAGCACGCAGCCTTGTGAAACACCAGCGTTAATGGGCTTGTAATCGGAAGTCATCATGCCCGCCTACTACGACCTTGATGCTCCGATCAGCAAGAAAACTAATGATCCAATTGCACAATTTCTCTAGAAGCCCATAGGAAGGATACTTCCTAAGAAGCGCTTTGTGCCAAACCCGATCGAAGGCTTTCGCTAGATACTTTACAGTAAGTTAATCTCCTCGGTAGTTACAGGGAATTCCCCGCTTTTAAGCAGTGTTTACAAGTAGTTTCAACTTTATATTCTTAAAAAATTATTAAATTAAATTATTTAAAGAGATCGGTACGAGGTATTGAAACATATTTTGTTCAAAAATATTCACATGCCGACCACTGGTCCTTTTTCACTAAACTTTTCTCTTAAAGCTTCTGGTACTTAGAAACATCGTATTATAGTCGTTAATATATGAATTTGTAGGTAATTGAGAATTTATTAGTAATCTATTAAAATCGCGAAATGAAATTTTTTCATTTAACTACAAAACTCTTAATTATCTCGGAAACTAAATGCCGAGAACTGGACCCTTTTCGCTTGGAACCCACATTTGTTTGTAAAGCTCTTATTTTTCTCTTCTCTTTGCATAACTCTTATCTTCTTTACTTTTATACTTAATTCCATGCCCCATTTTTAAAGTTTTCTACATTGCTCTTCTTATTTTGATTTCTCCATCCATGATATGAATGTATTGAAGCACAAATCTATTAATGGAAATAGGGCGAGTCAAATCAAATTCGTGTCTTAAAATTCAAAAGAAAACTTTGGAACCCGTCGAAAAAGTCGATACAGTTTTATTTTTATTCATCATCATCATTCATCATTACAGCCCTTCACAAGTCTACTGTTGAACATAGGCCTCCCCCAAGTAATGCGACAAAGCACGGTCCTGAGCCACCTGCATCCATCAACTTCCTGCATATCTTACCAGGTCGTCAGTCCATCTAGTGGGGCTCGCCCTACACTACGCCTACCGGTACGAGGCTGCCACTCGAGAACCTTTCTTCCCCATCGATTATCGGTTCTTCGAGCTATATGGCCGGCCCATTGCCACTTCAGCTTACTAATCCATTGGGCTATGTCCGTCACTCTGGTTTTACTGCGGATATCTTCATATCTGACTCTATCACGCAGAGAAACTCCGAGCATAGCCCTCTCCATAGCTCGCTAAGCGACCTTGAGCATCCTCATACGGCCAGCAGTGAAGGACTACGTCTCAGATCCGTAAGTCATCACTGGCAACACGCACTGGTTGTACAATCTAGTTTTTAGAGATTGAGGTATACCTGACGAGAAGATATGTCGTAATTTCCCGAACGCTGCCCAGCCGAGTTGAATCCGTCGAATCGATTCGATTGATTTTTATTATAATGACAGTTTAAAACGTTGGTCCAAGCAGAAAACTGGCTGAATAGTGATATCATACTGTGAACTATATCAGGACATTATAAATTAGTTGGCGTAGGAAACCTATCTACATTTGTGCTAGTACATTTTTATTGATATTTTCGGTTTATATGAAGTAAATATTTTATAATATCGTAGTAAATATTTTAAAATATTGTAATCTTCGATTTCAATAATTTGGATACTGTGTTACTAATTTTCACCAGAAAAGTGTTCCTTATATAAAGTCTGATACCTGAATGTCTTGATTTTATTTATCAACCACGGTTTCTTAGAATACAATAACTTTATTTCAGGCATCAAGGACTTTAAAATTAAGAACATTGGCCCATAGCAATATATACCTTAACCTAAAAATATATATAAAATATAAATATAACACTATTTTGGGAACTTTTTTCTTTAGTGCGTCCCTGAATAGGCGCAACACTACCCCAGAGGGCCAGAAATCGGGAGCAAGGAATGTCTCTTTGTATTTTGCGAGGACTTGGAGTACGTAGGATTTGAAGTTCGTTGACCTATTAGACTCCAGATGCTGCAAATGTAAAGAGATCGGATCCTCTATGCGGCATCGGCTTCGTTCTTCCACGAAACGCAGTACGTCTTCTCCCGACGTGCTTTTGTCCAAACGGGAGATTTAGAGCTGTATGGTAGGCTCCACAATACGCAGAGTTGTGCTTGCGTTTATTTTGGCGGTCCCACGCTAGTTACAGACGGGTCTCGACCGACGTCTCTTCTCAACAAGAGTAAACCCGTCATTATCTCTCTTGTTTCGGGTCACCACAGGAACTGATCTTACATCCCCATTATAAGGCACAGAATAAAATTCTGTGCCTTCGTCACAGCTACTACTTTGACATAATATAAATATACTGCACAAAACCTCTTCCAATAGCTTCAAAGAATCGATTCGAATCGATTTTATAAAAATGTTGAACTTGCCAGTTTTTATTTTTGAAACATTTCCGTACCGGTATATTTTTCATTAGATGATTTCGATCTCTTTTAACTAATCACTCCGAAACCTTAGAGGTTCGTCGTTCGTAAATAAATTTCATATAATTATACAAAACAGCAATCGACGTACATTAGTTTATGTAGTAGTGCTCCATGTTCTTTTGATTTTGTTAATGGTTGCGCGGAAAACCATTCGTATTTTAATTTTATTCGAGGGTATGCTTGCCGAGCGTTGTCCTTTCCTTAACCTATCGTCCCTCCGTACACACCGGGGTGGTGGGGTGAGAGGAAATAGAAGAGATTCTAGATAGTTGCGTGATTCTCGCAACCAATGAGAAGAGCGCCTGACTTCGGTGGGAAAGAAGCCGATATAAGCTCGCGCGCTGGGCTCGAGTGCTCTCTTGCCTTTGCGCCGCTAGTTAAATCACACCGCCTGGGACGGTCGCGTCCTAGAGGGCTCTTGCCCACGCGCACCGCTAGTTTCAAACCGCACCAACCTGGAGCAGTCGCAGCCCAGGAGTAACCGCCTCACCTAGTGTGAGATATCGTCGCGCACCGCACTCTTCCATCGCACCACCGGCCAGGACCGCATCCCTGGGGCCCCAGGAGATCCGCCAGAAGTCGCACCGCAGCAACAGAAGCGTCCAAGCCGCATCGAAGTCACACCCTGGTAAATGTGTTTCTTTTTCCTATAACTCAATGCCTGCTTGAGTATTTGTTTGTTAGTTAATCCGCCCCATTTCATTCCTCCTAATGTGCTCAAGCAGGATTCCTTCATAACCTTGGCAAACAATAGATTTCGGAAGATTGAGCTTATTGTCAAGGAACCGCGTGACACCTCTGCCATCTTGTTGAGGCAGAAGAAGCTTACCGCGTATACAGTCCATCTAGTATAGCATCTCGCGTAATAGGGTCAAGGCTCGACCGGGGGAATCGGACTCGGCATCCCTAAGGCCCGCCGCCCAACCATTTTCTGGTCCTTCGGCCAGATTTGGACTGGTGCTTTGTAGCCTCACCAACCATTTTTTCTGGTCGTTCGAGCGGATTTGGACTGGTGCTTTGTAGCCTCACCAACCATTTCTGGAACTGGTGCTTTGTAGCCTCATTGAGTCGAACTGCTGTATTAATTCCTTAGACAATGCACTCTAATTTATTATTTATATTATTAGTTACTCGCATAAGTAAATCGACTTATTTATTCAAAATAGTTTGGCTCCGCTTAACCTTATTTGGCCTACCCACCATTTGTAAAAAATAGTGTGAGTTTTAGATTCTTATCTGTCGACGCCCGTTATCTCGTTTGGTTTCAAAGGTGTTCAATTTAAGGACGTAATACGACATGATAAGACAATAGTGTTGTGAGATGGAGGTGGGCAAAGTGTATCATTTTTGCGATTGGAACATTTGCATCTCGATCACTGAAATGTTCCGAAGCACTGATATGTTTCATTTGGCTCATTTGGATCATCGACTCAAACGATATATAATACAGAATGTTACGAATACATTAAGTTGCGTCGCGGCCGTTTATTATTGACTGATTCAGTAAAATGTTATGTGGCAACAATGCTGAATGATATAAGTGCTTCGGTTATTTTTATCATATATTTAGTTATTGTTACTTATTGTGTACCGTAATAACCTTATTACGTAGTACGTACGTAGTATATAAAATCGATCCTCCTTTATATTTTATCCAGACTTAGGACTGGCGGTTAGTCCTTAATTTATGGCAAGTTAGCATATTATTTATGATGAAAAGGAAGAAAGTAAGTCACAATAATCACTACGCAAAGAAATCCTAAACAGAACTCAGTATGTTTTCGTAAACAGGCGCAAACGAACATAAACAATTTGACAAGTTAGTGCCGGATCAACGTAAAAGGACAACTTGTTAATGGGTGCGTTTGGCAGAAAAAAGCGCTAGCAAGCGCTTATAAGCGCTAAAATAGTTTTCGGCCAGGACACGATTGCTACTTCAGTAGCGCTGACACAATCCGCCATTTTGCTTATTTAATTCGTTTGTTTTGAAGTAGAGTTTATAAGTTGTTTTGTGCAATATTAGTTTTAAGTAATATAATGACATGAATAAACATATACATGCTATTAAAAACTCATGATTGGTAAGTTTTTAATATGCATATTTTACAAACATATATTTAAATTAGGTTAGATTCCCCCGGTTAAAACTAACATCGTGTCCTGGAGGAAAATAGCTACTTACGATTTGACAGCGCTTACCGATTACGATCGCCATTTTGCTTACAAGCGCTTGCTAGCGCTTTTTTCTGCCGAACGCACCCAATGTAAACATTATATGCAAAAGATGACCTTATAGTATTTGATACGTAAGCGCCTTAGTGGTCATTTTTACGTGCATGAATAACTGTAGATAAAATCCATACGAGTTCAGTTATACACTTCTCATGTGTTATCTCTTTCTGACTTGTATAAGATTGTTATTATTTCGCGCGTTCACTCGCCACTCTCTCGCTTGTGGCTCAGTCGCCTCGCGAGCGAGACGCGTCGCACTAAATGAGCAAAGTAATGTTCCAGATCCAAATGATGCATTTGAAACATTGTTACTGAACCAATCTTTTGAAACACTTCAGTGATTCGAATCAGTGAGTCAGTTCCGTAAAGAGTTACACACGCCTATTGTGAGATATAGTTGTATTACATTGTGTCCATCCTCCAGCGTTGTGCGATTACTTGTGATTAATGTAATATTAATTATAGTGATTTAAAATGGCAGTTAGTGGAAATGAAATTAAACTTAAAACTCTTTACGTCAAGAGGGACGTACTCTTTTCACGTATACAATATATAAGTGATCACATAAAAAATATTAACGTAGAAGCAGTGCGGGAAACGTTTTTATGTGAAATCGAAACGGTGGACTCTTTGCGGACGGATTACGAAAAGATATTAGACCAAATTAATAATTTAGAATTGCAAATCGACCCTAAGTATACAGTAAATTATCAACCACTTCTATCATTTGAAGATATGTTGTGTCGCGTATAAAGAACGGCAAAGCTCTTACAGTCTCCAGCCCAAAGCGAAGCAAAACCAGAGACCCAGGTACGCTCACGTGAATCACTTAGATTGCCCCCCATAGATATTCCGGTATTCAATGAAGATATTAAAACTTGGCCGTTGTTAGTAAATAGTTTTGAACATAATATACATAATAATCCATCGTTATCGGACGCTGAAATAGAAATAGAAACTTTTTTATTTAAAAATACTTATTGAAAGTCACTTTTTTAATTTACCACTGGTTCGCAAAAAAACCTCTGTCCTGGGAAGAACCAGCAAGAAACCCAGCGGGACTATTTTTTTTTAATAATAGCTTAGAATCATGTTTACAATCAACAACACAAGACAAATTAGAAATAGCTTGGTAGCGATCACCCTTCCCAGGGGTTATTATCATCTATAAATTCCTTAATATTATAATAACCCTTTTTATACAAACTTATTTTAGTAACATTTTTGAACTTTGTGTATGACAAATTTTGTATATTTTCTGGGATTTTGTTGTAAAAGCGCATCGCCCCAAGAATGTATTACTGACTCGATGGAGTCGAGTAACTGGTACTATCAGCTTGTGTCTGCTCCTAGTATTTACAGAATGAACTATCACTTATTTTCGCAAAACTACTTTTATTTTTGTGTACGTACATTACATTTTCATAAATGTATTGAGAGGTCAGAGTTAATATATTAATTTCCTTAAATTTTTGTCTCAGTGTCTCTTTTGTTTTTAAATTATATATTGCTCTAATGGCCCTCTTCTGTAAAATAAATATAATTTCAGTGTCAGTCGCGTGTCCCCATAGCAAAATAACATACGACATAATGCTATGGAAATAACTAAAGTAAACTATTCTAGCTGTTTCAACACTGGTAAGAGATCTAATCTTTTTTACAGCATATGCTGCAGAACTAAGTCTGCTATATAGTTTTGAAAAATGGGGGAGTCATTGAAGCTTTGCGTCCAGTGTGATTCCAAGAAAAATGGTGGTATCAACAAGACTCAGTTCCTCCCCATTTAAAATTACATTAGTATTGACATGTTTAACATTAGGAGTTACGAATTTCATACATTTAGTTTTAGTTCCATTCAAATGCAAATTATTAACATTAAACCAATTGACTAACTTAGCTATAGCATTATTTACTTCGTCGTTATTTAATAACTGTCGTTTTAATTTGAAAATTAATGAAGTATCATCAGCAAATAATACTATATCATGGTTATCCCCTACTATGTAAGGTAAGTCATTAATATATACAAGAAACAGAAAGGGGCCGAGAATTGAGCCCTGAGGCACGCCCATTTGTACAATCGACCCGGAAGAACTCATACTATTAATAACAACTTTTTGTGTTCTGTCACTTAAATATGAAATAATTAATTTAAGAGCATCATTTCTTAAACCGTAGCGTTGAAGTCTCAAGGAAGATTGTATTACTTAATTAGTAAATTAAGCGCTAGGGCACAGTCCATTTGTTCGGACTTCACATCAACAGCAAACAATTATTCGTTAATATTTGAAACACTTAAGAAGAAATATGAAGATAAGCGAATGTTAGCCTCTTCATATTTAGATCAGATATTCGATCTTAAAGCTATATCATCCGCGAACATCACCGGCTTAGAGCAGTTTTTGGATAAATTTGTAGCATTGGTGGCTGCACTTAAGAACCTGAAATTTAATAACCTTATGGACGTGGTGTTTCTCCATATCGCCTTAAAGAAATTAGACTCGGACACCGTGCTTGCGTTTGAAATGGAGCATCGTAGTTCTTAGTTGCCATCATTCGATTTATTAGCATCCTATGTGCAAGATCAAATTAAAGTGATACAGCGCTCCTCGAATGTCAAACAAGAAGTTAAGAAATGTGTCGATCGCAGACAGACTTCTTCATCTAGAACCGCAGGGTCTCTAACGTACGTAACCGCTGCGCCAACATCGCTTCATAACGCCTGTGTTCTATTTAAAAATAAACAACACGGTGATTTATATAATTGTGCGACCTTTCGTAAACATTCACCCAGCGAAAGTTATAGAATAGTAAAGACGAACAACTTATGTTTGAATTGTCTAAGCGATAGACATTTATTTAGCGATAGACAATTCTAGTTCCGTGTGTAACAAGTGCGCCAGCAGACATCACACTTTATTACATTTCGAACGTCGAGTAAATCGGACAAGGAAATCACACCTACTAAAGTCGACGATTCTAGCGGTCGACCTGGTGACGTCGCTTTGTGCTCATTGTCGAATATGGGAACACAGTCTCCTTCAACCGTGTTACTGGGTACAGCCCGTATCGCAGTTAGGAATTCGCGTGGAAACGAACAAAGTGTCCGTACATTGCTAGACAGCGGTTCCCAGATTAGCCTTATAACGCGGCAATGTTGTCAGCGTTTAGGACTGCCAATAAATAAGATACCTTCATGTCCTGTAGTCAAAGGCATCGGAGGTACTAATAAAATTACCCAGGGCTCTATAAATTTGAAATTTTATTCTCGGCTAGATCGTAACATTAACTTTAGTATAAATGCGTTAGTAGTAGATAAAGTCACTGAACGTCTGCCAACCGTTTCGGTTGACACCTCGGCAATGATTGATTTTGAAAATTTGACGCTGGCAGACGATACTTACGCCGTCCCCGGAGACATAGACATGCTCATTGGAGCATCGCTTTTCCCTCATCTTTTGTTACACAATAAGGTCAGGGGCAACTCCTTGCATACCACACCTTACGCACTGGAAACCGTCTTGGGCTATGTCATCGTTGGCTCCGCCCCTATCATGGATAATATTTCGGCAACATCCTGTTGTTGCACCGTCGCTGTCGAACCTCCCGAATTATTGACTCGCAATTTTCGGGAAATAGAGGAGGGGAACCTTCCGCTTTTACTTAGCTCGGGTAATAAATTATGCGAAGAGTCGAGAAACAAGACGTTAGTCTGTTGTTAGTAAACCTGTTGTAGTTTGGTCGCAGCCGAAGGGAACGCTGAGTAGGGATAGCCCTGGAGCTAGGTTTACCGACACCGCAAAAAAGGCCCAAATTAGCAAGATTAGATCGCCCCCCAACCCGTCAGGTGACATATTCAGTGCACGTGTTTCGCAACCCGGGACTCGAATCGTTCTCGTTAGCGGAAGCGCGCGCGACGCGGATCGAGGTCGCGGTCGCGGTGCATGGAGACGCCGAGCCGCTGCGACAGAAAGCGTGCCTCACTGGAGGCTACGGAATAGACCTGCTCAGGCCAATCTTGCTTGGCGGGAGGAAGTGAGACTTCGCAAGCAACAAGCCATAAGCAGTGTTGTTCCGAAGATTTCATCGCATAGTTTTACCGCTTATTAATAATTATAGTTTAGTCGTTTATAAATTGCATACTTGTGATTGGATAGTTTTATTATTTAAATATTAGTTTGTCGGTGATAGAATTATATATTGGTATTTTCTTAGTGTTTGTTTAGCTTGTTAGTGTTCCATAAAATTAAAAATAAAATAGTATAGTTAAGCCGCGCGTCAGTAATACGCTGTGTTACATTTAAATCATTTTTTGTCGTTACAGTGTAGCCTTTGTGGTTTAAAAGTTGATAAGTAGTGTTTGTTCGTATATCGTAGCGTCCGATTACAGCTATGCCGAGTTGCTAGTACTGCGTGAACTTCAACGTGCACATTTTTCCGATGAAATTACAAGATTACAATCGAATAGAACTTGTAGTCGCGCTTTTCAAAGTTTTTACAAGCTAGTTTACCGCACTGCTAGTTTCAAACCGCACCAACCTGGAGCAGTCGCGCTCCAGGAGTAACCGCCTCACCTAGTGTGAGATATCGTCGCGTACCGCTCTCTTCCATCGCACCACCGGCCAGGACCGCATCCCTGGGGCCCCAGGAGATCCGCCAGAAGTCGCACCGCAGCAACAGAAGCGTCCAAGCCGCATCGAAGTCACACCCCGGTAAGTGTGTTTCTTTTTCCTATAACTCAATGCCTGCTTGAGTATTTGTTTGTTAGTTAAGCCGCCCCATTTCATTCCTCCTAATGTGCTCAAGCAGGATTCTTTCATAACCTTGGCAAACAATAGATTTCGGAAGAGCGAGCGCATTGTCAAGGAACCGCGTGACACCTCTGCCATCTTGTTGAGACAGAAGAAGCTTACCGCGTATACAGTCCATCTAGTATAACATCTCGCGTAATAGGGTCAAGGCTCGACCGGGGGAATCGAACTCGGCATCCCTAAGGCCCGCCGCCCAACCAGTTAAAAAGTTACAAATATTATTTGTATTGTGTGAATCGGTTAACATTTGAGACACTGGGAAGATTTTTCTGCCAAATCTTACTACAATTATATACAAAAAATTTGCTGCACTGCGGTTTTTCTCAAACATTGGAAAAACGTTTACAAATTTTCCCCATGCATTAATCCATTTCTGGGAGATCTGTTACTTCTTTCCACAATTTTGTTTGTACTTCTGTCCACAAAATTACAGTAAGTGTAACGATAAAAATAAATTTAATAATTGAGTTTGAATCCATCTGGGAATATTCAGATTAATTAAAACTACTTTTACGGATTTTATCGCGTTTTATTTATATTAATTTTAATACCCGACGTTTCGGGTGCTTTCAGCACCCATGGTCGCGGGGGGACTGAGGTGACTGACGTCCCGATGTCAAAGTTAACCCGGAGTACCTTCAGCTTTTTAATTATTGTTTTTGGTCCGATCTACGCAGAATGAACTAACTGTATTTTGAAGTCTTGCAGTGGTATGCTTGGGTTTAGTTTTAATTTTATTAATTATAGGATCCCAAGCAGGTGGTAGTACCCAGCCTCCTTCTCTATTGAAATTAGGATGTTTTTTAATTTCAATAGCCTCACGTATCATCCTTGGTAGGAATCGATGTTCTTTCGCGAGGATTTGTGGTCTATCAAATCTGATGTAATGGTTGGGGCCATCTAGAATATGATCGCAAACTACAGACTTCCCGGAACGTTGATGCTTCACGTCAGCTATATGTTCTTTTACGCGGGTTCTGTTTGATCTCTTTGTTTGCCCTATATATGAGATACCACAATCACAATCAAGCTTGTACACTCCTGCATCTTGTAGAGGAATATGACACTTGACGGATGGTAAGAACTGACTAATCTTCTTCGGCGGCTAGTAGAATGTTCTAATAGAAGCTCGCTTCAAGATGTAGCCAATCTTGTCTGTGACACCTCTGACATATGGTAGTATAGCAGGCACACGCTCGACTGTGGCCGGCTTCACTCGGTCACTGTGACGGAGACGTGGGACCCGAAGCTTGTTGTCGTGCAGAACCTGCTTGACGTGCTGAAGCTCGGCGGCCAGGTGTTTGCTGTCACAGATCCCTCGTGCTCTCTGAAACAAAGATTTGCCCACGGTAGCTAACTGTGAAGGATGATGGTGAGATTCACCATTTAAGTATCGGTTTGTATGGGTCTTTTTTCTATACACAGTACGACCTATGGTGTTGTTAGGATTTCGGATGACTAACACATCTAGGAAAGCTAAGGAATTATTTGCCTCTAACTCCATAGTAAATTGAATTTTAGAGTTTATGGAATTAAGATGTTCTAAAAATGCAGTTACTTTGTCTGATGGTAAAATTGTGAAAGTATCGTCTATGTACCGCTTGTAGAACCTTGGGGTAACAGGTGCAGTAAGGAGGGCTTTCTCGTTAAAGTCTTCCACGAATATATCGGCGACAACGGGGGATACAGGTGAGCCCATCGCAACACCATCTACTTGCTTGTAAAACTCTTCCTTCCACAATAGATAGACAGATGTAAGGCAATGTCTTAGTAGCACTGCATATTCTGGTGGCATGTTATTTTCATCTAGTTTCCTAGTTATAATTGAGATGCAGTCTTCAACAGGTAGGCATGTAAATAGAGACTGAACATCAAAACTGACCATGGTTTCATTGTCAGCAAGACGTAGGTCTTTTATCTCACTGATAAAATGGTATGAATCCTTAGTATGTGCTCTTGTGTGTCCTCTGAGTGGAGATAATATTTTGGCTAAGTGTTGAGCCAATCTGTACGTTGGCACGTTGGTACGTTGGTATTAAAATTAATATAAATAAAACGCGATAAAATCCGTAAAAGTAGTTTTAATCAATGTATAGTGTTCGCGTAAATATAAGAAATCATTAAAGATTAAATATATGTACCAGGATAACATTTTAATTTTATCTCCTCGTCTTTACTTTCCTGTCTAGCTTTTTGACCCAGAATTCATTAAGATAGTGGGCACTGCATCAGAATTGTCCATTAGGGTCTGTGCCTGCGTAGCTTCAAATTATATAGTCTTAGCATGTTTTAAAATAGCTTTTGTTTCCTCACGACGCTGCCCTCCTAATCTTCTTTTATCACTATGCGGTATTTTTGAGGTATCGTAAGTTTTTATGTTAATAACAACAGGCTCACCTTGACTAGGTTTTTGTTCGCAAGTGCCTGTGAATATCGTAAAACGTATGTCATTCAACACAAGATCCATAAAAATAAAAATAAGGCATATTCTTGAGTCTATATACATTGTGTTTCTTGAATTTATAGCAACATTTTAATTTGTTGGCTTGTCACATTTCGTGTGCTAAAAGGTCTGTTCTCATTTTTTTGGAAAATAATTATACACCCTTTTATTTATTTATTTACACTTTATTGCACCATAAAAAAGATTACAAAGGGCGGACTTAATGCCATTAGGCATTCTCTCCCAGTCAAACCCTTTTATCTTTGTGTATTTTCTGTGCAGGCTTAATTTTATCCCTTTTTTGTCCATCGAATGTTACTTTAAAATTTAAATGTGCCAACGAATTATTTTTATCATTTCCTATTTCAGGATCAGATTCTTAATAGGAGCTTATCCATCATTCTCCACTACAAAATTATACAAATATAAAAGTCGTAATTTGAGTAATGATGATATTTACTATTACATTGATTAGAAAAAAAAACAATAATTCAATTTAAAACATAAGGAATTTATACTTTGCAGTATAAAATAGTATGTAGGTGTCATTAAAGCAATAAGGAAATGTGTCGAAGTAACTTGATAAATCTTAGCAAAACCAATCGATTACTCAATGAGCAGTATTATGTAGTTTGACACCTGGCTTGGTAAATTTTCTTGTGATGGGACAGAGTTTACGATGATAACTTGAAGTAGCTGGAATACGATAACTGGATGAGCTCTTCTACATGTGTTTATAGTACTGAAAAACAATTTAAACAGTTAATGCTAACAATAAAATAATTTGTACCGATAAACATCATTTTTACGCGCATTTTTAATAATTATTTCCGGGTACCAACTTCCTGAACCTTTTTACATCATGGGTGTCGTTTTATGGTTTTCAAGAGTCTTAAAACCGATAGTGCTGTCAAAACGTGAATCCAAGATGGTGGCTGATATAGATATCTATTTTTTCGTCATGGGTGTCATTTTCATGGTTTTTAAGGGTGTTAAAGCCGATAGTGCTGTCGAAATGTAAATCCAAGATAGCGGCTGCAATAGGTATCAATTTTTTCGCCATGGTTATCGTTTACATAGTTTTCGATGGTGTTTAAGCCGATAGTGTAGTTGAAATGTAAATCCAAGATGGCGGCTGCAATAAGTATCAATTTTTTCGTCATGAATATCGTTTTCATAGCTTTCGATGGTGTTGAAGCTGATAGTGCTGTCGAAATGTAAATTCAAATGGCGACTGCAATAGGTATAAATTTTTTGTCATGGGTGTAATTTTCATAGTTTTTGAGGGTATTGAAATCGATATTGCTGAACAATTGTAAATAAAATGGGATAGTATTTTTTTACAAAGTTGTTGTTTAATTATTAATAATTGCCTATTTAAAATGTATTTGTAAGCTTAATATTTAAATTTCATTGGTTGATCACTACAGAAGGAAATTGTAAAAAAAATATATCAAAAACAATAGTAAGTAGTAATTTTCTAGGTGGAGTCAAAGTAGGCGAACGGTCACTGTTTTCGTCGTTATCACTCATAACGACACTTCTATTACACCACTAAACAATAGACGAAACAACAAAAAACTATGTAGTTAACAATATAATCTTTGTTTTTACAAAAACTTCAATTAGCTGCACGTAATATCGTAGTACAAATGAAGACGGCCGGCATGCAACAAAGAAAGTAGTAATATGCGCTATGTGTGACATAGACGAATAATGCGAAGAACGAAATGTTTTAGTCTGGGATTTCCGTTCCCGGTTGACGGCATAGCTACCATAGATTTTTTTATTCCTTTTTTCCCTCTTTGGGACTGGCAAAGGGGGCTGAAACCGTACAGCCAAGTCTGATTTAGGCTATTATAGCCAATCATCGCGTAAATGCGGCAATGAAATTTTTGGTGTAAGAAGTTCCTTCAAGTTATGATAGAAGGCACTAGCTTTTACCATTTTATAATAATATCTTGGTAGCGATCACCCTTCCCGTGGGTTAGTATCATTTATAAATTCCTTAATAATAACCCTTTTTACCAAACTTAGTTAAATAAAGTATTTCTGGAATTTTGTTGTAAAAGCGTATACATCGCCCCAAGAATGAATTACTGACTCGGTGGAGTCGAGTAACTGGTACTACTAGCTTGTGTCTACTGAAACTACTTTTATTTTTTTGTACGTACATTACATTTTCGTAAATGTATTGAGAGGCCAGAGTTAACATATTAATTTTCTTAAATTTTTGTCTGAGCGACTCTCTAAGTTTTAAATCATATATTGCTCTAATGGACCTCTTCTGTAAAACAAATATAATTTTAGTGTCAGTCGCGTCTCTCCATAGCAAAATACCATACGACATTATGCTAGATAGTGTCCTCATACCTCCTAGGGAAGACAACAAATCTCGTATTTGTACGAGGCACCTCGTACGGGTGGGAACCACATCCAACACTACTTCATGGAAGCCGGAAGCAAACTGCAAACCGCGCGGCACGCCGGCATACCCGAGCGGCCATGCTGGCGGCTCTTCTGTGTGGCAAAGCCGGCGGCATTGTAAGCCGCATGGTGAACCGCGGCTTGGCCTGCGGCACTGTGTATAGGTGCCTTAAGCTGTCTACACGCCAAAGCCGCCGGCCCGCTGGCACAAACCCGGCGGGTTAGTGCCAGCGGGTGGACCCGGCGGCTTTAAAAGTTGCGGGCCGGACAATTTTCCCGGCGGCACGACAGTTGCGGCATGCAGTGTTCACAATTAGTGATTGCCAAGTGCGTGAATAGTGCGCAAGTGGAAGAATGGAGAAAAGTTCCAGATGTATATTTTAAAAATGGAATGTGCCTAATTGTGTTGGATTAATGGATGGAAACACATAAAACTTAATAATTAAAATTCCAAGGATTGGAAGTGAATATAACAACTATAAACATTATTTTAGTGTTATTCTCTTTGCGTTAGTAGATGCCGATTACAATTTTTTGTACGCTAATGTGGGAAGTCAGGGTCACTACAGGAACCGATGCACTACAGCATAATGAATACGATCTGAAAGTAAACAAGGAGAAGTCATTCCCTGTGAATGGCGAAGCCATCCTCATGTAAGTTGTTAAGTTAACATGCCCAGAGAAGATAATGATACCACCTCAGATGCAATAGTCACCGCAGAGAAAACAAGAATGGCGTTGACTAATTATTTCCATTCTGATGTCTGAAGTATAGAATGGAAATTTAACCAATAAACATCATCATCATCATCATTACAGCCTTTCACAAGTCCACTGCTGAACATAGGCCTCCCCCAAGTAATGCCACAAAGCACTATCCTGAGCCACCTGCATCCATCAACTTCCTGCATGTCTTACCAGGTCATCACTCCATCTAGTGGGGGGTCGCACTACACTACGCCTACCGGTACGAGGCTGCCACTCGAGAACCTTTCTTCCCCATCGGTTATCGGTTCTTCGTGCTATATGGCCGGCCCATTGCCACTTCAGCTTACTAATCCGTTGGGCTATGTCCGTCACTCTAGTTTTACTGCGGATATCCTCATTTCTGAGTCTATCACGCAGAGAAACTCCGAGCATAGCCCTCTCCATAGCTCGCTGAACGATCTTGAGCGTCCTCATACGGGCAGCAGTGAAGGACCACGTCTCAGATCCGTAAGTCATCACTGGCAACACGCACTGGTTGTTTTCAGAGATTGAGGTATACCTGACGAGATGTGTCGTATTTTCCCGAACGCTGCCCAACCGAGTTGAATCCGTTGGTTGACCTCTCGGTCGAAGTTGGACTTACCTAGTCGGACTATTTGTCCCAGGTAAACTTACTCGTCAACAACTTCGAGCATAGTGCTCCCAACAACTACCGGCATAGGTGTAACATGGACATTGAACATGATCTTTGTTTTGTCCATGTTCATCTTAAGACCTATCCGTTGATAGATCCGAGACACCATTGAGGTCATTTAGCATAGTGCTAAGGTTCTCCAGCGATTCTGCCATAAGGACTATATCGTCTGCAAATCGAAGGTGAGTGATGTACTCGCCATTGATGTTAATACCGTATCCTTTCCAGTCCTGTAGCTTGAAAACGTCTTCCAAAGCAGCGGTGACGAGTTTCGTGGGTATAACTTCACCCTGTCTTACACCTCTCTGCAGTAAGATACGTTTCGAACTCTGGTTCTGTACTCGGATAGCCATCGTTACTCTACTGCACAAACACTTCAGCACCTCGATGTACCGACAGTCAAGTTGGCACCGCTGAGGGAACTGTAGCATCGCCCAAATTTCGACAGAATCAAAGGCTTTCTCATAGTCCACATACGCCAGGCAAAGTGGCAGATTGTATTCTTCGGTCTTCTGTACAATCTGCCGCAAGGTATGTATGTGGTCTATGGTACTGAAGCCTTTTCGGAAACCGGCTTGTTCGGGAGGCTGGTAGTCGTCGAGTCTACGTGCGAGACGATTCGTAATGACTCTCGAAAACAGCACGTAGACGCGACTCAGAAGGGAAATCGGTCTGTAGTTCTTTAAGAGAGCGTTGTCGCCTTTCTTAAAGAACAAGACCACCGCACTTCCGCTGCTCGCCTCCGGAATTGTGCCACCATGGAGGACGGAATTTAAGAGCTTCTGAAGGACTTCAAGTATCGGTCTTCCACCCGCTTTCAGAAGCTCCGCTGTAATCCATCCTCGCCTGGGGCCCTGCCGTTTTTAGGGTGCTGAAGAGCCATTCTAATCTCGCTCAAACTGACGTCCGGGATATCATCGAAATAGTGTCGGATAAGACTTAGTCTTGGATCGTTACACACACTTGCGTGTGGCTCCAACGATGATGTGTACAGCTGCCCATAGAACTTCTCAATCACACTCAAAATCGCAGGTGTCCCGAAAACGATGCTGCCACATTCAATCTTCAGCTTTGACAGTTGGCTCTTTCTGACAGACAGATCTCAGGCAAAGACTTTGGAGCCCTGGTTCCGCTCGATCGCTTTCTTAATATGAGCAGTATTAAAGTTGCGTAAGTCTCGCCGCATGCATTTGTAGATCTGTCTGTTCAGTTGCTTGTATGCTGTCAAATCTGTTGAGGATTGCAGCCTCATCTACCGTCTAATAGCCATGAGATTAAGAGTGTGATCGGAGAGTTTTTGTGTTCTTCTGCGGCGGGTCTTGCAGAACTTAACCGCTGAAAAGTTTCGGGATTCTGGATTGGAGCACGAAGGGGCGGAGCGTTGACTTCATTAGACGAGACCTCTCCAACTTAACGTTTAGGTTCAGTATGCCTCTAACCATTAAGTGATCGCTGCCAGTTTTCACCCTTGCGATCACTGAGACATCACTGAACAGTTGGCGTCTGGTCGTCATAATGAAGTCAATCTCATTTTTTGTCGAACCGTCGGGGCTCGACCAGGTCCACTTCCTGTGGGGCCGCTTCTGGAAGAAAGAGTTCATCATAAAGAGTCCCTCTTTCTCCATAAAGTCGGTCAGCTGCTGGCCCTTTCGGTTCCGTTGCCCTACTCCAAATTTCCCTAACTTCAGCTCACCATTTTCCCTTGTGCCTAGTTCGTTTAAGTCTCCCATCAAAACCGTATAACACAAATACACACATCATAGTGAACTCAAATAAAAGACTCGTACTACTCATAATCCTTTTTAGTTATTAAACAAACGAGAAACATTTTGATTGTAGTTTAGATAATAAAGCTTATAACAAAGTATGAAATGTGTTTTCAACTTTTTATAAATCAATTTGTTAAATGTTAGTAAATGAAATTTAGGTCATTAAATACGAAATTTCCGATTTGTATGAACAAACTCAAGAAAATTGACATTTCCATACAATCAATGTTTTAATTTTTAAAAGACAGTTACATAGGTACTTAAACTTCCATTTTTCAAAGGATGTCAAAATATTTTCAATATCCTGGCTACTACTATTACATGGATTTGCAGCTGCATCTTCTGCATGCAATGTTTCTAGAGGAGGAACTGTTTGTGGATTTCCGTTAAGTTGATTAGAGTACTCAGAGTACACGGGTGTTGAATAATTTGTTGGTAGGGTAGCAGCCGTCGGTGTTGAATAATTTGTATGTAGGGTATCAGTTGTCGGTGTTGAATAATATGTAGGTGGGGTAGCAGCTGTCGTATAGTATCCTGGATGACTGTTTGTACTTGACAGACTTAAAAAAATCTGAAAACATATCGGCTCGACAACCAGTTTCAGCTTCAAGTATTATATTATTAATCCGATGCCTTACAATAGCTTTTGTTGAGCGATCCATTTTTCTTAACTAGCCCGCAATAAAATCTCCCAATAAACCATCCTCATCTTTCTCTTTAAAGGCATTTTGTTGTCCGTAGATATTTCTCATAATAGTCAGTGCTTCCGACATTATCTCACCTTTTTTAATTATTTCTATCCATTCTATCCATAGTAACTAAACTTGATTATCATATAAACATGTAATTGTATTATATATATTTTATATTTTTTTTAATAATAATAATTTATTTGACTCTCAATTAACAGGTAACACTTATGTATTATATCTATTTAAAGTTACAAAATTGCATCTCAAAGTTTTAACGTTAACGGCCATACTAGTATAAACTGTATTAACACAAGCTTATCATAAATCGTGAAGGTAACTTAATAATGCGACCACTCCGCGTTGTTTTCACGGTTATCGGGTTGCTCAGTCCGGATAACGACGACGTCACCGGCGTGGGTGGTGGTAACGCGAACCGTACATGCGCAGATACCACATCCGCTGCGTTGTCAGCGTTTCTGTGGCGTGGCGTTGTTTCGTTACCATTACATTCCTTTAATACATATGCAGGCTTTAATCTGTCGATAGAAATATGTACCTGTCTATCGGGTAATTGAATTAGGTAAACCTTTGAAGCCCTTTTTATCACGCGGTATGAACCGTCGTAGGGTGGTTTCAAAGGCTTACGTATTAAATCGTCCCTAACAAAGACATATTCGCAGTTACGTAAGTCCTTGTGCACAAAAAACTTTAACAGTTACGTGAATCGTCGGATGTCGGCTTATAACTACGAATAGTATCTCTAATCTTAGCAACTAAAAAATAGTCGTTGACGTTACGGTTGTTCGAAGAGCTGTCATAAAAGTCTCCCCGGTAGACGTAAGTTTTGTCCGAATGTTAACTCGGCGGCGCTAACCCCTGAGTCGCTGTGGGCGGCCGCGCGGAGCCCAAGTAATACTGTGGGTAGCTCTTTCATCCAGGACCCATGTGACAGGCGAGCTGAAAGTGCTGTCTTTAAAGAACGATGCCAACGTTCAACTGCGCCATTACTTTGCGGATGATAAGGAGTAGTTCGAATTCTATTAACCCCCAACATTTTTAACAGCTGGTTAAAAATACTACTCTCAAACTGGCGCCCTTGGTCGCTAGTTAACTTTATCGGGCAACCGTAACGACAAATACAACCTTCATATAAATGTTTGACAACAGTTTCTGCCGTAATGTCACGTAACGGAAAAGCTTCAGGCCACCTAGTCCTTCTATAAAATTATCGTGATTATGCCAACTTTACCAGTGTTTTTATAACAAAAACTTCCATTCTTTACAACGGCATGCAATTTGAAAACACGGAATTGCCCTTTAATTTTTTTCAGGTTTTCAGACCCCTTTGATCATCTTGGGCCGCTGCGGGGTGCATGCCATCAATTATTAGAGCTTCAATTTGCTTGAACTTCCGTATATTACAATGGCATGCAGTGTACTATCACGGAAAAACACGAAAATTCGCTACACAAAAAAAAAGCGCGAAAAAAAAATCCGAGACTCTGTTCAGCAAAGACTCGACTTCAGACACAAGTTTGTCCCGGTTCGAAACAAACTGTCGTCAAGTGTCAGTCGTGGTGCACGTGGTTGAGAATGGTCTATTGCAGTGCTTCGAACTGTTCCAACTGTTCAGGAAAGGATGATTGGTCTTCTAAAGGAATTTCTTATCATTGATGAGTAAAATAATACATTTTTCGGTCGATTTTAACAATAAAACCGAAGTCAAACAAATAATTCACTCATTTTAAAAAGCAAACATTATTATGAAATGCGGTGCATTGAACTTTATTGAACGATACTTCGCCCTGCGTCAACGCCTCGTAGTACGGCAGCTACCTGTAAGCAGTAGAAAGCAAAGCGGCGGCAGTGGTACTGCAAGTAGGGATGTTCATGTAAAAAAGTATCGATATTTTTTTCGATATAATATATCGCAACGTTGTATCGTTACTTTTCGATATATCGATATTTTCGGTATATCGATATATTTTTTTCTATTTAAAAAACGAAAGACGAACAGTTTAGTATGAGTAAATAAGTAAAAACAGCCGGGGTTAAAACAGCTTTATTTTTGTGTCCCAATATCTAAACTATCTAAACCTTGTAAAAACAAAATTTTGCACTGATGTCACTGATACAGTATCTCAATCGAGTTCAGGAAACAAAAAGCGCAAGTGTGCTTCTGATTACAGAGAGCAATTTATTGAACTCGATAATAAAAAAAATTGAGTAACTTCATACGAAACTTTCGCAAGCAACCACATCTTCAAATGATGGTGAAGAGAAATGTCAAGATTATTATTTCTTTAAGAGTCTCCTTCCACAAATGAAAGCATTTTCGCCATTACAAAAACTGCGAGTAAAGAACAAAATTATGCAATTATTAATGGCAGAGAAAGAAAAATGGAGTACGAAAGATGATATGACTCATATGGCTATAATACCCAAGGCAACGTGGATTTCAACCAGGGTTGTAACGGAGGTAGTTTTATCGGAACCGAAGGCGGAGTCGGAGTTTTCAAATTTGCTTGATCGGAGTCGGAATCGGAATCGGAGGCAGGGTCAGAAGTGGGGGCATGAGAGAGAATTTTTATTTAAGGACAAATAAAACACAAAGCTATAATAAAATCGATTTAATGTTTTTATTTGAATTTATTGAATTTTATTGTATTAGCGTGGATTTTTGATTGAAATGAAATAATCTGGAGGTAAAAATAAATGCACAAATTAATACAACTTACCGCGGGAATGAATAAAATGCGTCGAATTTTTTTTTGCATTTCGATAATAAGACTTTAATTTCTTCATCACAATCTAACAATGTTCGCACACACAGTTGAAACTAGTGTACAGTGCAACTGACATCAGGTATGTCGTCGAGTTTCATTGCTCGTTTCGTATTAGATCCAGAGTCGCGTACAAAACAATGAATTTTCTCTTTTATGATGCCCCATTCCATCAACATACTCTTAATTTTTTCTAGAACTAGGTCTCCTGTATGTCTTCCGTCAAATGTGTGGCATTTTAAAATAACTTTTAGCTTTTTAGCTATTTATGCCATGCGCTGTCAGACTCAATAAAGACACATTCGAACTTGGTTCGGTCCAAATGTCTGTTGTAAATAAGATCTTTTCAAATTGTGTGAGCAAATTAATTTTTTTTAATGTTTCATCATATAAATGACCACAAATATTTTCAGTAAAAAAATGTCTTCCCCTTAAGTGATAATTCGGCACAGTGAACTGCATAAGTCGCCGAAATCCTATACCTTCCACAAAATTGAAGGGTACATCTTGCAAAGCAATCATTTCAGAAATCAATTTGTCAATTTCTATAGATTTAGCATTAGAAGTGCGCCATTTTGTATTATTCAGCAAAGTTCCTTTTAAAGTAATTTGTTTTTTAGCATTCTGAAGGGGCGTCGAAGTCGAAGGCTGTACACTATTTTTTTTTTCAGTTTCTAACTTTATTAATTCTTCATATTCAGTGGCATGGACAGACTTCGAATGGCCTTTTAACGACGTTGTCGTACCTCCCTTTCTTGAATACGTCTTCATACACAATTTACACCTTGCCGAATCTGAATGAACTTCAATGAAGTAGTTCCAGATACAAATTGATTTAGGTTTCATTGTCCAACACAAAAACAGATTACTTTCATTGATAATAAGCCGCAAAAATCAAAACAAATATCTATAACCTATGAACGTGTCGTGTGCGTAACAAATTAACAACAAGTGAAAAAATAATTGACGATAGAGTGCACGTAGTGGGAGTCGGGGGGGATTCCCCGCGCGACATGTATGAACCTTTTCATAACAGTCGACACAGGCCACCGCCGCCGCTATGTTATGCTTCGACCTCCGATTAAAACCTTCGACTTAAAAGTGTCGGCCGCCGAAGTCGAAGTCGGAACCGAAGGTGTAATAATAATCGGAAGTTCCGACTTAACGAAACCGGAGTCGAAGCTCCGTAACTTCTCTGATTTCAACCCTTATCACAACATGGATATACAGTAATTAATTAACTACTCCATAAACGTAATTTTCAACTGATTTATAGATTTCTAATTAAGAATAAATAAACGAATATTTGTGATTAAAAAAAGATGTTGTTTAGATATGGAAACATGCACTTACCTTATTGTTATAAGCAGTTTCTCTTCAGGTTTTATACTTTTTTCTAAAATTGGTGTCAATCTTGACTAAACATGGTGAGAACTTATTTAATATTTAGTTAAAAGTTTTCCTGTACTGTGATTCCTGAGAACGACTGTCTTCTTAGTGAAGAATACTGTGCTTTCTGAGCATTAAATTTTCCTGCAGAAGTTTAGTTTTGATGGAGTCTGCACAAATCTTGATCCCTGAGCTCTCCAATCCCATTATCATTGGTTTATACATTTCGGGTAAGCCAGCCAACATAAGCGTTCCAAGCCATTCATCGTCAATGTCAAATTTGATATTCCTAAGCTTATGAGCTGTGGACATTATCTTATTCACATAGTCATCTACATTTCGAGAACTGTCCAATGTAGTTGTGATAAGGTCTCTCAACAAGGCAACTTTTCTGTATAACCCGCTGTCATCGAAGGCCTGCTTCAAGCTACCCCAGACTTCTTTACATGTAGTTGCGCTCTGTACATGCACCTAATTAATCGGATCTAACAGTAAAATAAGCTTAGCTTTTGCCTTTGTTTCCTTCCTGGCGTCGGTAGTAGTTCCTTCAACACAACTCCACAAATCTTCAAGCTTGAAATACGCTTCCACTGCAAATTTCCAAGTCGCATAATTGTCTCTTCCGATGAGTCTGTCTATTTGAAATGGATTGTGGCCGGTACTGGTCATCTTCTACTTATATATAACAATTTTTCAACGATGTGACTGAGCGAGCACGCCGCTCCAAGGTAGGTCTAGATTATGCGGTAACCTCAAAATGTATGACGGTGGCGTGACGGAACAATTACGTCGCTGCCGGATTTTGTTCTTTCTGCGTTTTTACTACTACGTTACTTTTAATGATTTTTATCAACCACGCTCTGCTACCATGTTGATGTTTTGGGATGAAATCATTAAAATAACTGTAGAACACGGAAATATGCAACAACGTTTTATTAGTAATAACCACAGCAAAAATAGATTACTGTGACACAGACTATAAAAGATGAGAATATAAAAATGTTGCCAACATAAGGCAATTAAATTAGCAGTAAAGCCAACAAAGAAATACAAACGGTTGTGTTCTTATTTACCAACAGAAAGCTCTAGAAAACCAAAACATTCCTAAACAATACATAATCATCCTAAAATACATCTACCGTGAGAGCACTAGTCGAGTCAAATTAGAACGAACCGGACCAGCCTTCCCATAAAAAGAGGAGTGAAACAGGGAGATCCACTTTCACCAAAAATCTTTATAGCAGTATTGGAACACATCATCAAAGGCTTAAAATGGACAAATAAGGGTATAAATATAAAAGGGAATTACCTCAGTCATTTTAAATTTGCAGATGATTTTGTAATATTTTCCGATTCAGCAAAACAGATAGAGTCGATGGTAAACGAGCTAACGAACGCTAGTCAAAATGTGGGCCTGGAACTAAACACTATTAAAACCAAAGTAATGACGAATAAAGTCCAAATACTTATAATTGTGAACAACATTCCATTCGAATATGTTGATGAATATGTGTATTTCGGTAAATTAATATCATTCAAAAGAACGAGACACGTTGACGAAATCCAAAGAAGAATAATATCAAGTTAGGATGAATTCTGGACGCACAAGGAGATTCTAAAATCGACTCTACCTTATACATCTCAAAAAGAAGATAATAGATTCTTGTATATTTTCCTGCCTCACTTATGGATGCCAAACATGGATATTTAACAAACACAACAATGACAAGATCGCAAAATGTCAAAGACGAATGGAAAGGATAATTCTTAACATAAAATTGAAAGACAGGGTAAGGAACTCGGAATTAAGGAACAAATCAGAAGTAGTAGACGTTCTCCATCACGGTCAAAGAATGAAATGGCGATGGGCAGGACACTTAGCACGCATTTCAGACCAAAGATGGACTAAATTGATGACAGAGTGGTAAGGACCAGCTGGAACACGTGCAAAAGGCAGGCCAAAAGAAAAATGGGTCGACGAGGTGATGGCTACAGCTGGGAAAAACTGGATGAACAAGGAACAGGAAAGACAAGTATGGGCACTCTGGATGAGGCCTTTACCCGAAGAGGGGTCCTCAAATAACAGGTATAATAAGTTAAAATTATGTGTGGAACGGAACGTAAAGGAATGAAGTGACAGAATGAATGTGTGATAAAGATAGCAAGATGACAGAATGAAAGTGAGTGAAAGAGCAAGTATTGAAAATGAGTGAACAATGAGCGAGTGACTGAATGAGAAATAAGAATGAGGTGAAGATAGATTTTAAAACTAGCACTAGCGAACGGGAAGCCATTGTAATAACCGATATAGCTGTGAAGAGAAAGAAATTAAAACTTCAAGTCAAACACGAACCTATTTTATTCTAACAAAATCTACAAGAATTTTGGGGGCCCCTCCGGGATTGAAACAAAGCAAAAAGAATTACGACGTTTTGACGACAACGATGGTTTGATTTGGAGGTTATCTACGTGGTGCACGCGGTTCATAGTTTCACTTCACGGGTTCAAGACGAAGACGAGCATTGGCAAAGGATTCAAGATTTCTAGTCGTCAGGCGGATTTTGAAGATGCGAGTTCGGCAGTCCAAACATGTCTATGTTACGACGAAGTTCAGCGCCAAAATTAAATATTCCCAAAAATGAATTTAACGCGTTGAAAAACTTACACAACAGACAAGATCTTACGATTCTCCGCGCAGATAACGGTAATTCTACGGTTGTAATGGATACGTCAGATTACAATTTTAAAATACAACAACTTTCGTCAGATGAAACTACATATCGAAAGGTCAAAACAGACCCTACAACTAATACGCTTAAAATAACTATCGATCTAATTAAGAAATACTCAGAGAAATTGAATCTAGACGCAAATTCGATAATACCTTCATGTGCCGAACCATCAAAGTTGTATGGGTTACCAAAAATACACAAACCGAACACTCCATTACGTCCAATAATGAGTCAGATTGATTCGCCAACTTATAGGTCTGCTCAACACTTAGCTAAAATATTACCACCACTCAGAGGACACACAAGAGCACACTAAGAATTCATACCATTTTGTCAGTGAGATAAAAGACCTACGTCTTACTGACAATGAAACCATGGTCATTTTCGATGTTCAGTCGCTATTTACATACCGATACTGGCTGAGGCAACAAGGGGAGTGCCTTGAAACTGAGGGGATACGACAAAGGGGTTCTTTTTAGCGGTTAACGCGCAAACTTGTGTCTTCTGGGGGTTAAACTGGACTAGATTTAGTCGCCCCCAATCCGAGACTCTGTCCAGCAGAGACTCGACTTCAGACACAAGTTTGTCCCGGCACTCGGAGACGTTTTCCCGAGAAATATTGGCTCGGCCGGTGTAAAGAGCATCACCAGTGCTGTCATCTGCATAGCAATGAATGTTACGGGTACGCAACATGTCATTGATATGCAGAAGAAACAGCGTTGGCGATAGCACACAGCCCTGTGGAACACCAGTATTAATAGGCTTGCAATCGGAGCTTGACCTTGATGCTCCAATCTGCAAGAAAGCTGGTGATCCAATCGCACAATTTCTCGGGAAGCCCATAGGAAGGGAGCTTCGAAAGAAGCGCTTTGTGCCAAACCCGATCGAAGGCCTTCGCAATGTCCAAACTAACGGCCAATGCCTCCCCCTTGAACTCTACTGCCTCCGCCCATCTGTGAGTTAGGTAGACCAGAAGATCACCAGCTGACCGACCAGGGCGAAAACCGTATTTGCGGTCACTAATCAGCTGGTGATCTTCAAGGTACCTCATGAGCTGGCAGTTTACAATGGACTCCATTGTTTTGGAGAACAAGGAGGTGATGGCGATTGGCCTTTTGAAGACTGCATTTCAATTATAACTAGGAAACTCGAGAAAAATAACATGCCAGCAGAATATGCAGTACTACTCAGACATTGCCTTACATCTGGCTATCTATTGTGGAAGGAAGAGTTTTACAAGATGGTTTTGCGATGGGCTCACCTGTATCTCCCATTGTCGCCGATATATTCATGGAAGACTTTGAGGAGAAAGCCCTCCTTACTGCACCTGTTACACCAAGGATCTACAAGCGGTACGTAGACGATACTTTCACAATCTTACCATCAGACAAAGTAACTGCATTTTTAGAACATTTATTTATTTATTTATTTATTTGCTTTTTCAGGGAAACATACAGTACAATAAAAAAAATACATTATAAAACATATAAAAGTAATCCTAAAACCAATGAAGTTTCCACAGATATCTAAAACATATTAAAAGCTTGCAACCACAATATGTTTAAAGATTGAAAAAAAAATACCTAAATGGATTTATAATTAAACATTAAGTTCTAAGCATAAAATAAAAGTAATACAATACACACGACCTATAGTGAAGCTACCAATTATAAATTAAGTTTTACAATATTTTTTTTATAACTATTGTATTTAAGGTGAAAAATATCTAGTTCACAATATTTTAAGTTAAAATTTTTACATGTACGAGATACAAAATTATTAGAAGCGTACTTCGTTTTTACTTTACGTAATGCAAAAAGAGGCTTTTTTCGTGCACCTAACCGGTGACACGCAAGATTCACTTTGCTTAAAAGTAGGGGTGAGTCGATGATATTATGTAGCAATTTGTACAACAACATTTGATCTCTTATATCACGGCGTTTTTCGAGTGTATAACTGTGTAAGCTATCAATAAAGGAGTCTACGGAAGAATCATATCGCTTTAAGTGACGCAGAAACTTATTATTGATTGTTTCAATCATTTTAACATAAACTTTGTATTGAGGATTCCAACAATTCAAGAATAGATCGCACCAGAGTATTAAATAGTATAATCACAAACATCTTAACTCTTTGCTTCATAGTGGTCAGTAGAGATAACCACCTATTTATTCGCTTGTTTTACGATATAGTGACATATGTTGCTTCCAATTTGAATGTATATGTATGTGGGAAAGGGAATTGCATGAAAGAGACAGAGGAATGTGAGAGAAAGGGATGAGGAGAGGGGATGCAAGATGGCGAATACAGAGGAAGGAAGGACGCGACTTGCGAACGATGTGTTACTAAAAAAGTAAAATAAAAGTTAAATAAGTGATCCCGTGACTTTTCTTTTGAGATAATCCCACATTTTTGGGGGCTCGTCCGGGATATCTCAAAGAAAAGTGAAAGAAGTGAAAGACGTGTAAACTGCAAAACGACGGAGTGACCGGCGCGAGCGCTCACGAGGCGGTGGAGCGCACGTACAGATCTCAGTGCAGTTTATTGTTCAACGACGTATAACGACGTAATTAAGATGCAAACGCAGGGTTTAAATAAAGAAGGCGATATAATGTACGATGACGGCAGCAGTAAAAACGGAGGATCAAGTTTGCCATGTTGTTGCGGCATGCGGCAACCGCCATGTTGTTCAACAGCTTCGAAGGGGCGGTGACGCAATTTAACGGGGAAGACAAGACGTATTCTTCATCAAAATGGGCGCAAGATATTGAAGATAATGCCGAAATATTTAACTGGACGCCACAACAAAAGTTAATAATAGCACGACGATCACTATGTGGTACGGCGGGCCTATGATTAAAAACCGAAAAAGTTAGCTAAAAGTTTCCCGACGTTATCAATACTAAAGAGATGCACGAGTTGATGGCGGCGAGGAAAAAACGAAAAGACGAGAGTTTCTACCAATATATGCTTGCCATGAAAGAATTGTGTAAAAGAGCCAAATTTCCAGACTACGTTGCCATACAATACATAATCGACGGAATCGAAGACCTGCAGGCAAATAAAGTAATATTGTACGGTGTCACAACCTACAGTGCCCTCAAGGAAAAACTCCTCATCTACGAAAAGATGCAGGCGGACATGAAAAAAGAAGCGCGGGTCGAGTCAGCTGTAAAGAAAAAATCATCTGTATCTGGATTCACTCGGCGGTGCTACAATTGCGGAGATAAACACTTGGCCAACCAGTGTACAAAGGGAATACAGTGTTTCCAGTGCAATCGATTCGACGACCATATTGCTTCAAGATGCCCTCTCATTGGGCGAGGTGAAGGAGGCGGCACCGCCTCTAGTGGCGCAAATGCGAAGTTCGATACGCGCAACAATGAGATGTCGGTAAAGAAGGCTGCGGCGGGTTCATCGCGTTTCCGTGCATTTCCGAGACGAGGGATATCGGCGCCGGAGCAGTCGGTAAAACAGCGTTCGTCTATGTTCGGAGTGACATCGACGCCGACAGATCGGCAGGAACCAATGATATACGAGTGCGTCTGCGGCCATGACAGTGAAGATGCCATCGAAACGTCAGAGTCACCGAGCAGCTCTGAAGTGATGCAAATAGTAAACAAAAGTTCTCAGTGCGCTAAATATGTCAGAAAACCCGTGAAAATTGTGAAAGTGGCCGATAATTATAGCTCAAAAGCGCTAATTGATTCAGGTAGTGACGTGAACCTGATCCCGGCAGAATTATGTGCTAAATTATTTAACGTCGAGTTAAATGTAGCCGGTCTAACATTAACGGGATTGGGCAGTGCGCATATACGATCCTTAGGCAAAATTACGACGCTAATTTCGATCGATGGACAATCTTACGAAGGAGTTACGTTTCACATTAATCCTAGAGACTGTATGCCTTATGATATTATTATAGGTCACGGGTTTTTGAAAAGATGTAACGTTGTTGATGAGTGAGGGAAGTGTGACTATATTTAAGTATGAGAATGAGTTGTTAGCGAGTGTGAATTACTTTACGGGTGAATAAGAAAATCTTGTGGAGCATGTCAAGAATCCACTAATTAAACAGGAGGTTTACAGTTGTACGGATAACTACAATCCAGTCCATGTTAAAGAGGCCCCCCTGGAACTTAAGATTGTGCTGAAGGATGACATACCAGTAGCACAGCGACCTAGGCGCTTGTCACACATGGAACATGGTATTGTGGAGAAACAAATCACAGAATGGTTGAATGATGGAATAATCAGGGTAAGTTTTTCGAAATATGCCTGTCCACTAGTTTTGGTGAAGAAGAAGGATGGCACTACCCGTGTATGTGTATATTATAGACAGCTCAATAAGAAAATTTTGAAAGACGAATATCCATTGCCGATTATTGATGACCTAATTGACAGATTATCAGAAGCAAAAAAAAAATTCAGTGTGCTCGACTTAAAGAATGGATTCTTCCATTTAAAAATAAGTAGGGAATCAATCCATTACACATCTTTCGTTCCCCATCATGGGCAGTTTGAGTTTCTGCGAGCACCATTTGGGCTTTCGATCAGTCCAAAATATTTTATGAGGTTTGTTAACGTGATCTTTCGGGAACTGCTAGCCCAAAAGATAATGATATTTATAGACGATATTATAATTACAGCTGTAGATGAAGTACAAGCATTGCAGCGCTTGAAGCAGGTTTTGGAAATAGCTGCACAGTACGGGTTAAAGGTTAACTGGAAGAAAGCCAAGTTGATACAGCCAGAAATAGAATATTTGGGACATGTAATCAGGAATGATGAGGTACGGCCAACTCCAGAAAAGACTGACGCAGTCATGAAATTTCCAGAACCCAAAACAAGTAAGCAATTTTAAAGTTTCTAGAGGTTAACCTCCTATTTTAGGAAACAAGAGTACATTGAGCACTATGCTATTATTGCAAAACCTCTACATGAATTGCTGAAGAAGCGTGTCGATTTTATTTTTGATAAAGATCAAAGAGAAGCTTTTAATAGGTTAAAAGATAAGTTGTCTAAAGTGCTGGTTTTAAAGATATTTGATCCGAAACTTGAAACGGAATTGCATACTGATGCCTCAAGTACAGCGATTTCGGCTATTCTCATGCAACATCATCCTAATACTGGTTTACATCCAGTGTACTATATGAGCCGCAAAACTAATGAAGCTTAAAGTAGATATTCCAGTTATGAGCTTGAGGCCATGGCCATCATCGAAGGTGTTAAAAAGTTCCGTCCTTATCTCTACGGAAAACATTTCAAGGCGGTTATCATGCTGAGCAACCCTATCCTTCACCTCGTTTATCTCCTTCCCGAAGGTAGCGTGAAGGTCCTTCATGAGGAGCATTTGCTCTTCCAACCGACGGGCCTGTTCATCCTGTCCGCTCTGCAGCTACTCTTTCAACTGACGGACCTGTTCCTCCTGTCGGCGAGTCTGTTCCTCCTGTCGGCGAGCCTGTTCCTCCTGCTGCTCTTTCAACAGACAGAGCACCTAAGTCAGGTGCTGCAGATGTAGGAGCTACTGACGGGCCCGCAGCCTCCGTGGCTGGCAGTTGGCCCTCCGACGTCTGTGGCATTGCACCACCAAATCTCCTCTGGTCCGTCTCATGCTGTCGTTGACTGCTGGTACGGACACCCTCCGTTTCCTCCTTAGGTAAAGTCGGCATGATTTTATCCCACTTCTGACACCAATTGTTACGAGGTTGAGGTTCGTGACAATAAAAATTGCCGATAGAAATACCTAAATTAACACTTTAATTTTCTTTACACTAATTAAAACTTAAAACACTAAAAAAATTAATCACACTGATTCACTTTATTCCGCTCCGAAGCTTCGCTTGTCTCGCCAAATTCAATACTTCCCCGATCGCACCTTGCAGCGCCTATAAATACACATTAGTACCGAATCATCCAAAACATTCAAGTAAATACGCGCACCAATCGACAAAGCGCCGAAAGTTCGAGAGTCAGCTTCCAGAAGCTTAGTTCTGCATTTTGATAACAGATGGTGCTGTCGGTTGAAAGATTAGTGATGTCATTTTCAGGAAAGCTCTCTCCTCGCTCCGTTACCCGACACTAGATGGCGCTAGTGCCAGATGTCAACCTAGCCGCGTAACAATATAATAATCTCGATTTATTAGTTCCTTCATTTTCCTCTTTGAAAAATGTCCATTGCTATGGATTCTCAATATTATTTCTTTTTCTAATTATTTTGATATATATATATATATATACCAACAATTTTTCTGGGCCCTTGAAGAGTATACCTCCTTCTTCTGAGTAATCTTTGTACGACTTCTCTTTAAGTATCTCTGATTGCTTTAATGCCATCGTCCTGATCCTGCGCTTGTTTAATCTGATCTCTTAAGGATGTTACTGTAGCTACATATGGATGTCGGCTGAGAGCATCTGCATGACGCATTTTCTCTCCGGCTCGGTGCTCCACTTCGAAGTCATATTCTTCAAGCATCAGGACCCATCTTGCCACTTTTGCTGTTAGATCTTTCTTCATCAAGGTTTGCTGAAAAGCTTTGCAATCGGTTACTAACTTGAAATGTTCTCCGTCAGTTGAAAGAGCAGCTGCAGAGCGGACAGGATGAACAGGCCCGTCGGTTGGAAGAGCAAATGCTCCTCATGAAGGACCTTCACGCCACCTTCGGGAAGGAGATAAACGAGGTGAAGGATAGGATTGCTCAGCATGATAACCGCCTGTCGGAAGCTGAAACCCGAATCGAGAAAGCTGAAACCCGAATCGACCAAGTGAACAATCGGGTTGACAACGTGGTGGCTGACGTGAAGAAAACGCTGGACGACCTAAAACTGGAGGATGCAATTACAGCTCCCGTAGTAGCTGCAACACCTTCGCTACGTGGGTTTAAGGTGCCACCGTTCAACGGAACTTCTTCCTGGTCGGCCTACAAAATCCAGTTTGAATCTGTTATGAAGGCGAACGGCTGAAATAAAAGTCAGGCCATGACTGCTCTCACACTAGGCCTGTGCGACCGGGCCTTAACAGTTCTGGAAACTCTCGGTGAGGAAGTGACTTATGAGCAACTCCTTGAGGCACTGGAGTCGAGATATGGCGACGCTCACCTGGAACACGTCTTTCGTGCGCAGCTTAAAGATCGCGTGCAGCGCATCAACGAAAACCTGCAGCAGTGGGCTCTAGAGGTGAAGAAGCTGGTGCGAAAAGCATACCGGTCTGTACCTGCGCTCATTGAAGGGAACCTGGTGCAGACATTCATCGACGGCATCCGCGACCTGGAAGTCAGAGCTGCTATGAGGCTCGGTTACCACGAGACGCTTAAGGACGCCTTGGCCCATGCACTGGAGGTGGAAGCCGTGCGGCAGGATCATCGTTCCCATCGCGTCAGGGAGGTTGCAGAAGCTACAGTTCGCGACCGCAACAAAGGATACAGCCCAAGGTGCTATGGCTGTGGGGAAAAGGGCCATCTTCGATCCAGCTGCCCTAAGCGAACCTAGAAAGGGAAGGTGAACGATCTCAGGAGGGTAGTGCGGCCAACAGCACCGCCCAGCAGCAGCAGGGAAACAAGTAAAAGCCAGAACTGCGGGGCGGGTGCTGGCTGATGTTAAAAGAGCCCCAAGGATCTCGATCTCACAAACCCATGATGGGAACAGTCTAATCATCAAGGGCGAGGTCAACGGAATGCCGTGTAAACTTACCATAGACACTGAAGCCTCTCGCACGGTTGTTAGTTCCCAACTTATAAGTCAGTTCCTTGGGGACTTCGCATACAACCGAGAACGCATTAATTTGGTAACAGCCACCGGTCAGCGTATACCCGTCCGTGGAGAGAAGGAGATGGAGTTAAAGCTAGGCAACGTGATCTACCTGCATAATGTCATCGTGGCTGATATAATGGATGACTGCATCCTGGGCCTAGAGACTTTATGAGGAATAATTGTTGTGAGATCGACGTTAAGCAAGGTGTTTTGAAATGTGGACAGGAGGAACTTTTTATGGAAGGTGCGTTACCAGGGAACGTGTACAGCATTAAGAAGATTGTTCTTCCGCCGAGATCAGAAACGATTGTTCCGGTTAGTCTTCCCCGAAACGCTGGGCAAGCTCACCGTTGTGTACTTGTGGAAAGGGTAAACAATGACCTTCCATGGAAAGTGGCTCGAACCTTGGTCAGAACCACTGACACCTCAGGAGTACGTGTGCTGAACCTTTGTGAACGGGAACAGATTATAGAAAAAGGCACGTTGGTTGGTACTTGTGAGGATGTGGATTGGTTTCGTCGGTGCCAATATCTATCGAGTGAGACCCCCAGCAAGGATGCACAAACGAGAGTGACCACACTTTTGGAAGACTGTCGCAGCGTTCTCTCCCCGACCGAAATGGTCAAGGCGAAGAAGTTGTTACTCAAGTATGCCGATGTATTCTCATCAAACGATGCTGACATAGGAAAGACTGGCTTAGTTCAACACAAAATAAACACAGGAGAAGAATTGCCTATCCATCAGCGACCAAGAAGATTGCCGGTAGCACGTGAAAAGGAAGTGGAAACCATGATTAAAGGAATGGTGAATGATGGTGTTATTGAACCTTCCTCTCGTCCATGGTGTTCACCAGTGGTGCTGGTAAAGAAGAAGGATGGCAGCATGCGGTTTTGTGTTGACTACCGCCGTCTGAACGACGTTACGAAGAAGGACAGCTATCCCTTGCCAAGAATTGATTACACGCTGGACATGCTTACAGGATTAAAGTGGTTTAGCACGCTGGATCTAAAAAGTGGCTACTGGAAAGTTGAAATCGACCCTAAGGACAAGGAGAAAACGGCGTTCTCGACGGGAAAGGGTCTGTGGCAATTTAAAGTAATGCCGATTGGGTTTTGCAATGCTCCAGCAACGTTTGAAAGGCTGATGGAACTTGTACTTACCGGGCTAATTGGCGATGCCTGTCTGGTCTACTTGGATGACATCATCATCGTGGGCCGTACGTTTGAGGAACACCTTCAAAACCTGGAACGCGTGCTCATGAAGATTCAGAGTGCCAACCTCAAGTTGAGTCCGAAGAAATGTTCACTATTCAAAAGGCAAGTTAACTTTTTGGGATATGTAGTATCGGAAGAGGGCATCCGCACGGATCCAGAGAAAATCGCCGCTGTCAAGGATTGGCCGGTTTCAAAAGACAAGACGCAGGTTAGAGCATTTTTGGGTTTGTGCTCCTATTACCGGCGGTTTGTGAAGAACTTTGCAGATATAGCCAAACCTCTGCATAAGCTAACCGAGGAGAAGCGACTTTTCCGCTGGGATGAAAGTTGCAATATCGCATTCCAGGAGCTCAACGACCGTCTTTTCAAGACACCTATTTTGGGATACCCTGATGCAAGCAAAGAATTTATAGTTGACACAGACGCAAGTGATATAGGACTTGGCGGTGTGTTGTCTCAACGGAATGGTGACCAAGAGGTCGTGATAGCGTACTTCAGCAAGTCGTTGTCAAAACTGGAAAGGAACTATTATGTCACAAGACGCGAATTGGTAGCTGTGGTCGTTGCAGCATTTTAGCAAATATCTTCTGGGGCGGAAATTTCACTTACGAACTGACCATGCTGCACTAAAATGGCTATTACAGTTTAAAAATCCAGAAGGACAAGTTGCGAGATGGATTGAACTACTGCAGGAATACGACTTTGAGATCGAACATCGCAGCGGGAAATCTCATGGCAACGCAGATGCATTGTCAAGAAGACCTTGTCCTGAAGATTGGAAACATTGTATTAGGCAAGAGAGTAAGGAAGTGGTATCCGTGAGGATGCTCAGGGCAGACTACCTCAGCAACGAGTGGAAGGACAGCTTACAACGTGCACAGCAGGAAGATTCGGACATCAAGTCGATTCTGCAATGGATGAAGCCCAGTGCTCCGAAGCCTAAGTGGAACGACGTCTCAGCGATGAGTTCGACCACTAAAAGCTATTGGGCCCAGTGGGACAGCTTGCTCCTTCAGGATGGAGTTCTGTGTCGTAAATGGGAAAATGTTCGGGGAGACAGCTGTAATTTGCAAATGGTTGTCCCTAAAGCTAAAGTACCGGATGTTTTACAGCTGTACCATAATGATTGTTCAAAGGCCATCTGGGAGTTAAACGAACTCTACTGAAGATCCGAGAACGGTTTTATTGGGTCCACTGTCGAAACGATGTCGAGGACTGGTGTCGCAAATGTACAAGTTGTGCGGCTGTAAAGGGATCTCAGACTCGTAGTAGAGGTGCATTGAAGTTGTACAATGTTGGTGCACCATGGGAGAGAATAGCCATTGACGTGGCGGGGCCGTTTCCGGAGAGTGAAAGCGGTAACAAGTATTTCATGGTTGTGATGGATAACTTCACTAAGTGGCCAGAAGTCTTCGCCATTCTAAATCAAGAAGCTTCAACAGTTGCAGATAAACTAGTTCATGAAGTCGTCTGTCGTCTTGTCGAGTACCTTTAGAGAGTCACAGCAATCAAGGAAGGAATTTTGAGTCTCAAATATTCCAGGAAACTTGTCGAGTTATGGGTACTCATAAAACAAGAACGACTTCTTATCACCCGCAATCTGATGGAATGGTAGAACGATTTAATCAGACATTGGAGAGGTACCTAGCAAAAGTTGTAGACAACCGGCAACGAGATTGGGATAAGCACATACAACCGTTTTTGCTGTCATATCGAAGCGCTGTTCACGAAAGTACATCAGTGACACCAGCTTTCGCAAACTTTGGAAGAGAATTACGGATGCCTGCAGACCTGATCACCGGGATACCACCTGATGCCCCACGCAGCATAACCGATTATTCAAATGACTTGCGGAACAAAATGAATGACATTTATGAGCACGTCAGACAATCGGGCCAGCAAATGTCTGAAAAGATGAAAACCCGGTATGACCGCAAAATGAACAACAAAGGGTTCGACGAAGGTTCACTAGTGTGGTTGCACAATCCGGTCAGCAGCAAAGGGAAATCTCCTAAGCTTCAAGCTAAATGGGACGGCCCGTACCGGATTGTGACCAGGATCAACGATGTAACCTATCGGATACAGAAGGGCGCAAGGGGGACTCCTAAGATCGTCCATGTGGATCTCCTGGCGCGTTATTATGGGGCCGATAATGCTCGGGACGAGCATGTCTTAGGAGGGGGCAGTGTTATGCGGATAAGTTGACATCTGGCACTAGCGCCATCTAGTGTCGGGTAACGGAGCGAGGAGAGAGCTTTCCAGAAAATTACATCACTAATCTTTCAACCGACAGCGCCATCTGTTGTCGAAACGTATTTATTTGAATGTTCTGGATGATTCGGTACTAATGTGTATTTATAGGCGCTGCAAGGTGCGATCGGGGAAGTATTGAATTTGGCGAGACAAGCGAAGCTTCGGAGCGGAATAAAGTGAATCAGTGTGATTAATTTTTAGTGTTTTAAGTTTTAATTAGTGTAAAGAAAATTAAAGTGTTAATTTAGGTATTTCTATCGGCAATTTTTATTGTCACGAACCTCAAGCTCGTAACAATATAAAGGATATAGACAAGAGACAAACAAACAAAGTTAGAAGAATTTGTGATTGCCTGCATACCATGTTTATTAGCTACGAGGAAAGAGAGTAAACAGGAAGGATTTCTCAACCCTATTGGAAAGGAATGCCTAACCTTGGATACCCAGCATGTTGACCATGTTGGACCACTGACTGAAACTCGCAAGCAGTATAATTATATTCTCACAGTGATTTGATGTGTCATGACCAAGTTTGTGTGGTTGTTTCCAACTCGGAGTACGTCGAGTGCAGAGACACTGAACAAACTAAGAATACATCAGCAGACATTTGGAAATCCGATCAGACTGATAACAGATAGAGGGACTGCATTTACAAGCCAGGAATTTGAAAAGTATCGCAAGGAAGAGAATATTCGGCACGTCACCATCACCACAGGTATACCTAGAGGAAATGGACAGGTGGAAAGAGTACACATAATAATAATTCATATGCTGACCAAGCTTTGTATAGAAAACCCTGGGGTGTGGTACAAACATGTTAGTAGAGTCCAAAGAGCATCATTGAATAGCACCTTTCAGAGGAGTATTAATACTACACCTTATAACTTATTAATTGGTACTAAAATGAGGTGTAAAGAAGACATCGAAATTTTGGAATTACGTCAAGAAGAAACTGCTAGACAGTATGCTAGTAACAGAGAAGAGTTACGCCAAAAAGCAAAAGAACAAATCCTAGCTGTCCAAGGGGAAAACAAAAAATATTACAGCCGAAAAAGTAAAGAGAGTTAAAATATATAGAAAGTGATCTACACTTTGGTTTACTACAATTTGGTCCCGGCTTAAAACTAAGGGAAAAGTTCCTTGGTCCTTATCGAGTTACCAAAGTTCACTCGAATGACCGTTATGATGTTCAGAAGGCTGACACAGCGGCAGAAGGTCCTAACTGCACTTCCAGCTTAGCTGACAATATGAAAAAATGGCCAGGGACAAATGTTATTCATTAAATGGTAAGTATGAAGTATGAATGAGAAGAATGATTTGAGATATTGTTTAAGTAGAAATAAGTTACTGAAGAGCTCTAATTATATGTGAGTATACTATATTCTAAGGAATTCGTGATTGAAAGTGGAAATGTAAATTACTAATAGTTACTTATAACTAAGTATTGTATACAACTGCTTACCTGCTGTAACTATGTCATATGCATATGCAACTGAGTTTAATAAGGGCTAAATAAAACAAAATGTAATAGAAATTTATTAAGTTTATTCTAAGAAAACATTGTAAACTAATATTGGCAGAATTGTAATTCATATGAAGATTTGTGGAAGTTCGTATGTCTGCGGACAGACATGATAGCAGGAATGGCCGAATGTGGGAAAGGGAATTGTATGTAAGAGACAGAGGAATGTGAGAGAAAGGGATGAGGAGAGGGGATGCAAGATGGCGAATACAGGGTAAGGACGAGACTTGCGAACGAGGTGTGACTAAAAAAGTAAAATAAAAGTTAAATAAGTGATCCCGTGACTTTTCTTTTGAGATAATACCACATGTACGATATAAATGTAAAACAATTGAACAGCGTTAATGGTCAGTGCTTTGACTGATGGACGGATAAGTAAACTTTGTAACGAAAGATGGTGAAATTTGAATTCATTGTGTCGCAACTGTTTTATTTAATTAGTAAGTAATTATTTACAAATATGTATTATTTATATTCTCTTTTAGTTGATATATTATTAATTACGTATATCAAATATAAATATAATAGGCAAACGTAATAGGTTTTCGATAATATCGCGTAATTTAAAGTTGTTAGCAATGGTAACCACCGTACTATAAAGGTAAAAATAGTTTTCAAAAGTAGATATAAATTCTGTAGGTGAAAGGTAAAAGACCTTAAGTCACAATGTATAAAGTTTACAGTAGATCCTATTAATGACGACTAAAACCTCATGGAAATATTAAAGATAGCCATTATAAAAAAGTAGATATCGGATCGATGTCAAATAAAAACCTAGGATTAATTTATTTCTTTAACTATGACCTTTGATACATTTTGGACCCACTACAGCCTCCTAAGGTTTTTTTCGACTTAATGTTTTTTATCTTTGGTGAGTATTTTAATAATGTTATGTTTGTTAAGTCCCTATATCATTGATAAAGTTGATTACAAAAGGGTAAAATAGTAAAAATGTAGTACCTAACCGCTAAAATTCAATATTATGCTAAAATATTAGCTATGTCAATAAAAAAATTTCAATATTTTAACAACTTTATTTGTATCATATTATAAATCAATCACGATCGAATCAAATTATTGTAATGTAAAAAAATTATTCCGGTTCCGGCAGGTCCCGCGCTGTACCAACATGAACCATTTATTTATAAAAGTCGTGAAAAATGGGGGAACCCATTGCAAAGCTTTTTGCAAGTCTAGATATTTGTTAGTTGTGTCGGCTTACTATTTTGTCTTATGGTCTGTAGTGCGGGTAAGATATAATCGCCCAAAGATCTTCTTAGATTTCTTATCAAAGACACCTTTTCAAATTCAATTTGATTAAAAGAAGTTTTGTAATACATTGTGCCCAGTATTCTTTCTTGTATTACATCCATACTATATCAGAGTAAGGCAATGACTGACCCATATCTCCTTTTTTGCGATGAACAAAGGGAGATGAGGTACATTCTTTAAGAATAAGTAAATTTTTAAATGCTTCCCTTGGCGTATCGACAACTTCTATCGGTGCTTTATCCGAAGAACAAGACCTAATCAATTGTTGCCAATTCCTTGTTGTCATTATAGAAAATTGCGGCCTTTTTTTCCGCTTTATAATAGAATGTATACCGTCCACCTCCATATGGGTGTGACCCCTCATGAAGTATTCGTGGCTAATGACTTGCTTGGTAGATGTGTTTAAAACATTTTTTTTTCAAACCATTTGATTAAGCCCGATGATAATTCGTTCCCTCCACGGCCTGATACGGATTCGTCCCACATAATGCAGGTACTTTTATTCCTGGAACTATCTAATATTGTGTAGTTAAAACTCCACAACTTGCGAAGGTAGAAACTAAGATCGGTTGTCAACAAAGTAGTTGGTAAACATTTTTGTAAGTCTACAGTAATTACTTTCTTACCAGCGGTAGTGTTTATACATTCCAATTTATCAAAATCTTTTAAATCATATCTAGCCTTTGCCTCTTTTAAGTGATCATCATATCTGCTTTTTAGTATCTCTTTTTCGGATCCTTTAGACCCACGCATTTGAATTACAAAACCATCGCAATCGTCACATGTGTCAGTTTCTGGTGGTTTAAATCCTAAATTAAAATGAGTATCAAAAATTTTTGTCCAAGTATCGAGTAAAATATTTGTAAATCTTCTTTTTCTAAATATCCACTTCTCGTCATAGATCTCTGTCAAAGTATTTGCTGCAATCAACACGCTTTGAGCAAGATAGACATGGTTGTACAATATATACATACAGGATTATTTTACAATAACCGACCAAATTTGCAGAGAAGGTTCACTGAAACTTGTCTGCAAATTTAAATAAGTAGTATAGGCAGGTGGCGAAGAAAAATTAATTAAAAAAAAATCTTAAACATTGTGTCCTTTTATCTTTTAAATTCAAAATTTGTGGTAATTCACTACTTATTTTTACATTTGGGATAATTTCAAATAAAAGTAGGAGCATTATTTACTCGTATTTTCAAAATCTGCATTAACGATATAAGCTGCCCTTCTGGTAGATCATAAGATATTCATGGAACAAAATGTGGCAACGGACTTGTTGTCATAGTGTAATCCCGTTACTGTAGAAATCTTTTGATTTTTGTCCAAATTTTTGCAATCATCTTTTTTATCAACATTATCTTTTGTGCATTCCTCTTCATATAAATTATACATTAATATTAAATTTAAATGTGCACCTAAATATTTACGCCTGGTTTTTCTCTGCTGTAGTTACTTTCATATTTAGGGAATAATTCTATGTGTATTTTTATCCTTTCTATGACCTCAGTCTTTGTTTTGTTTGAAGGCTCCTTTTTTCCTCTTTTGTCTTCTTTCATGATTCCATAGCTAGATTTTTTAATTGTGTTTCGAACCACCGTTTCGGACATACCAAGAGTTCCTAAGAAAAATGTCTTACAAACACCGATTTCGTTTTGATCAACCAGAAATCTAAAGTATGATTTCTTTGTTTTTTAGAGTCATCTTTGCGTTGTTCGTCTTTCTATAGCTCTTTTCCTAACACATGTCAAAATAAATTGTCGTTTCATATCCCACGTCTTTCCTTCGTCCCAATATTTTTCAAATATATGTCTTCGTTGTTTATCGTTGATTTTGTTACTGCATCCTTTTCTGCAAGAACAAGAGGTCTTGATAGTCTTAGCAGAAACTATGTTTCCTTTTTGAGTTTCACGTAATTTACCTGATATTTCCTTTTTACGTCTTAGATTACACTTCCATGTTTCTGGTCTTTCTAACCGTTTTCTGGTTTTTATTTTTTCAACAAATTCAATTCGAATTCAGAACCTATTTCTGCGAGCGACTATACGATATTTAGTATTTATTATTTCCCTTTCATGACAGTGCAAAGTATTTAGTTTTCTATATAAATATCAATGGTTTTTTTTATAATAATTAGCATACCTTTTATGAATATTAAATAATATATACATATATCTATAAATTTCCTATAATTACGTACATATCATTACATAAAATCAGTACAAATCGTTACACTCTCGTGATATAGCTTTTATTTTTATGGTGGTTTGCTTAGCTTTTCCTTTTTTGCTCTTTGACAGTGTCGCCTGCATGAACGCTCGAAAAAAATATTAGCACTTGGTGCACGCTCTCTAGGTATAGAGAGCGTGCACCATCTGAAACAAGTAGCAAGTCAAATTCTGGAAATGAGCTTGAAGAGTCGCATGATTCTAACTCCTCCTCGCCTGCACCATCGCTTGCTTCCTCTTTAGAGCGCATGAATTTTTTCGATGGTTCCTCTGAAGCACTACCTGAAAACCAATCTGAAACAGACGAAGACCCAGATTTATCCAATGTTCCTCTAACTCCTATTTTACAAGAAATTCTACCTAATCCAAAACAAGAACCAAACTTTCAAAACTTGCCCTCTATATCATCTTTACCATCTTTACATACCCCACCCCCAGTCACTAGAAAAAGAAGACAAACGGCTACTTTTATAGCTAAAAAAGGCCAAGGGAACTACAAAAGTTGACACTCGACTTCAAATAGAAAAAAAGGTACTTTTTTTACACAAAGCTCAAATAGAAGATCCGGTTATGTCTGGAGATGCCCCCGAGTTTTGTCACCTTTACAATATTTCTTTTTTTTTCTTCCCACCAGATATAATAACAGATATAGTCAATGAAACAAACGCTTATTCAGTCCAAAAAACTGGCCGATCCATACAGCTAACAGAGAATGAGTTGCGTGACTTCCTGGCAATACACATTTTGATGGGTATTGTACCTCTAAGCTCTTATTTAGATTACTGGAGCATGAAGTTAAGATATGACAAAATAGCAGAAGTTATGCCTTCGAAAAGGTACGACCAAATTCGACGATTTATTCATTTTGTTGATAACAATTTTGAAAATAGCGATAGATATTATAAGATTAGACGTATTATAGAGAAGATACGTAGAAATTGTATTGCTCATGAAGATGAAAATAGGTTCAGCATCGACGAGATGATGATTGCATACAAAGGGCGTAAAGCCGGTAAACGGAGGCAATACATGAAAGATACACCGATAAAATAGGGTTTTAAAAACTATGCTCGGGCAGGTACATCTGGTATGATTTATGATTTTATACTGTATGGAGGAGATGATACCTTTAGGAATCATAAGTTTACAGATGAAGAGCAATCTTTGGGTTTTGGGGCACACATTGTTATTGCTCTATGTCAAACCATATGAAATAAGCCTGCTATGGTATATTTTGATAACTTCTTCTCGTCGCCCGAATTAGTATATACACAGATATATATCTACTACGAGAAAACTATGGTTTATTTTCTTTAGGGACAATTCGAAGCAACCGACTGAGAGGGGCAGAAGATAAATTGATCTGTGAAAAGGCTCTCAAGAAGAAGAGACGAGGAAGTTATTGTCAGTGTGTCTGCAACAAAAACAAATTAGTTGTCGTAAGGTGGTACGACAATAAATGTACCACACTAATAAGTTCATACACAGATGCTGATTCCGTCCATAAAGTGAAGAGATACTGCAAGGACGCTAAGCAAAGAGTCGATGTTGATTGTCCTAATATGGTCAAGGATTATAATCAAAATAAGGGTGGTGTTGACTTAGCTGACATAATGATATCGTTATATAAGACACCGTTCAGAACTAAACGCTGGTATATAGCGATATTTTCTCAAATGATTGACATTTGTGTAAACAATGCCTGGATTCTTTATAGAAAGCAAAAAGCACGCGCTGCAGGTGGTCGTGTCAAATTTATGATACTCAAATATTTCAGATACGAAATATACTACGGTTTATTGAATAACAACAGAGCTGCTACCTACCAACGGGCTGAAGGTACTTGTGTCCGCCATGTGTGCAAGCCTAGACCACCTGATGATACCCGATTTGATAATGTGGCGCACTTCCCATCTACGAAGGAGGAAGGCCGTTGTATGAATTGCAATAAGAAAACAACGATATACTGTTTAAAATGTAATACGCGGCTATGCTTTGTGACAGGAAAAGCTACACGCAACTGTTTTTTTTAATTTTCACGTAAAAGGACAAGAGGAGTAATATTAGATTTCAAATAAACGTAATTTTCATTCCTTTCCTCTTGTTTCGTTTTCATATCCTTATTTGCACTCTTAAGTGGTAAAGTCCACCAGGGCAGACAAGTTATTTTACTTGTAAATCTCTATGTGCTCGACGGAGTCCGCTGTAACGGACCACCTTTTTCTCAAAAATGGTAGGTGATTTAATTTTTTTATCTTTTTTACGAGACTCTAACATGCTATCGAAACCTAGCTTTTGAAACAAATTTGTAAAATTAGCATATTGAGAACTCCGTCGAAATAAGGGTTAAACATTAGAATTGCTTATAAGAAAACAAGCGAACATAAAAAAATCTAAGAAAAACATTCTAAGAAAGATGATACATAATAAAATTCAGTAAACCTACTAAAATAATTTAAACTTAACAAAATATTTGACGTTTATCATAACTATAATTGAATAAAAATCCATAAAAATGTCCTGCTTCTTTTATTTTAATTAAAATTTAAATACCGGAAGCTTACCTCACCTTCATTATCCCTTTATTTCCTTTGTTTTACAGCTTATTTACGATACGCCTTTTCTTTCTCATTCGTTCATCGATATATTTTATCGACTACGATCAAGCACTAGAAATAGAGTAAACTTCTACGAATTTCGTATCTGTGTTTATATTAACGTAATAAAATCTTCGTGCGCGTTATTCTCCACTTGATTGAACGAGTTTTCATACATTTTTATTTTATGTCTGGTCCAGTGGTTAATTCGTTCAAGGTCGCAATATACGTAGAAAGCTGGCACCCGGAGCAGAACTGACAGATATAGTTTACTAGTTGCGCTCTGCGGTTTCTCCTCTTCGAACCTAAATAATGACAGACTAAAATTTTACTAAATATGTCCATGTCCTTAACCTAAAGCTATTACGTTTCTGTTAAAATAAGTTCACGTCACTAAATTTGAACTTAATTCTACGTCTATGGAAATGGATATAATTACGTTCGTTTGCCGCCGCAAATGGCAACACCACACCACTGGTCTGTCAAGTTGTCAAGTCTGTCGTGGTTATTTTTTGTGTGAGTTTTCGCAAGAATTATTAAAATTTTAATAAATATGGATACAACGAAGCCAAGAATGAAGAAAGAACAGCAACAATATTTATTAAACTTCTTGATGAGGAATCCGGAAACGGTTAACGGTATGTTTTCAAAATATTTCATGTGAGTTTTTGTTTTAGTAGTGTAAGTTGTTATATTTTAATTTGATCATAATCATATATTGCACTCTAACTTATCCTATCTACAAGCATTCCTGTGTAAATTCAGTTTGGTAGTCATATCGCATTGCAACGTTTGTTATTACATTCACAATCATTTATTCACGTTAAATTATAACATAACATATAATATAAATAATTGGCATCCAATAAAACATGATGTTTTTATTGTTACCTATACTTCATTTGTCTTTATTTATCAACAGGAAATTCTCAGTTGCCGGCTACCAAAAGATTGTGGACTGAACTGACAGAAGCCCTCAATGGAATGGGAAGTGTTCGTAAGACACAGAAAGATTGGTTAGAGGTTAGTTAGTGGTGCTTCATACATTAAATTGTCCTAATTTTGTACTAAATATAGCAGTGAACTTTTAAAATTTAAATCATAACCAACCTACTTTACCCACTTGGATATTAGTTGTTGTTAAATGAATAATCTAAATTTTTCAGACATACAAGTTATTAGCACGCAGGGCGAAGGCTAAGACGCGCACACAGCGTACATCTATGCAAAGGACTGGAGGTGGTCCTCCAGCAGATATCTGCTTGACAGAACTGGAGAAAAAAACAATAAATATAGAGCAGACATCAACTATATATGGATTGCCTGGAGCTGTGGAAGCTGTAAGTTATTGGCATTAGTTTTTTGTAAGCTCTATATTAGATTTACTTATTTTTTCATGATTGCATCAATCATCACAATTGTGTTAATTTTGAAAACTACATACATTACATAGCATTAATATTATAAAGATGTCTTATTATGAAGAAAACGACCGAATAGGTACCCAGGACCACCCAGTTGATGTTCCGGATCCTCATGTTAAACAAAACATAGTCATGGTGAGTGTGTTATGGCAATGCTTGTAGCAGTCGTGATATTTATTACCAGTAATGGTCTGATGTTGAGTTGATTTTATTTTGACTACAGGTTTTGGATGATACTCAATTGCCAAAGCCCAAGCAGACGTCGATTTTAGACGCAGTAACAGTTGTGAGTATATTTTACCTATTCACAACAACATTATTATATACATATAAATAAGATTTGTTAGTTTTATAAATAAGTTTAAACAGTGCCCTTATTATGACTTGAGTTCTACTGATTAGATTTTGATGTAGTTTTCATTAAGCGTTATGGTCAATTTTGGTAATTATAGAATAACCGCATTATTAATGGTATGAGTAATAAATACTGAAGTCATGTTAAAAAGAGTTTTATGCATAATGGTATTCTGAAATTGACTTCATAGTGGTACAATTGTATGAATTTATCCTTGTAATTGTACTATGCAGGATATACATTCAGACACTGAAGAAGAGCCCCCGAAGGAAGCGGCTATAGTGGACGCGTTGACACCGACGGCGAGTCACGATGGGGCGACTGTCGTCACTTCAATGGCGACGGACGCGTCATCAATACCGACAGCATCTCGCGTTGGTCGAATTGCGGTAGACGCGTTGATGATGCCAGCGGTAAATAGGGATCTGGCGACGATCAGTTGCAGTCGTGAACACATCGTGGCCTCAACCCCTGAACAGAGACTGGAGGACGGCGTGGTGCGCAACACTCCGCGCCTTGAGCGCCGCAACGCGCGTCGAGCAACGCCCCGTACGCTCGTGCCGCCAGCCGATTCAGCCACCCCGCGAGAATATGCCATGATAGCGGCTTTAAGGGAGGGAGCCCAAGCGCAGAAGGTGCTCGCCAATGCGCAGACAGAGCCCGCTCGGTATTTTGGCGATTGCATAATGCGTAGCGGCTACCATGTTCGTCGAAGCGATCAATAAAAATAAATAAAATATTTTTTCGAAATTAAGTTTTATTAATTCTTTAATTTAAATCTTTAATTAAAACAAATCATGCAAAGTATTGTCTTGTGATGTTATTTCGAATATTTCTTGCCACATTTAAAAAATTCATATCCCTGGGAGGATCATCTGCTGGCCGCAATCTGTCTTCGAGTTCCAATTCATCTGGTAAAGTGAAAGTGAAAGGTAGTGGAATTACCCTCCAGAGAAGACTGGCTGAATGGCCAGGTTATCTGTGAGGTCGGTAGCCTCATATGGTATACCGATGGGTCTAAAATGGGCCTTGACGTAGGCTTTGGAATTTACGGGGAACGCCCCAAATTCAAATTTAGTATGAATTTGGATAGATACACCTCTATCTTCCAGGCAGAAATTTTCGCCATACTTCGGTGTGCGGAAATCAATCTGCAAAAACACTACGTCAACCAAAAAATTTACATAAACTCTGATAGTCAAGCAGCACTGCTAGCGCTGAGATCAAACTTAGTGAACTCAAAGCTAGTTGGAGACTGCGTGAACCGTTTAAACGCCCTGGGTTGTAACAACAGGGTCGTTTTAAGATGGGTTCCGGGTCACGAGGGCATTGTAGGAAACGAATTTGCCGACAAACTCGCACGGGAGGGCTCAAAGTGCACACAATTTGGACCCGAGCCATTTTGTGGAATCTCAAGAAGCCTAGCCCGATTGACCCTTGAAACTCTTTATCACAATAAATCACTTAAGATCTGGTCTGACACACCAGGCTTAAAACATTCTAAAACCTTAATCCGGGCTTTTGATCGTAAATTCGCTTCAGAAGCCCTGGGATTAAGTAAAAATAAATTGCGCATTCTGGCAAGAGCCCTAACTGGACACTGTTGTCTTAAAAAGCACATGTCCATCCTGGGACTAAGCAACTCAAGGATGTATCGGTTCTGTTCCATAACGGAAGAAACGCCTCTACACATTCTAACCGATTGCGGACCCTTAATGCGAAAACGTAACACTCATCTGGGACACTATCTACTCCGCCCAAAAGAAGTGAAATTGCTCACGGCTAAGCAACTCCTTCAATTCATTGAAGACATAGGGCATAGCAGTGAACTATAGCCATAGCAGCGATCACAATAGATCTTCTAGGTCGCAGTGATACTGGTCTCTTTAACTAGACCTGCATAGCTGCACGCACATAATAAAAAAATACATATGTTAAATACCTATCTATTAAATCTCATGAATATCGAATTAACGTTTTGATTTTTTTAGCAATAAGCCATTATTTTATTTGCTACCAATATTTAAGACAACCTGAAGGTATAGTGGTTGAAAAGCGAGGATTTTTATCGTCAGTGATTATATTCTGCCTTATTGATGAAGGAATAATATAATAGGAATAAATATAATAGGAAGTGTATAATTGAGAAGGAAGTTATTTTACCTTACAAATGTAATGTTCACGTTTTGCAAAGATTTTGCAACAACTCGTAACGTAATAATATTATATTTTATCGTACCTTTTCCTTAGAAGAGAGACAATGTTATAAGGTACATATTTATAATATATTGAGGTTATTATAATGTATATTCGGGGATAAGAAACGTGGCATACATTATAAGATTTTGACATACATTTTTGTTTCATTAACTTTCATTTAACTGACATTCGACGAGAATATAAGCACAAGAAACGGGAGTATAATTAATGTTTCCTTTACGTGCGCCTTATATTAAAAATATTTTTCAATAGAAATAAAATACAATTTATTTTTGCTGACAGTTTTGGTTATCGCAAGACAACAACAACTACAACATTACAATATTCATTAAACTTGCTTTGATAGTAGTTAGGCCCATTAACTTAAGTATGATATTATTATTAAAATAAGGTGTTTGCAAAATGTCGTTACGAGGTTGAAAAAGTAGCATATATTAGCAGAAAAACTCTTAAAATTACATACCTGATAATTTTATCATATTGACAAGTTTCCTTCCTCGTCCGGTAAATATTTTGTTTAATTTATATGAACGAAAACAACAAATTACACGTAGTTTAAAATCACTCGCAAATAAAAAAAAATTCAATCGTGTCGAAGGCAGAGAAGTCTTCTCTGCCTTCGACACGATTGAATCGACCGTTGTGGCCAGTGGCAGCGCAAGAGTAGCGGGCGGGGGGTAAACAAGACGTGCGCCAACGCGCGAGTTAGTGCAAAAGAATCGTAAATCCCAAATAATGTCATTTAACACTGAACTGTCGTCTATAATTGAATGCTAAAAGATATTAGAGAACTTAACGACTGTTTACTTTTTTATGTACTCAGGAACTTAATATCCAGTTACATTTGCTAATTTAAAATGATACGGCGTTAGAATTTAATTTCTTTTACTAATTGTATAAATTCGAGTTTTTCGAATCGGAATCTGTAAAAATATGAAAACCGCCAAAAATGGACTTAAGGTTCTTTAACTTTCATCTACAGAATTGTATTGCTTTTATTTTTACAGAATATGGAAAGAAGATGCTTATTGAACTTGGAATCAGAATGAGAATGCCGTATACGGGAATATGTTGATATACCTTCCGATGATGGCAGTTATGCGAGTGGCGATAGTTCGGGTATCAAAGATGAGGTCATAATTGAAGGACCGAATAAGACGATGGGAGACATTTTAAGACTTCCAAGGTACAGACCTACGTAATTAGGAATTTGACTGCGAAGATGACACACCTCTAGCCAGATTATATTTTTCTCAGCCTTTATTTCCATCATCATCACCAGAACCACAACCAGAACCATCTACTGCTCAGGTTGAAATACAGGATCCAAAATGAAAAAAATCCTACTCAATTCTACCTGCTGGTGATTTTGTCTCCACACATCACATACCTATTAACTTGTCATCTTTAGTCGCTCTGAGAACTATCTCCACTAAATATTTTTCCATTATTCTGTACAAAAAAGCTTGTTCAATATATTACATTTCTTACTAATATGCAGAACAAAAAGTAGGACTTTATAAGCCTATCAGAGAAGAAGAAATAAAAGATTTTATTGCTCTTAATTTAAGGATGGGAATAAAAAGAGCCTGAATTACGATGATTACTGGTCTTCTTCAACATACTTACGAGACAAGTACATATTGTTGCGCGCCTAAGTTGACGTCTGGCACTAGCGCCATCTAGTGTCGGGGACCAGAGCGAGGAGGGCTTCCTAGAAAATGTCAATCTTAAACTTTCCACCAACAGCGCCATCTAGTATCGAGCAGAAGAATTAAGCTTTTTAGAAGCCCTACCCTCGAACTTTCTGCGCCTGGTCGATCGGCGCCCGTATTTGCTAGAATATTCTGGATGTTTCGGTGGAAGAGCCCTATATAAAACCGTTGCTGGCGAGACAAGCGAAGCTTCGGAGCTAAATAAAGTGAATCAGTGTGATTAATTATTAGTGTCTTTTATGTTTAAATTTTGGTAATTCTATCGGCAGTTTTTATTGTCACGAACCTTAAGCTCGTAACAATTGATGTCATAAGTGGGATGAAATCATGCCGATTTTACCTAAGGACGAAATGGTAGGTGTCTGTACCTGAAGTCAACGCCAGCAGGAGACGGACCAGAGACGATTTGGTGGTGCAACGCCGCAGACGTCAGAGGGCCAACTGCCAGCAATGGAGGCTGGCCCGTCAGCAGCTCTTACACTTGCAGCACCTGACTTAGGTGCTCTGATAGTGATGCTGCAGGAGCAGGATCGCCGACAGGAGGAACAGATCCGTCGTTTATTAGAGGCGCTGCGGGGCGGACAGGTTGAACAGGCCCGCCGACAGGAGGAACAGGTCCGTTGACAGGAGGAATTGGAATAGCAGCTGCGGGGCGGACAAGAGGAACAGGCCCGTCGGTTGAAAGAGCAGACTATGCTCCTCATGAAGGACCTTCACGATACCTTCGGGAAGGAGATAAAGGAGATGAAGGATAGGGTTGTTCAGCATGACAACCGCCTGTCGGAAGCTGAACCCCAAATCGCGAAAGCTGAAACCCGAATCGAGAAAGCTGAAACCTGAATCGACCAAGTGAACAATCGGGTTGACAACGTGATGGCTGACGTGAAGAAAACGCTGAACTACCTCAAAATTGGGGATGGAACTACGGCTCCCGTAGCAGCTACAACACCTTCGCTACATGGATTCAAAGTGCCGCCGTTCGACGGGACTTCTTCCTGGTCGGCCTACAAAATCCAGTTCAAAGCTGTTATGAAGGCGAACGGCTGGAATAAAGTCAGGTCATGACTGCTCTCACACTAGGCCTTCGCGGCCAGGCCGTAACTGTTCTAAAAGCTCTCTGTAAAGAAGTGACTTACGAGCAGCTCTTTGAGGCATTGGAGGCTAGATATTGCGACGCTCACCTGGAACAAGTCTTTCGAGCGCAGCTTAGAGATCGCGTGCAACGCAGCAACGAAAACCTGCAGCAGTGGGCTCTAGAGGTGGAGAAGCTGGTGCGAAAAGCATACCGGTCTGTACCTGCGCTCATTGAAGGGAACCTGGTGCAGACATTCATCGACGGCATCGGCGACCTCGAAGTCAAAGCTGCTGTGTGGCTAGGGCACCACGTGACGCTTAAGGAAGCCTTGGCCCATGCACTTGAGGTTGAAGCCGTGCGGCAGGATCTTCGTTCCCATCGCGTCAGGGAGGTTGCAGCAGCTACAGTTCGCGACCGCAATAATAGATACAGCCCTAGGTGCTATGGCTGTGGGGAAAGGGGCCATCATCGATCCAGCTGCCCTAAGCGAACTGTAGAAAGCGAAGTTGATCGATCTCGAGAAGGTGGTGCAGCTAATGGCACCGCCTGGCGACAGCAGGATCATCGTTCCCCTTACGTCAGGGAGGTTGCAGCAGTTACCGTTCGCGACCACAATAAAAATTACAGCCCAAGGTGCTACGGCTGTGGGGAAAGGGGCCATCTTCGATTCAGCTGCCCTAAGCGATCTGTAAAAAGGGAAGGTTATCGGTCTCGAGAAGGTTATGCGGCTAACAGCACCACCCGGCAGCAGAATACGACTTTGTGATTGAACACTGCAGCGGGAAATCGCATGGCAACGCAGATGCATTGTCAAGGAGACGTTGTCCTGATGATTGCAAGCATTGTACTAGGCAAGAGAGTAATGAAGTGGTCTAGGATGCTCAGGACAGACCACCTCAGCAACGAGTGGAAGGACAGATTACAACATGTACAGCAGGAAGATCCGGACATCTAGCCGATTCTGGAATGGATGAAGGCCCGTGCTACCAAGCCCAAGTGGAGCGACGTCTCAGCGATGAGTTCGACCACCAAAAGCTATTGGGCCCATGGGACAGCTTGCTGATTCAGGATGGAGTCCCGTGCCGTAAATGTGAAAATGGTCGAGGAGAAAGCTGTCGTTTGCAAATGGTTGTCCCTAAAGCTAAAGTGCCGAATGTTCTACAGCTGTAACATAATGGTTGTTCAGGAGTCCATCTGGGAATTAAACGAACTTTAATGAATATCCGAGAATGGTTTTACTGGATCCATTATCGTGACGATGTCGAGGACTGGTGTCGCAAATCTACAAGTTGAGCGGCGGCGAAGGGACCTCAAACTCGTAGTAGATGTGCATTGAAATTGTACAACGTTGATGCACCATGGGAGAGGGCATTCCTTGACGTTGCGGAGCCGTTTCAGAAAGGTGCAATAGGTACTCCTAAGATCGTCCATGCAGATCGACTGGCGCGTTGTTATGGGGCCGATAATGCTCAAGACGAGCATGTCTTGGGAGGGGGCAGTGTTGCGCGCCGAAGTGTACGTCTGGTACCTGGCACTAGCGCCATCTAGTGTCGGGGACCAGAGCGAGGAGGGCTCCCTAGAAAATGTCAATCTTGAACATTCCATCAACAGCGCCATCTAGTATCAAACAAAAGAATTAAGCTTTCTAGAAGATACACCCTCGAACTTTCTGCGCCTGGTCGATCGGCGCCCGTATTTGCTGGAATATTCTGGATGTTTCGGTGGAAGAGCCCTATATAAAGCCGTTTCTAGCCGCGATCGGGGCAGTATTGAATTTGGCGAGAAAAGCGAGGCTAAGGAGCGAAATAAAGTGAATCAGTGTGATTAATTATTAGTGTCTTTTAAGTTTTAATGGGTGTTCGGTAATAAAAGTGTAAATTTTGGTAATTCAATCGGCAATTTTTATTGTCACGAACGTCAAACTCATAACAATATAATCACTGACAAAATTTTCCTGGATTCTAGGGAACTGACATATGAATGATAAAATCTTGATTTCTAGTAGGACAGATTCTAACTATGACAAATTGTACAAAATCGGACCGTTTATTGATAAAATTAGAGACTCATTCATAAAAAACTATTACCTTACGAAGAGTATTGCAATGGATAAGTCAATGGTGAAATATATAGGAATGAGTTCGCTCAGGCAGTATATGCCCAAAAAACCAACGAAATGAGGATACAAGATTTGAACAAAGTGCGCATCTACTGACTATTGTCTTCACTTTGAAATATACACTGTATAAGTTGGGAATATAGTGGAGAAATATTTAGGAGGCCAAGTTGTAAGTTTTGTGTAGGCCTAGAAGACCAGTCGACAAAGGTCTTGCTTTGAAGATCATCATTAACAGTAATTTTATCTTTTATTGAGTAGTGCTAACAAATTTCGTATTTTTTATGTATTGTTACGAGCTTTTAAGGTTCGTGACAATAAAAACAGCCGATTGAATTACCAAAATTAACACATTTATAACTGAACGTCAATTAGAACTTAAAATACACTAATAATTAATCGCATTGACCACTTCAGTTCACTTTATTTCGCTCCGAAGCTTGGCTTGCAGCGGCTTTAAATACACCTTTTTCACCGAATCATCCAGAATATTCCAGCAAATACGGGCACCAACCGATCAGGCGCAGAAAGTTCGAGAGTGGGCTCTTCTAGTGAGTGGGTTCGATACTAGATGGCGCTGTTGGTGGAAAGTTCAAGACTGGCATTTTATAGGAAGCCCTCCTCGCTATATTCCCCGACACTAGATGGCGCTAGTGCCAGGTACCAGACATCAACTTAGGCGTGAAACAGTATGTATGAAGCATTTATTGTTCCTAAATTTGTCAAAAATGTGTAAAACATAATATTTTGATAATAAAAAAGAAAGACTATTTATTTTTTATTATCAAAAAATTATGTTTTTATTAGCCATTTTCCTCACAGCGGTCACCCAAGATAACCATCCTGTATATAACCCCACTGTTATTGTATTTAAAGTTCACTTTGCACTGACTATAGATTTTTGTAAATAAAATAACGTCTTGCTCTGAGGAGTGTTTATTGCAAACTGATTCTATACAAAGTACTCTGTGCCTGATTCATTACAAACATGTTTTACACGACACATGGAAAATGTATGTATGTATAATTGTAAACACAACATACCGCCCACCAAAAACCCTCGGTTTTTATTAAACAAACATTATTCATTAACTAAGAAAATACAAGGATATTAAATTACAAAAGAAAGTAGAAACAACGTAAAGTAAATTAAATAATTCAGTAATTTCCATATCATACTATGAATTGATTTTACTCATGAGATATAAGCAAATGAACTAACACCATAGTTTGTTTTAAACAATAAATTAATTATCTTAAATACTAGAAACTTTTGTAACAAACATTAATCATAACCATTAATTGGAAGCAAACATAACTTAGCAACAGATCTTTTAATAATTTTATCTCTACATTTTAAACTATAAACACGACATATATTTTCCGGTCCAGGATGCTTTTGTACAATACGCCCCAAAGACCACTTCCCAGGAGGAAGATTTTCTTCCTTAATAAGTACAATGTCACCGATTTTAAACTCTTGAGTTTGTTTTAACCATTTTGGTCTTTGTTGTAGCCTAGCCAAGTATTCATTCTGCCAGCTATGCCAAAAGCCCTGTAATAATCTCTGAGTATACTGCCAATGTGATAATCTATTTACTTGAATTTGCCTTAAGTGCGGTTCTGGAATGTTAATTGGAGCCTCACCAATTAAAAAATGTCCTGGAGTGAGTATCTCCAAAGAATCAATGTCTGTTGAATCTATTGGACGCAAAGGTCTAGAGTTCAAACAGGCTTCAATTTAGGCTTCAATTGACACAGAATGGTGGACATCTTTTCAAATGTAAGGTGTCTATTTAAAATCCTCTTTAGGTGGTATTTAATGGACTTCACGCCTGCCTCCCAAAGGCCACCAAAATTTGGACTGTATGGTGGATTGAAATGCCATTGTGTGCCATCTTCTGCGAGTATATCTGATAAAGATCCAGGAATTTCTAATCTTGCCTGTTGCCATAAATCCTTCAACTCCCTGTTAGCTCTATAAAATTTGACCCCTGGTCACTCCAAATATGACTACATTTACCTCTTCTTGCTACAAATCTTTTGAAGGCTCCGAAAAATGCGTTGGTACTCATATCTCCAACCAGCTCCAAGTGAATTGCCTTAGTAGCCATACAGATGAAGATGCATATATATGCCTTATCAGTTTTGATTCCTCGACCTCTTGTGATAAGAATTTGCAGTGGACCAGCGAAATCCACTCCCGCATGTAAAAATGGCCGCGACGGTGTAACTCTTACTTCTGGTAAGTCACCCATAATTTGGGTTCTAGTGTTAGCTCGTTGTTTGGCACAAATAAGACACTTATGAATTGTGGATGTTATCAGTGACTTAACTCTTACTATCCAGAAGCGAGACCTTACATAGTTCATGGTTAGTTGAACACCTCCATATAGGGTTTTTTTATGAGCATCGCGTTCAATCAATACAGCCAAGTTATTTTGATGACTTAATATCATTGGATATTTCATGTTCTCCGATATTGACGCATGTTTGAGTCTGCCGCCCACCCTGATAATATTCTTACTATCGAGGAAAGGATTTAAATTATTTATGGAACTCTTGCTACTTATGCGGTTTCTTCCTTTAAGACATGTTATTTCATCTGTAAAATCTTCTTCTTGAGCAATTCTTACACCAATTTCTAAGGCAAGATTTATAATTCTTCTGTAGAAATAGACTGTGTTATATCACTTTTTTGCTACTTAAAATTTAAAAATATTTTGCAGTAACTTAGTGTCCTTAACAATTCATTTAAATTATTAAACTCTCCAAAACAGCTAGACCATGAATATCCTTTTAAGGGTAATTTATTTTCTTTCTTAAGATTGGAGTTGCTAATAATTTTTCTTTCTATGTCCGTTTCTTCAGTACTTGATGTTTTCATCATCAAATAAATATCTTCCCGTTTTAACCACTCTGGGCCTTGCCACCACAACTTACACCCGTTTAATTCAGGTAATAGTAATCCACGAGAAGCAATGTCGGCTGGATTCTCCTTGGATTGGACGTGATGCCATTGGTTTCCACTGTTCTCCAAAATAGTGACGACACGATTTCTTACAAAAGTTTGCCATCTAGATGGATCTCCTTGCAGCCATGATAAAACGATCGTTGAGTCAGTCCAGGCATGAATCTGTGCATGAGGAATGCGAGTAGCTTCACTTATATGTTTTAGTAATTTTGACAACAGTAGCGCACCACACAATTCTAATCGTGGAAGCGAAAGTGGCTTTACCGGTGCTACACGACTTTTTGCAGCAATAAAGAAAGTAGTAACAGTATTGTTTCTATGTTTAACTCTTAAATAAGTAAATGCTCCATACGCTCTTGTTGATGCATCGCAAAAACCATGTATCGTGACATTTTTTATATTTTTCTCTGTAGTACCAAGCCATTAATCTCATTTAGTTGATTTAAGCTATTTCTTATGTTTAACCATTCTTTTTTTATTTCAGGTTCAACGGCATCATCCCAGGAGACTTTCTTTAGCCATAATTTCTGCATTATTATTTTTGCAAGGAGGAGGGTTGGAGTTAACCACCCAAGTGGATCAAACAACCGTTGGATTTCTGCAAGTATGATTCTTTTTGTAATGGTTTCAGAGGGCGTTGGTAAATTAATATTATACTCCAGTATGTCCTTCTCTATGTTCCAGGATAAACCAAGTGCTCTCACCGTCCCGTGTACATCGAAATCAACATTGACTAGAGAGCTTCGTTCATCGGAATCAAATTCCTTCAAAAAATCCAAACTATTAGACGCCCATTTTTGTAATTTAAAACCACCCTTTTGTAAAATGTAGGAAGATTCCATTGCAGTTCTTATTGCTTTTGTGATAATATCTTGACCAGACATTAAATCATCCATAAAAAAATCTTCTTTTATTGTTTTAGCAGCAACTGGGTGATACTTGCCTTCGTCGTCAGCTACTTGTTTGGAGGGTTTTCACGGCAAGGTAAGGTGCCGAAGCTGTACCAAATGTAACCCTCAATAAGCGGTAATCTTTGATACAGTCCATGGGATTATTACGCCACAAAATACGCTGATAGTCTGCGTCCTCCTTTTTTACTAAGATTTGGCGATACATTTTCTCTATATCAGCCACAAAAAATATTTTCCTAAGCCGCCACCGCATTATTAATGATCTCATATCTTCCTGAAGTTGAGGTCCAACAACTAGTTCGTGATTAAGAGAAACATTATTTGCTCCAGGAGATGAGGCGTTAAATACTATTCGAATCTTAGTTGTTTCACTCGTTTCTTTGACTACTGGATGAAGTGGAAGATACACTGCGGCATTGTTTATATCATGTAGTGGGACTTCTTCCATATGATGTAGTTTTAAATATTCTTCCATGACCTTAACATATTCCTCTTTCAATTTTGGATTTCTGACAAATCGCCTTTCTAATTGTAGTAGTCGAGTTTTTGCTATATCTCTAGTGCTTCCCTCTAGTGATTTTTGGTTATCATTTTTGAATGGCAGCTTAACTATATACCTCACGTCTTCATTCCTGGTGCAACTTTCTTTATATAATCGTTCACAGGTTTCTTCATCCTTCGTAAGTTTTTTAGAAATTTCAGGTTCTGTTTCCTCTTTTTTTTTTGAAAAGAACATTAACAATGCTATAAACATTACTAATATTCCCCTTAACCACTCGTAGTAAGCTTAAATTGCTTGTGTTACGAGTGGTTCACGCCAGTAGTCGAATGGGGAGTTCGCACCCACGACCTTTTTGAGATCGCGGTCCGCGCCCTGCCATTAGGCTAGTGTTGCTTATTTCCCACAATGTTTGCAGCATCTATGTTATCATCAAAATTGACGTGGTGATGCATTACCAGTATCTCATTCCGTAAATTGTTGTCTCGAACAGTCCCAAAAAGGATCCAGCCTAGGTTTGTCTCTTGCGCACGTGGAGAACTAGGGGGTCCTTTGATTATATTATTCTTCATTATTTGGGCGTATACTTCAACTCCAAGCAGCATGTCTATTCGTCCTGGCTGGTTAAAACTAGGATCGGCCAAGACAAGTCCTTGTAGATGCGGCCAGGTCTGCCCGAGACAAGTGATAAAACTTGATGGTAGCAGAGTGGTTAAGCGTGTAGACATGACATAGGCGTTTATACGAAGCTTGAATTGATGGTCATATTAAGAAAGAAGCTCGAGAGGTACTTCATGTTTAACCCTTGTTTGAGTTGAACCAACTCCTGTGATTACTACATTTCCCATTGCAGCCGTTTTTTTACACCTTAGCAATTGTACCTCTCTTTCGGTTATGAAATTTGCCTGCGATCCTTGGTCAATTAAAGCGCTTAACATAGTCGTACGCTCGTTCTCATCTCTTACAGGTACTAATACAGTAGCCAATAGCGATGTGGATCTTCTTGTTGCCAAGTGTGATGATAATGGTACCTAATCCTCCTTTACAGCATTGTCGTTTTCATGGGGTTCCATGTAATTATGGTGAGCTTGTATATTGTTTGGCTTGTTAACATCCTTTGGTTGGTGCAGTAATGAATGGTGTCGGCGATGGCATATCTTACAGGACACTTGAAGACGACATTTTGTTGCAGCATGTCCTGGAACCAAACAATTGTAACATAAGTTCTTATTTCTTACAAACTCAGACCTCTCCTCAGGTGTCAATTTTGCAAAATCTTTACAGTGACTTATAGTGTGTTCTTCATTACATCTTATGCAAGTTCTAGTCGGAGATACAGCAGACGCATGGAATGACCTTTCCTTTGTTGTTTTAGATTCCCGTGAAATGGATGAAGATGGCGTTATTAATTCAAATGTGCGGAACTTTGACTCCAAAAAACTTCTTAAATCCTTCCAGGTAGGTAACTCATTGTGGTTAGTTTTGTAGGCATGCTCTTCCCATGCTTTATGTGAATCTGGGTCCAATTTCTGTACGACCAGAAATATAATTAATGGATCCCAAGAATCGGTAGATAACTGAAGGTTATTTAAACTATTTAAGCATTCCGTAGTTGTATCTAGTAATAATTTTACTTGAAAAGATGTTTGTGGAATCTTTTTTTGTCCAAATAACCTTTTCATTATTGAGTTAACGATAAGCCTTTTATTTCCATACCTATCCTTTAATAAACACCATGCGTGTTCATAGTTGTCTTCTGTAATTTTAATATGTTTTAATAACGCTTCCGCTTCTCTGACGATGCTTGATTTTAAATATTGCAACTTTTGAACCTTACTGAGTGAACTGTTATCATGTACCAGCGATGAAAACAAATCATTAAACGACGGCCATACTTCATAGCTTCCCCCAAACGAAGGTAACTGTATTCGAGGTAGTTTGACTTCTGGTGGTGATGCCTGACCTCCGGTCGTGCCCATGGTGTCCGTAGATTCCAACTTTCTAGAGTTCGCGCTTAACATGTCCTTCAAGTCACCCTTTAAACACAAGTACAAATCTTGGATGATGAAATAATCTTCGTTAACAAAATATGATATATTTGGCCTTTGTTCTTTAGGTACACATTTAACTAAGTCCTGGTGTGTTGACTTAAACGTTTGCCAGTATTCTTCGATGCACTGTATTCTCGTTTCAATATAACCTTTTGTTAAACGTTGTTTCGGACATATTTTTACGTTTACTTGTGTCTATTGTAATAGAACTGCCGTTTCTTCTAATAAATTTAATAATTTTTCACTCATTTTCACGTTTTGCAATAGAATAAAGCAATTCAATATAGAACGTTAACGATGTTAATAATATTGCACTTTATCTTTAGCGAGGGCCTTGGAATGCAGTTGCAGTCACTATTGTTATTAGTTGCCAGCCGCTCGATGCAGTAAACAACTATTGATCCGGCTCTGATTCAACCATATGTTATTGTATTTAAGGTTCACTTTGCACTGACTATAGATTTTTGTAAATAAAATAACGTCTTGCTCTGAGAAGTGTTTATTGCAAACTGATTCGATACAAAGTACTCTGTGCCTGATTCATTACAAACATGTTTTACACGACACATAGAAAATGTATGTATGTATAATTGTAAACACAACACCCACTACCAATTTAAATATGAGAAACCGACAAAACTACTTATAACTATCCTTATTTTATTTCATATAAACAAAAATATTTGATTTTCTCTGAAATTTAAAATCTGTGTTTCAAAGAGAGTAGAGAGAATTCCATACCTTTCCTAGATGTGTTAGTCATCCGAAATCCGTGGGCAAATCTTTGTTACAGAGAGCACAAGGGATCTGTGACAGCAAACACCTGGCCGCCGAGCTTCAACACGTCCGACTGAGTGAAGCCGGCCACAGTCGAGCATGTGCCTGCTGTACTACCATATGTCAGAGGTGTCACAGACAAGATTGGCTACATCTTGAAGCGAGCTTCTGTTAGAACATTCTACAAGCCGCCGAAGAAGATTAGTCAGTTCCTATCATCCGTCAAGTGTAATATGTGTATGTAGAGTGTACAAGCTTGATTGTGAATGTGGTCTTCCTAATATAGGATCAACAAAACGATCAATTAGAACCCACGTAAAAGAACATATAGCTGATGTGAAGCATCAACGTTCCCGGAAGTCTGCAGTTTGTGTTCATATCCTAGACGGCCCCAACCACTACATCAAATTTGATAGACCACTAATCCTCGCGAAAGAACACCGATTCCTACCAAGGATGATACTTGAGGCCATTGAAATTAAAAAACATCCTAATTTCAATAGAGAAAGAGGCTGGGTACTACCACCTGCTTGGGACCCAATATTCAATAAAATTAAAACTAAACCCAAGCATAACACTGCAACATCTCAGGACATAGTCAGTTCATTTTGCATACATCGGACCATAAACAATAATTAAAAAAGCTGAAAGTATTCCGGGTTTAACAATGACATCGGGACTTCAGTCACCTCTATCCCCCGTGACCATGGGTGCTGGAAAGCCCCCAAAACGTCGGGAATTAAAAATAAAAATAATTAAAATTAAACGCGATAACATCCGTAAAAGTAGTTTTAATCAACAAAGTCGATATTCAAGTTACGAGCTGGAGGCGTTGGCTGTAATTAAGGGCATCAAAAAGTTCAGACATTACTTGTTTGGAAAGAAATTTAAGATTGTGACTGACTGTAAAGCATTTCAAATGACAATCAACAAAAATGATTAAGCCATGTCAACGAGGGTGGCTAGATGGATCATGTTTTTACAGGATTATGATTTTACAATAGAGCATAGAGAAGGGAGTAAGATGAGACACACAGATGCTCTTAGCAGAAACCTGATAGAAGTTAATTCAATATTTTCAACATTACATGATAACCTCCAATATGCTCAAGATCAAGATGAAAATTTGAATGTTATAAGAGAGATATTGAAGTCACAACCATATCAAGAATACTTTTTAGATTATGGTTTACTGTACAAGGGTGAAGATAAGAAGTTAGTTGTACCCAAGAGTACGTAAAATAACATTTTAAATGCAAAATCAAATTTCCAATTGAATGTAATTCTAATATTATAATAATGCATGTACTTAAAGTTATTAAACTGATTTTGTAACAAATTCATTTAGCGTAAGGAAATTTCCAATTGAATGTAATTCTAATATTATAATAATGCATGTATGTACTTAAAGTAATTAAATTGATTTTGTAACAAATTTATTCAGTGTAATGAAATTTCCAATTAAATGTAATTCTTATATTATAGTAATGCATGGACTTAAAGTCATTAAATTGATTTTGTAGTAAATTTATTCAGTGTAAAAGAAATTTCCAATTGAATGTAACTCTAATATTATAATAAAGCATGTACTTAAAGCTATTAAAATGAATTTCTAACAAATTTATTAAGTGTAAATAATGAGGAATAAAAGGCTATTTTATTTTATTAACATTTCCATTTATGAAACTGTTAGGAATCAGAGGGGCATTTCAACGATAAGAGATATGATATAAGACTGTTGTCTTCAATATCTATACACTTTTTTGTCTCTGCAAGCTTTCAGCCTGCAAGGCATACAGATTTGGTCTAAACGATCTACCTGAAAAGAAGGTAATGAATATTGTAAAGGTGTCTTAACTAAATAATAATTCTTAACAATATATAATTTTTTATATATTATATAGAAATCAAAAGGACATTTTTAATAACAAGAGATATGAGATATGGACTATGCCTTCAATGTCAATAAACTATATTTACATATTTCGGTCAGCATTTTGTTATATCTGCCTGTTTGTTAAATAGAAAAGAAATTATTATTAATTATACAGCATTAATCAGCTCCAGCTGATCAAATACAGAACAGTAATTATTGATTAACATCAACGATATTTGACTATGTATGTAAAAGTTGTCTTACATTTTATTTTCACTGGTTTCATGTAGGAGAAAAAAGATATTATTTTTATATTAAGTATGTAATTGTCGATGACAAAATAATATTCCTTGCTGCAGAGTTAACAATACAGCTGTCTAAGCGAAATAGATATAACCATTACACTTTTTAGGCAAATTTATTTTATTTCATGATTTATTTTTATTCAAACATTATATTTGTTTCTGGTACAAATAATTACTACATTTTTTACACATAAATATATGTACCATCTATATTGCCTATCTGCTGGTATAAATCCAGGATCCATGTCTGGCTAACAAATAAGCCGTTTAGTATTAGCCATTTGTAAGGAACTTGCTGAATACATAGGGTTCATATTTGAAGACAAATGCAGGTAAACGAATTACTCTTCAAAGCCGATGAAGCTGTAGCAAATATAGAAGCTTCCTAAAATCCCTCGACCCAAATTCTTGTATTTATTCTATTTATTATTTAATTTAGATTTTACTAATAATTTATACTTAATATTTTGTCACTTTTAACAAACTAATAAGGTTTTAATAACAGATTTTCACAAATTCTAGGTGTAAATTAATAAACTCTTATATTAATTAACCTAAACTCGTCAGTTTTATTGGCGAATTTTACAACAAAAAATAAAAACAGATAATATTTAATTATTATTAAGAATAAATTAATATTTGGCTAACATGCATGATAATATCCATATTCCCTTAGGGTCGGTATACACGACAACGATTTATCATTGTTAAACTGACTGCGCAGACTATTGGTGCAGTTTTATCGAACGTGTGTACAAAAATCGGCACAGATTTTTTGGTTGGTGCAAGCCATCGGAGCAAGTTTCAATATCCATTTGATAAATCGTTGTCAATCGCGTTTGGACAGTATTATTGTAGTGTGTGTACGGAAGTCGGACCAATCATTTAGTTCGTTCGCAAGGCTTTGTGTAGACGGACGCGTCCGCGTGTTAAAAAATGTCGAAAAATTGTAACGGAATCCGTGAGTTATTGGAAGAGTTTATCCAGTGCTATTAGAATGAAGTTTGTGGAATAAGAAAACTAAAGATTATCACGACCGCAACAAGAAAAATGCTGCGTACAATAGGCTAATTATTAAGTACAAACCTATTGATCCTCGAGTCAATAGGGAGACGGTAAAGAAAATAAGTAACTTATAAAATAAAATAACTGACATATTAATTTGTGTTCTGCAAAATCTAAATCTTGCTGCTAGTATACCAAATATGTTTTCAACTATGCGGTATGCTCGTGATATTCGGTATTTGTAAATCTTCTTCGCTCTACTATCCAAATCATTTTGTCGAAATGGTTTTATCCTATCTTTTCTGAGAGGAAACGCGTCGTCAGCTACGAAAACACACGGCAGCGTTCGTGAACTATCACTCAATGTCTCTTGTTCAGAAAAGTTTAAATCATTATTTTCAAACTTTTCGTAAAACTTCGTATTCAAGAACACTCCTCCATCTGATACTCTGCCATTTGTACCAGAATCAAACAGCAAGAATTTGTATTTTGCATCAAAATTTGCAATGAGGACCATACTATGTCTATTTTTGTAGTTGAAATAATAAGAACCACTGTTAGGTGGAAGCACGATTTTAACGTGGCACCTTTATATATATTTTTTAACATCAATGGCACCTTAACAGTAAGGGAAGTTCCGTCGTTCATGGAATTCCCGTACTATTGTACCAGAAACAAAAATAGTAGATTCATTAATAACTTTTATATACAGATAAAATACACATTACAATACAATATTCTTTATTGCACATAAGAGAAAGACAAATACAGAGAGGACATAAACAAATAAATAATGTACGAAAGGCAGCTTAGTATATATTCAAGTGCTAACTATTTAATTTATAAAATGAATAATTTATTGACTATTGCATTGCCCATTGACTAAGAGGATACCACAACCTGTATTTTTTTTTTACAGGTACACTTCTCATCGCAACCCCAGGCCAATCTCATGTCGAAAGAGATACACCAACCCCAGGCAGATCTGTTGTGGAAAGAGATACACCAACACCAGTCCGATCTGATGTCGAAAGAGATACACCAACTCCAGGCCGATCTGATTTCGAAAGAGATACAACAGCCCCAGGCCGATCTGATGTGGAAAGAGATACACCAACACCAGGCCGATCTAATGTGGGAAGAGATACACCAAAACCAGGCCGATTCGATTCTAAAAAAAAGGCACGCTACGACCAAATCGTTCAAAACGCACTTGGAAGTGTGAATTAGCATTTTAAACGTCAGAGTTTTCCGGAAAATCGTTTTGAAGTATATGCACGAAATTACAAGAATTACCAAAACAGCAGAGAATAATTGTAGAAAAAATTATTAATAAGACATTGTTCTTAGCCAAAATGGGTAATTTAATTACCTCACATACTGTCAAAACCAGACTTTATTAACACATTTTTCCCCTCAGCCAGACATTCAAAAATTATCTAATCAACTATGCACTGAAAATCCAATCATCCACACACCGTATCAATGTGCCCACTGTACACAATGTATCACATGCCCAGGCTCACGATTCTCTACGACTGCTTCACTTATTACTGCTATTATTAAGATTGCATTTCTTCATTCTTGAACCATCATTTTCTACAACTATTTCATTCTTATGATTTAATTAATAAAAACTACATCCATCACAATTGTGTTTTCTACACAGCATCAATATCATCAAAAATGTTCTCTAATAGGTATGTAGTTCCCTAGATAATACATAGGCGAAACACTTTTCCCGATAAATTGAAGAAAAGATTTTGTACCGAGTTTTACGTCTTTGAAAAAATCTTTACCATTTTATTTAGGGAACTGCCAGAAATCTTTAGCTTAATTCAAAAGATATTAGCGAACACCCAAAGATTAAGTAAAATTAAATAGATTTTTGTATTACTTATAATATTTTTATATATTATGCAAAACTTACCTTTGATACAAGAAACAGAAAGGGGGGAAATATTCTTTAATATTAATGACTTACCTTACATATTAGGGGATAAACATGATATAGTATTATTTGCTGATGATACTTCATTAATTTTCAAATTAAAACGACAGTTATTAAATTACGACGAAGTAAATAATGCTATAGCTAAGTTAGTCAATTGGTTTAATGTTAATAATTTGCATTTGAATGGAACTAAAACTAAATGTATGAAATTCGTAACTCCTAATGTAAAACATGTCAATACTAATGTAATTTTAAAGGAAGGAACTGAGTCTTGTTAATACCACAATTTTTCTTGGAATCACACTGGACGTAAAGCTTCAATGGCTCCCCCATATATCAAAACTAGCTAGCAGACTTAGTTCTGCAGCATATGCTGTAAAAAAGATTAGAACTCTTACCAGTATTGAAACAGCTAGAATAGTTTAGTTATTTCCATAGCATTATGTCGTATGGTGTTTTTCTATGGGCACACGCGACTGACACTGAAATTATATTTATTTTACAGAAAAGGGCCATTAGAGCAATATATAATTTAAAACCAAAAGAGACACTGAGACTGAGATAAAAATTTAAGGAAATTAATATATTAACTCTGACCTCTCAATACATATATGAAAATGTAATGTACGTACACAAAAATATAAGTAGTTTTGCGAAAATAAGTGATATTCATTCTGTAAATACTAGGAGCAAACACAAGCTAGTAGTACCAGTTACTCGACTCCACCGAGTCAGTAATTCATTCTTGGGGCGATGTATACGCTTTCACAACAAAATCCCAGAAAATATACAAAATTTGTCATATACAAAGTTCAAAAATGTTATTAAACTAAGTTTGTATAAAAAGGGTTATTATAATATTAAGGAATTTATGGATGATAATAACCCCTGGGAAGGGTAATCGCTACCAAGCTATTTCTATATTTGTCTTGTGTTGTTAATTGTAAACATGTAAGCCATTACTGGAAAAATAATAGTCCCGCTGGGTTTCTTGCTGGTTCTTCCCAGGACAGAGGTTTTTTTTGCGAACCATGAGAAATAAATTACCTTTGAAACCGAGAAAGATAGAATGTGGAATACTGAATTTGGATAGCTACAGAAATCCTGGAACGCATTGGGTAGCTTTTGTAAAGCACAATAAATACGTAGAGTATTGTGATAGTTTTGGTAATTTAAAGCCCCCGTTAGAATTAGTTAAATATATGCATAGCTTACCTATTTTTTTTAAATTCTTTTATACTACTGCTGTTAATGCAGTACTTTTCTTTCTTTTAACTTTTATATCTGATTTTATTCTTTCCATATATTTTTTTTATTTATTTTTTACCTTTTTTTTCTTTAATTTATAATTGCTTTTTTTTTGTTTTATTATATACTATTCGGTTCTAAGTTTTGCTTACTGCTATTATAGTTTTATACATTACTACCTCTCTTTTTAATCTATTAATCTTCGTGTAGCTTTTTGCTAATACATTACTAATAATTATTATTTTTTAATTGAAATTTCATTATTCATTACTATATCTACTTACTAATACATTACTTACGACTTTATCTAGATACTATAAAGGTCTTACTATCAAATTTTTATATAATTATTTAAGAAGGTTTATCTCTTATATATATATGTACATAAACACATATATATACATTGATATTGTACTTTACCGCCATTTTCTTTATTTATTACTAGAATTGCAGAAAGTGCAAATCATTATTGCTATATTCTCTTTTGTGATCGAGATATCCACGCTGCACTCGCATTTTTTTTATATATAACTTACCTGTTAACTACAATTATGCGCGACGTCAAGCGTTTGGTGCTACAAAATGTGGACATCTTTGCCTAACATTTTTAAAGAATTACTGGAAAGGAATTTTTATAGTGTATGAAATATATAAACGTATCAATATAAAAATGCCTTTCACTGTGTCTATAACTGGGACAGGAGCCTCTTTATCAACGAACTACTCACCGCCAATAGAACTACGAGGAGACTACGAATGTGGCCTTTTGTATTTTTAAACTTTCAATTCTATTCCCAATATAGATGAAAGAAACAATAAATTTTATAATGGTGAAAAAGAAATGATCCAAATTCCTGAAGGGTCTTACGAGCTTCAAGATATTTGTGATTATCTAAAAAATAATAACACTACTAACACTGTCCTAAAACTAACTTGTAACAATAATACATTGAAAACAATTATTTTTTGCTCTGAATATGTGCACTTTAATAGAAGCGAATCACTGGGTAAAATTTTAGGCTTTAGTATGGAAACAATAAAAGCAAATATAAGTACTGAATCAAAGTATCCTGTCAGTATTCTATCGACAACCATCGTGCGGATTGAATGCGATGTAGTTAGGGGCTCATTTGTTAACGGGAAAGCAAGCCATATAATTTATGAATTTGCACCTAATGTACCACCTGGTTATCGAATAATTGAAATACCTAGAAATTTGAATTATTTTCCTGTTAACCAAAGTTCCATAAGTGCTATCAATATAAAGTTATTGAACGCTGAGAATAAAGAGATAAATTTACGAGGTGAATAAGTACAACTCTATTTACATTTCCGAAAAAAAATATGATAAATTTCAATAAAAGCCCGTCTATTTCGCGTATCCTCTCGAGCGCCCGGCCACCGTTTTACGGTGGACTGTTTTACCCCCGGTAAGCGCCCATCGACCGTTATGCGGTGGTTATACGTAGTTGTCCCAAATAATATTTAAATGAAAAGCCGAAATAATGTTTGTCTCTTTCTAACTGTGACGGCCAAGTATTATTATTAATAACTAAATTCAATATAAAGGGGCGTCAAAAATAGTCTTAAAAGATATATATTAAACAATAAAATTACAATAATAACCATAAAGTTAATATAAATACATTTCAGATATTAGACCAATAACATAGTAAATTAAAGGCAAAATATTGTCTCCCATAATAAATAAATTTACTAAAAAACTTGAAAAAATATTTAAAATAAGATAAATAATAGAAATAAAAGTCGAAAATATTACAAAAACATTTATAAGATAATTAGAAAATTTCTTAAAAATTGTCTAAGTCTTGGAAGTAGTTCATGTATAAAAGAAATTTCCTAAGTTGTGGAAGGAGTTCACGTATAAAAGAAAAGTTTCCTAAGTTATGGAAGGTGTTCATGTATAGATGTCTTGTATGGAGGAGCTGTCGGAGATACATACCTGCAGTTGTACATATACAGGATGTCCGGTTTCCGATGTCCGATACTTTAAGGGGTTAAAATACAATTAATTTTATCGACAAATCAGGGATCAATGATTTTTTTCGCCATCAATAAAAAAATGGCAGCACTTTAAAAAAAATTGTTGGCGAAGCATAGATGCTTGTATTAATTTAACAATATCTACCCAAGTAGAAGACTTTCAAAAACAAAATTGGTCTCAAATGTTAGTTAATAGTGTAGACAATAAATCTAGATTCAAAATATTATTTTTTAATTTTTCAGTATTAGTAAAAAACATTTTTGAAAAAATAAATTAGACTACAAATTGATGTTGTTTTTCAGATTCTTAGCTTTAAAAAAAAACCATCGTGTTAACCAATTTTTTTTACTTGTTTTTATTATAATACAGGATATTTGATAGAGAGTTAGATAGTTTAGGAGCTATGATAATTTGAATGTAACTGTTCAAAGTGCCTCTACCCCGATATTAGATAACTAAACACCCATTCCAGTGAGTAAGATAAAATTCTTCAATAATTCAAGGAATCGTAAGCAAGCACAATAGCATCCTTTGTGTGAGCAGGTAAAAAACGCTGTGCACAACAGTGCGAGCGAGACAGAATAACGGCTGTCTCCAGGTAAAAAAGGGTGCAGTGTGCGCTTGTGCCGTCGAGCAGTCGTCCCTCGCTCTGCGTTGTGATAACATTCCTGGTTTTAAGTAAATCTACTTACTGTACATAATTATTGTTTGTTGTTAGACTTTGTTACGTTTTTGTTTTGTTGTTGAACTGTTACTTTTTGTTTATTACAATGAACGAGTACTCAAGCCAGCATATCGCTGACATCCATTTCGTGTATGGATTGTGTAACGGAAGTGCAAATAGAGCTGTTGTAGAGTATGCACGCAGATTTCCTAACAGACGTACGCCGAATGCTCGCACTTTCGTGAGAATTCATTTGAGACTTGCGGAAAATGGAATAAGAAGGCTCGGTAACGAACGTACTCGTGTTTTGTCGCTCCAAGATGAACATCAAATATTGCAAATGATTACTCAAGACCCTAGCCTGAGCATTAGACGCATAGCTAATCGTCTCAGTCTATCAAAATGGTCGGTGTGGAAAATTTTAAAAAGAGAAGGATTACATCCTTACCATTTTCGAAGGGTGCAAGAAATACTGGAACCGGATTATGTAAGAAGAGCAATATTTTGTTCGTGGATATTGAGAGAAACGCGATATGATCCAAACTTTTGAAAAAGAATTATTTGGACAGACGAAGCTACTTTCACGCGATCAGGGTATACGAACTACCGTAACGAACACCTGTGGCTTCACGAAAATCCACATGCGATCCGCCCAAGTTCTTTTCAACATAAATTTTCTGTCAACGTTTGGGCCGGAATGATTGACGACATTCAAATTGGACCAATCATTTTACCGGAGACAATGAATAGCCCAAGATTCCTAAATTTCCTGGAAACGAATTTTTTGGATGCTTTTACCATCGGCCTACAGGGCCAGAATGATACTCCAATTGGATGGTGCTCCGGCACACTTCGCGCTTCTTGTGCGGAATCATTTAAATGCACACTATTCGTCGTGGATCGGACGCGGAGGAACAATTGCTTGGCCACCGCGGTCGCCGGATTTAACACCTCTCGATTTTTTTTTGTGGGGCACACTCAAACGAAGAGTGTATGTAAATGTGCCAAATACACGAGAGGAGTTAGCAGAAAAAATAATTCAAGCAGCAAACGAATTGCGAGAAGACAAGGCAATGATCCAGCGCTCTACGCAACACGTTGCACTAAGAGCAACAGCATGTCTGCAGAGACAAGGAGGTCACTTTGAGCAGTTTTTGTAATTATTTTGCCAAATTAAATGCAATTGATATAAATTATTTTGTTTTATTTCATTTGCTAGTGTATTCGCGCTTTTCAAGTAAGTATGTTTACACTGTCATAGCTCCTAATCTATCTAACTCAGAGTTAAGGTTTAAATGTGCATTTATAGCAAATATCCTGTATTATGATTAAAACTACTTTTACGGATTTTATCGCGTTTATTTTTACTTTTTATTTACTTTTATTTTTAATTCCCGACGTTTCGGGCGCTTTCCAGCACCCATGGTCACGGGGGACTGAGATGACTGACGTCCCGATGTCATTGTTAAACCCGGAGTACCTTCAGCTTTTTTAATTATTGTTTATGGTCCGATCTATGCAAAATGAACTGACTATGTAAAGTCACTAATTATTAAAGACTATGGAAGTCTGCAGTTTGTGATCATATCCTAGATGGACCCAACCATTACATCAGATTTGATAGACCACAAATCCTCGCGAAAGAACACCGATTCCTACCAAGGATGATACGTGAGGCTATTGAAATTAAAAAACATCCTAATTTCAATAGAGAAGGAGGCTGGGTACTACCACCTGCTTGGGATCCTATAATCAATAAAATTAAAACTAAACCCAAGCATACCACTGCAAGACCTCAGGACATAGTCAGTTCATTCTGCATAGATCGGACCATAAACAATAATTAAAAAAGCTGAAGGTACTCCGGGTTTAACAATGACATCGGGACGTCAGTCATCTCAGTCCCCCCGTGACCATGGGTGCTGGAAAGCGCCCGAAACGTCGGGAATTAAAAATAAAAGTAAATAAAAAGTAAAAATAAACGCGATAAAATCCGTAAAAGTAGTTTTAATCATGTATAGTGTTCGCGTAAATATAAGAAATCATTATCCTGTATTATAATAAAACAAGTAAAAATAATTGGTTAACACGATGGTTTTTTTTAAAGCTAAGAATCTGAAAAACAACATCAATTTGTTGTCTAATTTATTTTTTTCAAAAATGTTTTTTACTAATACTGAAAAATTAAAAAATAATATTTTGAATCTAGATTTATTGTCTACACTATTAACTAACATTTGAGACCAATTTTGTTTTTGAAAGTCTTCTACTTGGGTAGATATTGTTAAATTAATACAAGCATCTATGTTTCGCCAACAATTTTTTTAAAGTGCTGCCATTTTTTTTATTGATGGCGAAAAAAATCATTGATCCCTGATTTGTCGATAAAATTAATTGTATTTTAACCCCTTAAAGTATCGGACATCGGAAACCGGACAGCCTGTATATGGGGTGGTCGGGAGCCCGACTGCCTGAAGTACTGAATGCCAAACCAGCACAATGACTAGTCCTATATTAGGGACTTATGATATTAAACTCAATGATACAAAAGCAATACTATAGAAGGTCTCCATGATGAATTTGCATTACAATAGTAGGGTCGTGGTTTCGAACCCTATATATTAATGACTTATGAAAGTAAGGTCTATGATATAAAATCAATACTATAGAAGGTCTCTATGATTAATATGCATTACAATAGTAGGGTCGTGTGTTCGAACCCTATATATTGATGACTTATGAAAGTAAGGTCTATGATACAAAAGCAATACTATAGAAGGTCTCTATGACTAATATGCATTACAATAGTAGGGTCGTGGGTTCAAATCCTATATATGAATGACTTATGAAAGTAAGGTCTATGATACAAAAGCAATACTATAGAAGGTCTCCATGATGAATTTGCTTTACAATAGTAGGGTCGTGGGTTCGAGTCCTATATATGCATGACTTATGAAAGTAAGGTCTATGATACAAAAGCAATATTATAGAAGGTCTCCTTGATGCATAAGCATCGTATGGGGTGGTCGGGTGACCGACTGCTCCTAGTACTGTAGCAAAATGACTAGTCCTTATTAGGGACTTGAAAAGGAATATTATGGTGGCGTGTGTGCTGCTTCACGAGCAATTGGTCCGAGGTAAACTTGGACTCGCTAACCAATGTGTCCTAGATATATCATCTTAGTGCTGGTGGTAAGCGAGTTTGTTGTAGCAATACGGCTTTCCCGTGGACATCGCACACCCATACCGTTTGTGGGCGACGTCGTAGCGCATAGCGATGCGTCGTCTATCTATCGGATTGGGATGAGTGTTTTTGGTAGCACTTTTAAGTGTAACAGGCATACTCAACTTCATGTCTTAGTGCATTAGCGCTATGATACGTGGAGTTTTGTTCATTGGCATCTTAGTAGCGTGCTACTATGATACGTTGGTGATATTTTTTATATAACAACAATAAAAACTTTGTTACCAAAATCGATAGGGGTCATGTGGGTGTGTTGTGAGGGTGCGCCATCCGTATGATAGTTGCATTGATGTTTACTGCTACTTGCGGTATTGCGTCTTGTGATGGATCTGCGGGTGTGCTGCGCCTGATTCGACGCATTCTTGTGGTTCTGGTCGATGTAGGTAAACAAATAACATCTTAGTGCCGATGGTAAGCGGGTTTGTTGTAGCAATACGGCTTTCCGTGGACATCGCACACCCATACCGTTTGTGGGCGACGTCGTAGCGCATAGCGATGCGTCGTCTATCTTTCGGATTGGGATGATGAGTGTGTTTGGTAGCACTTTTAAGTGTAACAGCCATACTCAACTTCATGTCTTAGTGTATCAGCGCTATGATACGTGGAGTTTTGTTCATTGGCGTCTTAGTAGCGTGCTACTATGATACGTTGGTGATATTTTTTATATAACAACAATAAAAACTTTGTTACCAAAATCGATAGGGGTCATGTGGGTGTGTTGTGAGGGGGCGCCATCCGTATGATAGTTGCATTGATGCTTACTGCTACTTGCGGTATTGCGTCTTGTGACGGATCTGCGGGTGTGCTGCGCCTGATTCGACGCACTCTTGTGGTTCTGGTCGATGGAGGTATGCGGGTGGTGATGTCTGCTGGGTTGTATGGGGGACCTTGGGTTGGTGTAAGCCGACGATAGTCGTATTGATGCTTGTTGCGTTCTGCAACATTGCGTCTCTGCGATGGTTGTTTGGTGGGACGCTATTCTCAATGGTGCTCTCTGCGTCTTGGTTTGACTCACACCTAAGTAGCTTTGCCCAAGTCGGGTCCCTTCATTACGGGGCTGCAGACTGTCTGCCCTCCATGATGTTTTATATAACAACATAATAATATATCTCTGTAACTTTCCCACCTTTGAATGATTAAAGGCAACTTGTTGGTGGGCGAGACAAACATGATCGAAAATGCATTTACTCAACGTCAGTGACACAAACCCTTTCTGATGGCGAATTATTACTCTTATCTTATAACTGCCTTTTGGCTATATCTGCCGTTGTATTGGTTGGTGGAGCTTATGTATCGACCTCATGCGGGTGGTAGCTGGCGGGAGGATCTGAGGAGACTCTCAATCCCATTCCCTTGAGGTGAGCGGTAGACTCATGACATGCTCTTCGGCTAGTAGCCGTGCTGATCATGCAATTGGTGGTGATGCCATACACTTACATCACGTCTGCAGGAGCGGCGGTCTGGCAGGTGGTGGCGCTCACGGAGGGTTTACGGCCAGTGTGCCTATTTGCCTAAACCGTGTGGTGTACATTCACACACCATGTGGCTGGATTCGTTCGTATTCTGTATGGCGTTTACACGCATTGACATGCGCGACTTCGGTCGATGTTTGTGCTTACGCACTAACAAGGGGCCAAGCCTCTTTTACTGGTTCGTCAGTTATTTTGCTGTGGACTACGGTCCAGTTCCCGAATTAGCGTTCCCTTCGGGGGGAGTGCATCAAAATGGTTGGCGCTCACCGTGCACGGCATGTGTGGGGCCGTGTGCCTCCCCTACATTTTTTAATAAATGTAGGAGAGCGAAGCCCTTGTATCGGGTATTTTGTGTAAATATATTTTGAGCCTTTTCCGAGCGGGAAGGGATAAATAATATTAAATTAATAATGTAAACCTGATACAAGTGGAATTGGGACGTTTTATGTTCTTAACCTTTCTCGAGCCCTGTCTTCGTGAACGGGGTTCACTTAGCTTATAAGGCACTACCAACAGCTTTCAATTGCTCTAGCGAATATTCATTCTTCCAAAAGACACCTAAAAGAACTAAGTTACTAAACAAACACAACGTAAATAAGGGTCCTAACTAAGACGATCACGCCAAAATGTTACAAACGGCCTATTATTAAACCTTTAGAAAGATCAAAACATATTTTATTTATCCTAGTCACATATATATAATTTTTATTATAAAGGGGAATTAATTATATTTAATCTAATATATTTATTATTATGAGAGAGGGGGGAAGCGTTACATAACATATACTATATTGAAGCTAATGAAACGTTTAACAGATTTAATACAAAAGCACGTATCGTTTCGACGATTGTTAAAAGAAACAATCAGCTAAACTTATCAGTACTTATTATGATGTCATATTGCTTTGGACGCTTAGTTAACTTCGAGCTGTGAATTTATCGTGTTGTAATTTGAGTATCGCGAGAAGAAAGTTTTTGGTAAGTAGCTAATGTTTGTTTATTATGTATGTTGTTGGAGGATAAGTCGCTCGTGTCCATAGGCTTCGACCACCTAATCCTAGGCCCACCTTACACGTTTCCCCCGGGTGGTGCTAAAAGGGCGACAAAGCCGAAAGAACAGACTCGGCTACTCACCGTGTGGTAGCGGCGTAAAATGTACAACCCCCTAGTTTTCGCACCATGAGGTAAAGACGAAAAGAAATGGCCCCGAGTTCCCGGCGCCCCTTTAATGGGGCAGGGGTGCGAAGAATCTCCGGGAGGAAAACCGGCGACGAGGTTCGCCACCCGACACGTTCTGTCTCCTTGGAGGGGCGAAAAGAGGATTGCCTAGGCCCGTCTAGCTGCGCTGAATATATGTGGAGCAATGAATGATAAGATGGATTAAGTATGCGATATGATGTATGATAGAGGAATAGATGTGTTATGTGTAAATGAGACGAAGCGGAAGGGAAAGAATGTCACTACACATGGCATATATACCGCGTACTGGTCCGGTGTAGACGAGACTGAGCGAGCATGCCAGGGAGTCGTTATCATCCTTTCAGAAAGAATGGGTCAATGTGTGAAAGAGTATGAATGTGTAAGCCCGAGACTGCTATGGATACGAATAAAAGTGGGCCTAAAGAAGTTGTTTGTTCTAGGGGTCTACGCCCCAGACATGTCTAAGCCCACTTATATCCGAGAGCAGTTTTGAGAGATGGTAAGGATGGTGTTAATGAAATGTTATATTAGGAGATTTTAATGGAAGGGTTGGGGTGAGGAAGCTTGGCTATGAAAGGATACTGGAAACGTTTGGTGATGAAAGTATTAATGAGAATGGTGAAAGCCTCTTCACCGTATGTGTGGAAAGGAATCTTTTTGTGACGAACACTTTCTTTCGTCATAAGATTTATTCAGACGTTGGAGGCATCGGACATCTGTGTCTACCACTGCGTTACAGCGTATAAGAATTGAGAGGTTACAAGAAGAAGATGTGAAAGACAAGTACAAATGTAGACTGAGGAAAATATAAGTAATTTGGATGAGTTGTGTGTGAATGAGTTAGTTAGACTTGGAGAATGTGTGGCATAATGTTAAGAAAGGTTTAGTGGATGCAGCTACCAAAGTATGCGGTGTTAGTAAGAGAACGAATGAAAGGAAAGACAATATGTTATGGTGGGATGATGAGGTACGTATGGAAGTTGAAGCAAAGAAGAGAGCATGGCTAGATTTACTAGCGACCTGAGCTGGTAATTCTGGCGGTAAGAATGATGAGATTGAAAGAAAAAATGCGGAATTTAAACGTCTAAATAAGAGAGTAAAAGAATTAGTTGAAAGGAAAAAGCAAGAAATAACGGATAAGAATGATAGAAGGCTATCGGATAACTTCCAGGCAAATATTAAAATGTTATGAAAACTCGTAAGAAATACCAGGGGACATTCAAAACAGCCTAGATTCAATGCGATACGAGAAGAAAATGGCTGTATTCTGAATGATGAAGTGTTGAGTCTAAAGACATGGAAGGAATATTTTGAAACTCGTATGAGTGAGGAGACGTGTGAACTAAATGCAATAGAAATTCCGAAAGAAGATGAAAGAGATATGGAGATAAGTATAGATGAAATAATGGAAGCAATGAAAAGCATGAAAGTAGGTAAGGCAGCCGGATATGATAGAGTATCACTCGAAATGCTAAGGACTGGAGAGGACGTGGTAGCAGGCTTGCTGTACACCTTGTTTAATTTATGTTGGGAACTAAAGCGGGTATCGGGAGACTGGTGCAAAGCCGTGATAGTCCCAATATATAAGGGAAAAGGGTCACAGCAGGACTGTGAAAACTACCGTGGTATCAGCTTCTTAGCATTGTGGGAAAACTGTATGCTACTAATTGAAAGAGTTAGGAAAGAAACTGATGAAAAAATTGGGGATGTGCAAGCGGGATTTAGGAAGGGAATGGGGTGTACAAATCAAGTCTTTTCCATGCGCATGATCGCGGAGAAGTTTTTGGCGAAAAACCAAAAAGTTTTTGTGCGTTCATGGACTTAGAAAAGGCTTATGACAGAGTGGACAGGGATGTGTTATGGCAAACGCTGAACGCATTTAGGTTGAGCGCTGGTTTAATACAGGCACTAAAGTGCTTGTGTTAGGATCAACGGGGTCTACTCGGACTGGTTTGGCATCCATAAAGGTGTCAGACAGAGCTGTGTAGCTTCCCCGTGGCTGTTCAACCTATTTATGGACAGTTGTTGGAAAACTTGAAAGTTGAAGAATGCGGGTTAAGAATGGGTGAGTTAACCATCAAATGCCTTTTGTACGCCGATGATCAAGTCATACTTGCGTCGTCAGCGGCCGAGTTGTAAATGATGGTTACATTAATGAACAGGTCATTAAATGAAAGGGGAATGAAAGTGAACGCAAGTAAGACGGAAGTTATGGTTTTTGAAAGAGAAGAAAGCAAAACGGTATGTGAAATAAGAATAGAAGGAGAGTTAATTGAGCAAGTGGATGAATTCGTATATTTGGGATGAGTATTCAGCAGGGATGGGAGATATGATAAGGATATTGAACGACGAGTGATTGCAGGAAATAAAGTAAATGGGGATCTACACTCTATTGTGAAAAGCCAGAATGTGTCAAAAAAGGCACGTATGGCAATTCATAGTGCTGTATTAGTCCCTACTTTAACGTATGGTAGTAAACGTTGGGTGTGGCAGAAGAAGCACGAGAGTAGAATAAATGCAGTAGAAATGCGGTCGCTAAAGAGTATGTTAGGGCTGAATCTGAGTGATAGGGTGAGAAACTGTGTGATAAAAGAAGAGTGTGGTTTGCAAGATGATGCGGTGACCAGGATTAAGAAAGGAATGCTTCGGTGATTTGGTCATGTAGAAAGGATGAATGCGGAAAGACTGACAAAGCAAATATATGTTGCAGAAGTGAATGGAAGAGTCGGAAAGGGACGTTCTAGGTGGAAGTTTGTCGACCAAATTGGCGATATACTAAAAATGGGCCAAATTAAGAGTACCCTTAACCAACGAGCATGTATGCGTAGGTGTGTGGATGTGAAAGAGGCAAGAGAGGTATGTCAGGATCGTGCTAAATGGAAATCTGTAGTCTCTCACTACCCCTCTGGGTGACAGACGTGAGTGTTTATGTATGTACTAATTTTATTCATAATATGTGGTTATTATTTTCATTATAGTTTTGCTACCACGAACTTGTTTTACAGTATTTAGATTAGACCATGTGCCTAGCAAAAAAAAAACCGATCCAAAAATCGTTTTAGATTTTAAGATATAAGAAATATTTCTGGTAAATTTTTTTTTTCTAATGGGAGAAATTATCATGAACTATTGTTATATCTTAAAATAAGATATACACGGTGCTTAAAATAAATCTAAATAACAAAATTATAAGAGGATGTCTTGAATAACCGTGATACGGTGGCGGGACGCCCCGGATTCTGAATTCATAATGGCGGTGAAATATAAATTTACAAATGAACATAGAAGTCGTGGAGACGCCTAAAGATAGTCATTTATAATATAGGTAATTTTTATTCTAAAAATAATTAAAACTACGTAAATAACAGTCACACTAAGTCTGCACAGTCAAAACAAACTGAAATGAACCGTAACTAAAGACTTTTAAGAGTGCAGTTTTATTTGGTATTGTTACTAATTCTGTCATTCAATAAAAATAACGAAAAATGAACTTTATTTCAAGCACGTTAAAGTCTTTGCGTTGGAGGATTTGTACTCTAACCACAACATTCTTCCGGAATTGGTATAACTAGTTTGATAAATAATCAGTGCATAAAAATGTTTAACTAAAAATTCAGTGTATGTATTACGATTATAACATAATATACTAGGTGGTAGGAAGGTGTCTGAGGTGTGCGTTAATTGCGTTACATATTGTATATATATCACCACAAAATCGTGAATAGAACCGTATATATATATATATATATATATATATATATATATATATATATATATATATATATATATATATATATATATATATATATATATATGTCCCATTTTATCTTTATATCACTTATAAATCCCAGAGAATACATGTAGTTTTTACACAAAAATCAATCGTAATTATTTTTGCCCCTAAAATTTTGAAAGATTTTTACTTTCACTCCGCTTTCACTCATCGTGGTGTACAAAAAAGTACTGACACTACTATGGTAAGTTTTTTTTAAAAATTGACGCAACTTGTGGTAGATAGCGGTACTACTAAGGTTGCCGATACAAAAAAATACAAAAATGTGGTCATGGTAGTTAAAAATACCATATCGGGGTATCGATTTTCGAAGAATTTAATTTTTTTTGTGATTTCAAAAGCGATTTAGATTTTTTTCTTTTTTTTTTCGAGTAGTCATGAGCAGGTTCACCCTCTGGTGCCCGTTTATCGTTGAATTTTGGGACACATAAACATAAACATAAACACTCACGCCTGTCAACCAGAGGGGTAGTGAGAGACTACAGATTTCCATTTAGCACGATCCTGACATACCTCTCTTGCCTCTTTCACATCCACACACCTACGCATAAAAGCTCGTTGGTTAAAGGTAGTCTTAATTTGGCCCATTTTTAATAAATCGCCAATTTGGTCGATAAATTTTCGCCTAGGACGTCCCTTTCCGACTCTACCATTCACTTCTGCAACATAAATTTTCTTTGTCACTCTTTCCTCATCCATTCTTTCCACATGACCAAACCACCGAAGCATTCCTTTCTTAATCCTGGTCACAACATCATCTTGCAAACCACACTCTTCTCTTATTACACAATTTCTTACCCTGTCATTCAGATTCAGCCCTAACATACTCCTTAACGACCGCATTTCTACTGCGTTCATTCTACTCTCGTGCTTCTTCTGCCACACCCAACTTTCACTACCATACGTTAAAGTAGAGACCAACACAGCATTGTGAATTGCCATACGTGCCTTTTTCGACACATTTTGACTCTTCACAATGTAGTGTAGGGCCCCATTTACTCTATTTCCCGCATTCACTCGTCGTTCTATATCCTTATCATATCTCCCATCCCTGCTAAATACGCAGCCCAAATATACAAACTCGTCTACTTGCTCGATCAACTCCCTTCTATTCTTATTTCACAAATCATTTTACTTTCTTCTCTTTCAAAAACCATAACCTTCGTCTTACTTGCGTTCACTTTCATACCCCTTTCTTTTAATGATCTTTTCATTAATGTGACCATCATTTGCAACTCGGCCGTCGACGACGCAAGGATAACTTGATCATCGGCGTACAAAAGGCATTTGACGGTTAACTCACCCATTCTTAGTCCGCATCCTTCAACTTTCAAATTTTGCAAACAACTGTCCATAAATAGGTTGAATAGCCACGGGAAAGCCACACAGCCCTGTCTGACACCTTTCTGGATGTCAAACCAGTCCGAGTAGACCCCGTTGATCCTAGCACAAGCACTTGAGTCCCTATAAAGAGACTCCAATGCTTGTATCAAGCCTGTGCTCAACCCAAATTATTTCAGTGTTTGCCATAGCACATCCCTATCAACTCTGTCATAGGCCTTTTCCAAGTCCATGAACGCACAAAAAACCTTTTGGTTTTTGGCCAAAAACTTCTCCGCGATCATGCGCATGGAAAAGACTTGATCTGTACATCCCATTCCCTTTCTAAATCCCGCTTGCATATCCCAAATTTTTCCATCAGTTTCTTTCATGACCCTTTCAATCAGTACTTTAGCATACAGTTTTCCCACAATGCTAAGAAGGCTGATGCCACGGTAGTTTTTACAGTCCTGCTGCGACCCTTTTCCTTTATATACTGTGACTATCACGGCTTTGCACCAGTCTACCGGTACCCGCTTCAGTTCCCAGCATAAATTAAACAAGGTGTGCAGCAGGCCTGCCACCACTTCCTCTCCAGCCCTTAGCATTTCGAGTGAAATTCTATCATATCCGGCAGCCTTACCTGCTTTCATGCTTTTCATTGCTTTCATTATTTCATCTATAGTTATCTCGCTACCTCTTTCCTCTTCTTTCGGAGTTTCTACTTCACTTAGTACACTCGTTGTCTCCTCACTCATAAACACGCTTTCAAAATATTCCTTCCATCTCTTTAAATTCAAAACTTCATCATTCAGAATATAGCCATTCTCGTCTCTTATAGCATTCATCATAGGCTGTTTTGAATGTCCCCTGGCAGTTCTTACAAGTTTCCAGAACATTTTAATATTTGCCTGGAAATTATCCGATATTCTTCTATCATTCTTAATCGTTCTTTCTTGCTTTTTCCTTTCAACTACTTCTTTTACTCTCTTATTAAGACGTCTAATCTCTGCCTTTTTTCTTTCAATCTCATCATTCGTACCGCCAGAATTACCAGCCTTTGTTGCTAGTAAATCTAGCCATGCTTTCTTCTTTGCTTCAACTTCCATACGTATCACATCATCCCAACATAACGCATTATTTTTCCTTTCATTCTTTCTCTTACTAACACCACATACTTCGGTAGCTGCATCCACTAAAGCTTTCTTAACATTTTGCCATACATTCTCCAAGTCTAACTCCTTCATACATAATTCATCCAAACCACTTATATTTTCTTTCAGTCTACATTTGAACTTGTTTTTCTCACCTTCATCTTGTAACTTTCTTTCTTACCGAAAAAATAAATTCCGTAAAAACTATATTATTTCAATTGTAACCTTTCTGTTCTAATACGCTGTAACGCAGTGGTAGACACAGATGACCGATGGCGCCAACGCCTGAATAGACCATTAATTCGGCATAGAACCAAATAATGATCCGTTCCTACATTAGAACCCCGGTAAACCCTTGTATCTACCACTGCGCCCCTCAATCTTTCATCCACAATTATGAAATCTATCATGCTTCTATCGTCACCTCTTTCCCAAGTATACATGTGAATCTTCTTGAGGCGAAAGCAAGTGTTCGTCACAAAAAGATTCTTTTCCATACATACGGTGAGGAGACTTTCACCATTCTCATTTATACTTTCATCACCAAACGTTCCCAATATCCTTTCATAACCAAGCCTCCTCACCCCAACCCTTCCATTAAAATCTCCTAGCATAATAATATTTTCATTTCCCTTACACTTCATTAACACCATCCTTACCATTTCCCAAAACTGCTCTCGGATATAAGTGGGCTTAGACATGTCTGGGGCGTAGACCCCTAACACAAACAACTTCTTTAAGCCCACTTTCATTCGTATCCATAGCAGTCTTGGGCTTACACATTTATACTCTTTCACACATTGGCCCATTCTTTCTGAAAGGATGATACCTACTCCCTGGCATGCCCGCTCGATCTCTTCTACACCAGACCAGTATGCGGTATACATGCCATGTGTAGTGACATCCTTCCCCTTCCTTTTCGTCTCATTTACACATAACACATCTATTCCTCTATCATACATCATATCGCATACTTCATCCATTTTATCATTCATTGCCCCACATACATTCAACGTAGCCAGACGGGCCTCTGCAATCCACTTTTCGCCTCTCCGGGAGACATTGTATAATATTTGGTACCTATATTACCATTTTTGTTATAGCCGATATACAATTGGCACCAGGTGCGAATATCGAAATTGGTAAGTGTACAATTTCCTATAATTATTATTTTCGATGAAGAATGGGTATGAATACACTTATTTTGTTATAGAGCATGTTCTGATACCATCGGACGAAGATGAGGACATTTTTAACATAGGTACGCCAGATACTGCCAGTGCTGATACAGTACCTAATTCCACTTCTTCGTTAGACAGCAGCCAAAGCTGTTTGTTAACAGCCTTAAATTTAGAATTAATGTCACGGAATTCGAAAAAGATAGGAAACTTGTCCCTTGATCACCCAGACATTAGCTCTGATGATGAAACTCTCTGAGTTGGTTTAATTTTGTTCCAATTGCTAACTATATTTCATTGTTTTATTATATCGCTAAAAATGTGCTTTTTTTACATTTTAAGATCAGGTTATTTTAGGTTTTATAAAAGCATGATTCCATCTGATAAGAGACGACATACAGAGGAGATAGACCCTCTTATATTCGGTGAGAGACTAGAAGTACCCATGCATATCAAAAAACCACGTCTCTGGTCACCAAGTACAAGATCCAATTTTGAAATGGCGGTGCCTTCATCTGCGCAGTAAGTATCTCTACTGCAGCATGTGATCATGAACATATATTGCCGTTTTACCATTTTATGTACATATATTTTCTTTTTAGATTCATTGAATGCGGTGGAAGCAGATCCAGCACGCCCTGCACAAGATCAAATGCTGAAATGGCGGTGCCTTCACCTGCTCAGTATCTCTACTGCAGCATGTGATCATGAACATGTATTGCCGTTTTACCATGTAACATAAGGGTACTTACATATATTTTCTTTTTAGATTCATAGAATGTGGAGGAAGCAGATCCAGCACACCTTGCACTACTCAATTAGAGACCATTTCACCAAAAAAGAATCATATTTTAACAGATATTGAAATTGACGATATTCTGAATTTTGGTAACTGTTTTTTTTTAATATTGACGATACCACTAATTTTTTACTTATTGCAATGTTGTAATAAGCTGATTTGTCTTTACAGGTAGCGAAGAAGAAAGCGAGTCTGAAGACGAAGCATTCCTCATTTTCATGCCAAGGACTGAGCGTATGTTTTTTATGAATGACGACGCTGAGGACGAGGCAGTAATATCTTCTGGTACTGCTTTAACTGCACCCTCTACCAATTTACCAGAAGTTTCTGGACCTGTCGGCATCCCGGGGGAAATGCCGACAGGAAATGCTGATATACTATACAGCACGCCGGCCGGGCCCAAGCGATTGCTCTTTGATTGGAAAGCTTTTCCAGAAACACCGATCCCTCCACGGGATAGACGTGAAATTTTTAGAGAAGCAGGAGGTCCTGTTCTGAACTTGCCAGGACAATTCGTACAGAGTCCAGAAGCCAAATTTTTGTCCATATGGGACAGCGCAATCATGGGTCATATTGTTACAGAAACAAATATGTATGCCGAAGAAGAGATTTCTAAAAGACAAGATACTCTTGGAACCCAATCGCAACTGCACCGCTGGACTCTTACAAACGTTGACGAACTGTATCTTTATTTTGGGATACTTTTAGCAATGGGACTCTGTTTAAAGTCCAATATTAAGGAGTACTGGCATTGCGACGGGTCCATCTGTGACACACCAAATTTCGCAAAACATATATCTTACAACAGCTTTATTCTGTTGTAAGATACACCGAGTCGCCTACTCCCATATCTGGGATCATTCCGAGTTTGGTCCTCCGTCTGTTGCAGGGTCTCGAGAATAGAGGCAACTGTGTGTGGATGGATAATTATTATAACAGCCCCGCCCTCGCACGTACGTTAAAAACGATAGGTTTTGATTGTGTCGGTACTTTACGGACAAATCGATAGTTCGTACCCCCACAGCTGGCATCTTTAAATAAAGGTAACATGGCTGTTGGAGAAATACAGGGATGCACCAGTGGAGACGTGGATACGTGGATATTTTGGTCTGGCGAGATAAAAATAGGATAGCAACTATATCCACGTATCACTGCAACGCAGTGCAACGTATAAATGACACAATCAAACCGATAGTCGTTTTGGACTATAATTTTTGTATGGGAGGGGTTGAGCGGTAAGGATCAAAAACTAGCGATTCCCTATGGAACGAAAAACGACTCGCGTGTGGTACAAGAAACTGTTCAAGCGCCTACTTAATGTTAGTGTCTTGAACGGTTTCATCTTGCACTCTGAGTCCCCAGTACCAGAACACCCAGTTCCAAGATTCAACACACACAGAGGTTTTAGATTGGAACTCATTAAGAATTTGTTAAAAAAGAAAGTGCAACCTCCAATTGACGCAATTACCTCACATGGTAGCGCCACTACTTCTTAAAAAGAAGTGGCGAATATTTTTTACACCTACCCAAAGAATATCAGACTCTTCCAGGCCGAGGTGGGGAGAAATTGCGCAGGGTTTGCGTTGTATGCCGTAAACGCACCCACGTTTATTGCCCTGGTTGCAACGTGACTTTGTGCCGGTTTACATACACTAAATAAAAATTTTAAGCTTTTTAACCTACTTTTTAAAAGTAGGACGTTCTCAATTCGACCCGTATGTTTTTTCTTTTGTTTTATACTTTTTTTCTAATTTTTGTTTTTATTATTATTATGCAATTTATCCGACTTTGCCATTGTTTCATTTTCGTCAAGTTAACCCATAAAAACCATTTTAAAAAAATTAAAAATTATTTTTCACCATTAACAAATTAAACTAAACATAAAAATGTAAAAATAAAAACACCGATGAATTTAATATATTAATATATGCCTTTACAAATAAATATAAAATATTCGACGAAAGACGACTCTATATATTTTATGTCCTTAATTCTCAGTTTGGTTCGAAATTTTGTCAATGTTTTTAGTTGATTTTAATAACTCTAGCAAATGATTAAAAATATGTGTTTATGTTTATTCATTTCATATTCAGTATAGTTATTGATAAAACAATTCATTTATAAAAACTTCATCGCAAATAGAGAAACCACGATTTGTGGTCATCGCCTTACAAACCAACCGCAAACATAACGCGAAATTATCAATAGCAGAGTTTGATCATTGTCACGTACGAGATGTAATAGTCTTTTTAAATTCATCATATTATCCTTATGAGGGGCTGAATGACAGTTTTTCAGAAGATAAGTTTACTTTATTATACGATCAGTATGCGAGATTTCAACAGTCGTATCATGGACGCCGATCAGAGCCGTTGATGGGTTTAAAGGAGTTCATAGACGTGGCTCCATTATTTGTAATTGATTGTTCAAGACAACACGAAACTTTTAAAGGTTCGATCGATGTGAGAGTTGAAATCGAAACAGACCAAGAAATACCAGATCAGACAACCGCTTATTGCTTGATATTAAACGACTGTATATTCGAATACAAACCACTGAGTAATATCGTTAAGAAAATATCTTGAATAGCAATACAATAATCGTCGATCTTCAAGGCTTCAAAAATAGCAAAAATGAATTTATAGTAAATGAGTTTGCTATAGCCACTCTAGAACACCAATATATTCCTAATTAAACCTCTTTACCCATTCACTTCACTATCTCTTGAAGATAAAAAACAAATTGGCTGGATTGAAAAGTACATGGAGTATGGAGTGAGGGCTTTGTTGTATTATAGAGAGTTTCACGGAATCATAAAGACATATTTGAAAGATAAAAAGATTTTTTAAAAGTATGTGAAAAAATGAAATGGGTGCAAAATATTTTCGATAAAAATAATACTATCATGGATATGTTGCTTAGAAGCTCCCAATTTAAATACTCTTTGTGAACTTTATTGTAAAGATACTTTACTGTATAGCTGTTTTACTCATAAGAAAATATGTGCGTAAAAAAGTTTTATGTATTAAGAAATGGTGTTTTGAAAACAAAATTATTGTTTGATTTCCAATAAAATATATGTAAATAAACACTTCATCTTTTAATTTAAACTACCTTTGTGTTCGAGAAGAAGAAAAAAAATAGTTTCAGGCCGCTAACAATTAGTACTTATTATTAAAGTAACTGCTTTTCTTGTACCACCTTGAATTTTTAACGATGAAATAGATTAGCCTTCATATTTTGTTGTTATATTATTGAACCATTTGTATTTGAGATTCCGAATGAAACGGTATTAGAAATGGAGCAAAGATAAAAAAGCGGATCGAGAATTAGAATAAAAATTTAGACCTCTAATGGAGAGAATTGGGGCCTTTAGCGGCATGTAGCTCAAGTGAAGCGAGAATAAGTAACGCAGAAGCCCCAATTCTCACCTACTCCCATGCATGCCCTGCACAGGGGGCTATCAGTAACACCTATGGTAAACAAATGTTTGTTAAAAGAGCCATGTCCTGCGATAGCACTTGTTACTATCCTGATCTGTGGCTTGTTCAGTCTCATTAGAACCTTGGTTAGACGACTGTTTATTTCAGGCAGGGCCTCCCTAGCTTGTCTACAGTGTACTAAATTTTTCCAAAGTTGAGCGTGTAAATAATTGAGCGTGTAAATTATCTACGTACCAGTGAACGAACGTAGTCAAAGGGGATTGGTATTATAGGTTCCGGCTCTATACTTGCCAGAGCCGATCCCCTTCTGGCCAGTTCATCTGCTGCATCGATGCCTCTAGATCCACTGTGTCCCTTGATCCATTGCAGAGTCACATCGTTGTGCTTACATACCTCATTCAATCGTTGATGGCACTCGTATATCAGTCCCGAGTTCGTCACATTGCAACTCAGAGCTTGTAGTACCGCCATACTGTCGGTCAGTATTCTGATGGAGAAGTCTTTCACCTTCCTAGCCTCTATTGCTATGGCCGGTTGGATTATACCCATGCATTTAGCCTGGAAGATTGTTGACGGTACCAAGTATGTGGATATCAAGGTCTTCAGAGTAAGCCCCAGACCCCACACTGATAACTTTGCTCGCATCCAGCGCAGAGCAGTTCGAATCGTCGGCGACCGAGCTCTTATCGATCGGCTTGACTCAATGGCATTGTGCATCTCTTTGCGTATTTTATCGCATCTACCACGGGGAGTGCTCTGAGGAATTGTTCGGACTAATTCCAGCCGCACAATTTCCTATCGCACATCGCAACAAAACTCTCGGTACAACCCTATCATCTGGATGACTGGCGATCCACCACTAAGCGATTTAAAAGAAGTTTTCTTACACGCACAACTTCCTTGTGGAATCAACAACCACCAGAGATTTTTCCGGACCGATACGACTTAGGGAACTTCAAGAAAATAGCCTATTCCTTTTAAAAAGCCGGCTACGCACCTGCAATCCCTCTGGTGCTGCAGCTGTTCATGGGCGGCGGTAATCACTTACCATCAGGTGAGCCGTATGCTCGTTTGCCCCCTCTCCTATAAAAAAAATTAAAAATAAGTACTCAAACATTTAGAGTTTCTCACGAAGTTATTCTTAAGCTGTCTACACACCGAAGCCCGCCGGCACGAACCAAGCGGGCAAGGCCGGCGGCCTGATTTTAACGATCTTGCCGGCGGCGTGCGCCCGCGCGGTCCACCCTGCGGCACGCCCCTCTCCGCTCTTCAGTTGCCCGCCGGCTTTTAAGGAATAGTGACGTATCCTCCTAGGTGTGCGTTATTTCGTAGTTAGCAGTGGCTGCAAATAACCGCCGGTTCGACAAACTCCGCCGATCGTTGAGTCCCGTGATTCCGTGAGGCGTCGAGGTCACCGGCCCCTAGGTGATTCTTGGCACTTTATGCGCTTCGTGCATCCTGTGCCTAGTCGCGTAATAAAGTGCCACCGTCGCACTTCCCCAACCCTTTTGTTGACAAAAGGACAGTTCCACCTCTAGAAACATTGGATGCAGAAGATGCAGCTGGAAAACCTTTTAATAGTAGTAGCCAGGATATTGAAAATATTTTAACATCCTTTGAAAAATAGGAGTTTAAGTACCTATGTAATTGTCTTTTAAAAATTAAAATATTGATTGTATGGAAATGTCAATTTTCTTGAGTTTGTTCATACATATCGGAAATTTCGTTTTTAATGACCTAAATTTCATTCACTAACATTTAACTCAGTGATTTATAAAAAGTTAAAAACACATTTCATACTGGTTGAGCGACGAGCCTAAGGTTACCGAATTCCAATTCCCCGGTTGAGCCTTAATCGCGTTATTACGCGAGCGTTATTACGCGAGATGTTACACCAAATGGACTGTATAAGCGGATGGCTTCTTCCGTCTCCACAAAATGGCGACTATAGCATGCGATTTTCCTGACAATGTACTCGCTCTTCCCTAAACGAACTATTGCTTGCCAAAATCTATGAAGGAACCCCGCTTGATCACGCTAGGAGAAAATAAAATTGGAGCGGATTAACTAATAAATACAATTATGTCAAGCGGGCTTATAACTGGAAGTTACTCACCGGGGTGTTGCTTCGATGCGGCTTGGGCGCTTTGTTGCTGCGGTGCGACTTCTGGCGGATCTCCTGGGGCACCAGAGATGCGTTCCTGTCCGGTGATGCGATGGAAGAGGGCGCGCGTGGGCGGCGCGCGCGTTTATATTAACTCGGTTGCGAAGATCACGTGATATTCTAGAACTATCTTCTTTCCCCTCTCACCCCACCATCCCGGTGTGTTGAAAGGGACAACAGGTGAAGGAAAGGTCGAAGGAAGGACAGATCTTGGCAAGCATACCGTCGAATAAAATAAAATTACGAATGGTTTTCCGCGCAACCATATACTTTGTTAAAAGCTTTATTATCATAACTACAATCAAAATGTTGCTCATCTGTTCAATAATTAAAAATGATTATGAGTAGTACGAGTGTTTTATTTGAGTTGACTATGAGGTGTTTATTGGTTAAATTGCCATTCTAATCTTCCGACATCAGAAAGAAAATAACTAGTCAACTCCATTCTTGTTTCCTCTGCGGTGACTATTGCATCTGATGTGGTATCATTATCTTCTCTGGGCATGTTAACTAAACAATTTTCATGGGGATGCCTTCGCCATTCACCGGGAATGACTTCTCCTTGTTTATTTTAAGAATCGTATTCATTATACTGTACTGCACCGATTCGTCTGATAAAGTTGAATAAATGTATACGAGCTAATGATACAATCGAAGTTTTTTCTGGGATTAGCTCAATAGGTTTATAAAAAATCTGAAATTTGTTTGCTAACTGCCCAAACACATTTTAGATTACTCTTCTCCCTTGACATATACGATAGTTAAAAATCCTCTTTGGAGATATTATTATGTGATTACCATCATAAGCTTTCATAATATGAGTTTGCAATGGAAAAGCGTCATCACCCATAAAAACGTATGGAACTGGTAAATTCCGTCCAGGTAAAGGATTATTATCTGGTATATTTAATTAATTATCATTTATCATCCTGCATAATGTGAAATTACTGAAGACACCACCATCTGAAATTCGACCCTGACATCCCACATTAGCGTACAAAAAATTGTAATTGGCATCTAGTAACGCAAAGAGAACAACACTGAAATAATGTTTATAGTTATAATATTCACTTCCACTCCTTGGAGGGCATTTAAGTTTTATGTGTTTTCCATCCATTGATCCAAGAAAATTAGGCACATTCCATTTTTTTAATCGAAAATCGCTTACGGAGCTCGAATCGAGCAGTCGTGCCTATCAGCAATACAAGTGTTTAAATATTTTCAATAAAACTGTGACCTAGATAAACCATTGGACAATTTCCGTTGAGTTGTGATTTCACGAATAACAAATTATAATAAAAACATTTGACATCAAACATGTCTAATACATACGAAAATAGTCCTTTCAATCGGAGCACCATTACATCTCGGAGTCCGCCCAGCACGCCTCAACCATCACACTAGGATGCTGCAGACCCCATCGAATTTTAGCCACCAGTGAAATAAAAAATTGGATGACCTCAATCGAGCAGTGTCTAAATGAAGTTTGCCATATTGCTCAGGAAGGAAAACTGAACTCTGAACAAAAGCTGAGAATCAATTCCCTATCGCGCAAGGTCGGTAATGCAGCCTCTCAGATGGCAGTTTACTACCAATCTTGGAAACAAAAGGCTATTTTAATGTACACCTCTCTTGAAGCACTGAGAGAAAAACAAGACCTAATGAAATGCCTAAATGATTTTAGAAAATCACTCAAGGAAACGATTCAAGAAAACTGTGCCAAACCATCTACAGAAAAAAATGTCCTTTGCTGATATGGTCAAAACAACCAAAAATAATTACTTGCGCCCCAATACATTCAGTTACATAGCAATTTACCCTGAGAATAAATTAAAAACAAGTGAAGACACAAAATCTCTTGTCCAGAAAATTATATGCCCCGAACAATTGAAACTACACGTCTTACGTGTACTACGAAAAACTAAAAATGGAGGCGTTATTATCAACACTGATAAGTTAAAAAATCTACCCAGCTTAGTAGTTCCGGACTAAAGGTGGAAGAGCCCCATAAAAGAAGACCAAGGATTATAGTCTTAGGAATACCTATCGCCCTTAGCGAACGAGAAGTCTTTGACTGCATTTTTGAACAAAATTTAGCCGATAGGATCCCTAACTTAACGCGGGAATCTTTTTTGTCCTCTATAAAACTAAGTCATAAATCGGGTAAAAAACAAACACTTTCATGCAACTTTATTTTAGAAGTGCCAGCTGGCATCAGAAAGGCACTTATCAACCAGGAGCGAGTCTTCATAAATTGGACGTCGTGCCCAGTTCGAGACTTCACACTTGTGACCAGGTGCTTCAAATGCCAACAGTATGGACACGCTGCAAGTACTTGCCGGGAAACAATCGACACGTGTGGACATTGTGGTGAATTAGGTCATCAGTCAAATGCTTGCATTAAGAAAACTGATCCAGAAAAGTGTGCAACATGCCTGCGTTTTAAAAAAACCGAGCGACCATAAAACAGGTGACCCCGAATGCCCGGCTAGGAAGATGGCTGAAAATAGGTATATTAATTCCATAGATTATAATGAGGGCGCCTAAGAGCGTCACCTTTTACCTTAATTCTTTTTGCCCTAATTTATAAGTTACTAATAAGTTTAAGTTTATTTTATATATTTTTGTAAATGAAATAACGATTTAATTTAAAAATAAATTATCACAAACAAACTTTTAATCAAATAATTTCAAAACAAAACTGGGCATAGGCTATTTTCTAATAATTAAATGCGAACTTAACCGCTTCGGACCTAAATTTATATAAAGCATCAATAAAAATATTGTTAAGGTTTTTCTGTGAGTTAGAAGTGTAATTAAGGGATTTTTGTAAAAATATGCGATTTATCGTTTCCAGATTTTTGGAAATTTTGATGTCCACTCAAGTGGACATCAGGTTTAGAGTGTTGTATTAATACATATTTAATGAATAAATGTTTTGTAGTAATATTTTTACAATATATTTAATATTGTATTGTAATACAAAATATAATATTTTTATACAGGGTGTCCAGTAAATAGCACGACATACTGCAGTGGGTGATAGCTAGGGTCACTACCTATCAATACAACACAATATATGTTCAGCAAAATCTTTTTTTTTTTTTACGGATTTACAGTTTTACAAAATTTTCCGAAATACCGAAAAATCTCTACCTTGAAACAGATTTTTAAGCATCTCGTAATGAAAAAATCCTTTTCTAGTACTTTTTTTACATCAAATTATTCGTGAATAGTTACTTTACTCATTGATAATCTCTTTTTTCTATCAAAGACAAGAATGTTTTCAAGAAATACTATTTTTTGTTTAAATTTGCACAGAACTATTTTCTTATCACTTAAGTTTAACCTACAGTGGTGAAAAAAATGTATGTGGCAGTTTTGTACAACAAACTTAAAAAATAGCTTGTTTAATGGTGATTTAGGAAAGATACAATACTAGTGCATTTTAATTAAAAAAATACAAAAATATAAGCTATTTTAGTTAATAAGAGCATTTTATTTTAAATGCAAGTAATGTGACTTTGAATTCGAATCGTTGTAAGGTCGTACTACGGTTCGAATTACATAATAATTAATCTACAGCCGACCGGCCGGCCGGTCTGTAAATGACATCTTGAAGGATAAGGTGATAGTAAAAAAAAACAGAGCAGTTAAATTTAATAAACATTTATTTAAATAAATTACAATAAATGCTCAAATTGCTTCCCTTGTGCCCTAAGACACGCTCGGCATCTTCTTAAAAATGAGCTTTTGAGTCTTCTCAGGTTTATTTCCGATATTTTTCTTGCTGCAATATTAACCCTTGCTCTCTATTCATTGTCATTTTGGATCGGTTTTTCATAGACTTTGTCCTTCATGGTACCCCAATAAAAAATCCAGGGGGGTTTAGCAAGTTTGTCCCGGCACTCAGAGACGTTTTCCCGAGAAATATTGGCTCGGCCGGTGTAAAGAGCATCTCCAGTGCTGTCATCTGCATAGCAATGAATGCTACGGGTTTGCAACATATCATTGACAAGCAGAAGAAACAGCGTTGGCGATAGCACGCAGCCCTGTGGAACACCAGCATTAATAAGCTTGCAATCGGAGCTTGCACCGTCTACAACGACCTTGATGCTCCGATCCGCAAGAAAACTGGTGATCCAATCGCACAATTTCTCGGGAAGCCCATAGGAAGGGAGCTTCGAAAGAAGCGCTTTGTACCAAACCCGATCGAAGGCCTTCGCAATGTCCAAACTAACGGCCAATGCCTCCCCCTTGGACTCTACTGCCTCCGCCCATCCGTGAGTTAGGTAGACCAGAAGTTCACCAGCTGACCTACCGCGGCGAAAACCGTATTGGCGGTCACTAATCAGCTGGTGATCCTCAAGGTACCTCATGAGCTGGCAGTTTACAATGGACTCCATTGTTTTGGAGAACAAGGAGGTGATGGCGATAGGCCGGTAGTTGGACGGGTCTGAGCGGTCGCCTTTTTTAGGGATCGGGTGGACGAAAGCCGTCTTCCATGATTTTGGGACTACGCCTAGGGAGTAGAAGTACCGGAAAAGACGCGTTAAAACCGGTGCCAACTCTCCCTCTCCACAATTGGGGGGATTCCATCAGGCCCACTCGACTTATGGATGTCCAGGGAGAGGAGTGCTTTGCGAACCGAGCGCTGAGTGAACTGCACTTCCGGCATGGAGCACTCACACCGCGGGATGGTTGGCGGCGTACTCCCCCCGTCATCGAGAGTCGAGTTAGACGCAAAGAAAGAGCCTAGAAGATCGGCTTTCTCCTTTGCGGTGTGGGCCAGTGAGTCGTCCTCCCTGTGCAGAGATGGAAGAGATGGCTGACATAAATTCCCCTGGACAGCCTTGGCGAGAGACCAGAATGCACGGGTTCCAGAAGGAAGACGAACTAGTCTCTCGCCAATTCTGCCTATGTGCTCTGACTTTGCCTTGGCAATGACTCTTTTGAAGGACCTAGAGGCGGAATTATACTTCTTTTTTAGAGCGCTGGTGTTTACATCCTTGGACGCTGATGCGTCAGCCCAGGCTCGGTAGCACTCCTGCTTATAGCATGATGCTATTTTACAGGAGCGACCAAACCATGGCTGAGATTTGCCTCCAATGGGCACCACAGAGAAAGGAATGAAAAGTTCCATACCCTGAAGTACCACATCAGCGACAGAATCCGCAACAACGTTGGGATCGTCCGGCGAGAAGCAAACCCGCCCCCAAGGGTAGGATGCAAAGAAAGACCGCATACAATCCCAATCGGCTGACCTATAGTGCCAAACACGGCGGCAGCCTGCAGAATGCAACCGCGATTTCAGCGTGAGTGGCACCACACTCCGGACAAGACAATGGTCCGAGGAGCCTAAAGGGGCGTCGACAGAAATCTGATATCCGTCCGGGTGAGAGGTCAGCAGAAGGTCCAACAGGGAAGGTGCATGATCCTCCACATCTGGAATCCGCGCAGGCGAAGTAACCAGTTGTGTCAGACCATATGCCAAGGCAAAATCATGAACAGATCTCCCCGCATGATCGGTTAAACGTGAACCGAGCCATCGGCGTGATGGGCGTTAAAGTCGCCGAGGATCACGATCTCTGCGGAGGGGATCTGCTGTAGCAACGAATCTGCAGCCATTTGGACGTGGTCGAAGAGTCGGTCTGTTTCGGCATTACGCTATGGGACCTATAGAGGCACCCGTAGACGCACGGATGGTCGTCGCTGTCTACGCGTAGCCAAAGGATGGACAGGTCCGAACCTTCAAGTCTGCCGAGGCGTCGAGAACAGATGTCCTCTCTGACGTAAACGCAAACTCCAGCCCGAGGCACAAAGGAGTGTTCCAGTTTGTACCCCGGGCAGGAGAGATACGAGACATCAGCCGGAGAGGACACCTGCGTCTCGGTCAGAAAGAGCAGAGCCGGCCTCGCCGTCTCGAGATGGTAGTGGACGGCGTTTAGGTAAGAGTGAAGTCCCCTGATATTGCAGAAATTCACGGACAGCGTGGCAGGGGTCGCCTTGGTCTTATTGCTCCGTTTGCCCCGAGCAGTTTTAGTCTTGAGCGGAATATTGCCCCCCCCCCCCAGAATACGCGGGGCAGCCTGAGCACCCACGCTCAGAAGTGGAGAAACATGATCGTGGATGCTCAGCGAGGGATTCTCCAGGGGTGCTGGTACCCTCCTGGGGTAGTCTATCATTTAATTCCGCTACCATGTTGATGGGGTGGGGGGGATTTGGGCCTGATGATGAATAAAATGACTAGCTGCTCACTGAGGCCTCGCCTGTGTTATTAAATATTGACTAAATCGTACTTTTTCAGATGATACATCTACAACAACGGATTAGAACACGCAAACTTTTGGCTTTAGTTCCAAAACCTAGAGCCAAATCTGATATAGAGTGTAGTGAATCATCCGGTGATAAAACGTAGAATTATGCCCGGCCAGACATTTCTAATAGCAGTTCTCCACCACAATATTTGCCGTCTTCTCTTGAAAATCTGTACTTATTATTTGACGAAGAGACTACTGATATTGTCAATGATGCCCCAGCGTTATTTCGGAATTCACAAGATTACAATCCTGCTCGCCGTCAATTTTGTCTGGAAACAGGTCAACTGAGGTTTTATCGCTTTACAAAGAGTTTGTGCATCCAGTTCAGTTCCATCATCACCAGCGCCTTTTCACAGGAATTTATCTCCATTGGCATCACCCAGATCACTATGTACACCGTCGCCATCGCCGTCAGATTCAACTCGTTCTAAGAGGTCAGATCTAATAATAACCAAAAAGAAAAAATTTGCCACTATTAAAGATGAATGGAGGTCTCAAATATTTACTAGTGCTGCATTATTGCAAGACAAAACAATATTCCCTGAAAATCAAAAAAAGTCCTGGTGAGTATTTTAAACTGTTTTTTACTGAATATGTATTTGATTTCATGAAAGAACATACTAATTTATACAGCATTCGGCAAAGGGGAACACTAATTAATGTTACCAAGGAAGACATAAAAGATTTTGTAAATTATTCATGGGAATAGTTAAATGCCAGCATATACAGACTATTGGTCTGAGAAGTTCAGATACGATAAAACAGCAAGCATATTGACCTTAAAAAGTTCCAATCTCTAAGAAGATATCTTCATTTTAATGACAATTTACGTGATGATGGAGATAGATACTACAAAATAAGGCCTCTTTTGCAAAAAATACGGGAAAATTGCTTAAAAACAGAAGAGGAGACACGCTTTAGTATAGACGAAATGATTGTGCTATAGACTGAAGAGTACAATTTGCCACTTTGCCTGGCGTATGTGGACTATGAGAAAGCCTTTGATTCCGTCGAAATTTGGGCGGTGCTGCAGTCCCTTCAGCGGTGCCAAGTTGACTGTCGGTATATCGAAGTGCTGAAGTGTTTGTACAGTAGGGCTACGATGGCTATCCGAGTACAGAACCAGAGCTCGAAACCTATCCAACTGCAGAGAGGTGTAAGACAGGGTGACGTTATATCCCCGAAACTCTTCACCGCTGCTTTGGAAGACGTTTTCAAGCTACTGGACTGGAAAGGATACGGTATTAATATCAATGGCGAGTACATCACTCACCTTCGATTTGCCGACGATATAGTCCTTATGGCAGAATCGCTGGAGGACTTAAGCACTATGCTCAATGACCTCAATGGTGTCTCCCAACGGATAGGTCTTAAGATGAACATGGACAAAACAAAGATCATGTTTAATGTCCATGTCACACCTATGCCGGTAGTTGTTGGGAGCACTATGCTCGAAGTTGTTGACGAGTACGTTTACCTGGGACAAATAGTCCGACTAGGTAAGTCCAACTTAGACCGAGAGGTCAATCGACGGATTCAACTCGGCTGGGCAGCGTTCGGGGAAATTACGACACATCTTCTCGTCAGATATACCTCAATCTCTGAAAACTAAAGTGTACAACCAGTGCGTGTTGCCAGTGATGACTTACGGATCAGAGACGTGGTCCTTCACTGCTGGCCGTATGAGGACGCTCAAGGTCGCTCAGCGAGCTATGGAGAGGGCTATGCTCGGAGTTTGCGTGATAGACTCAGAAATGAGGATATCCGCAGTAAAACCAGAGTGACCGACATAGCCCAACGGATTAGTAAGCTGAAGTGGCAATGGGCCGGCCATATAGCTCGAAGAACCGATAACCGATGGGGAAGAAAGGTTCTCGAGTGGCAGCCTCGTACCGGTAGGCGTAGTGTAGGGCGACCCCCACTAGATGGAGTGACGACCTGGTAAGATATGCAGGAAGACGATGGATGCAGGTGGCTCAGGACCGTGCTTTTTGGCATTACTTGGGGGAGGCCTATGTTCAGCAGTGGACTTGTGAAGGGCTGTAATGATGATGATGATGATGAAAGGCACAAGAGCTGGAAGCAGAAGACAATACATACAAAATAAACACAAAAATGTGGATACAAAATATTTGTACGAGCTGGTGTTTCCGGATTAGTATATGATTTTTTAGTATATTGAGGGTAAGACACATTCCGCTTCCATAGTTTTACGGAGAAAGAAGAGAGAATGGGATTAGGAGCGATGGTGGTTCTGACACTGACACAGTCCATACAAGCCCCAGCATGTAAGACGTTGTACTTTGAGAACTTCTTTACGTCAATTGAACTCATTTGTCATCTGAGGAACGAATATGGGATCTTTCCCTTGGATACAATAAGATCGAACCCACTAAAAAGCTACCAACTGACAAAAACTTGAAAAAGAAGGGCAGCGGTTCTCACGCTCGAGTTGTTTGTAATAAAAACAAAGGAGTCGCTTGCAAGTGGTACGATAATAAATGCGTTACCGCAGCCAGCTCCTATGTTGATTCTTTTCCTATGGAGACAGTGCCACGATACAGCAAAGACATCAAAAAACGATTGTCAGTCTCATGTACTCGTCTGATCGAAGAATATAACACTAATTGAGGTGAGGTGCGGATATGTTGAAATGACACGACAGCTTTGTGAGACGGCCTGTTTATTACTGCTCCATAACTTACAAAGAATATTTATTTATATTAATCTTCTTACTCCACTACATAATATGGGAGGGGTAGACCTGGCGGATATGCTGATAGCTTTATATCGAACAGAACTGAAATACTTCCAATTTCAAGTTTTTAAATGTCTACTCAAGTTTAACAGAACGTGCATGAAGAAAAACCTAACAAAGCTGTAATCACACATTCTAAGCCAACAGTTGAGAGGCCTAGCGATGATGTGCGTTATGATAAAATAGATCATTTACCTACATTTTATTGGAAAGGAGTATGTCGCTTTTGCAAACTGGGACAAAGTTTTTCTGTCAAAAATGTAATGTAAGACTTTGCTTGGTTAGAGAGCGCCATTGCTACCAGGCTTTTCATACAAAATAATTATTTATTTTGTATACAAAAATGTGTTATATAAATAACACATTTTTGACATACCTAAATTTTAAGACTACGTACAAAATGTGGCAATTGATAATGATTAATGTTCTTAGGTTATTTATTAGGTATACAAAAATTGAGCTGTGACTAGGATTAAAAATGTTAAAAGATATTAAATTATTACATTACTTAATTACTGAATACTTAGTAATTTGAATTATGTCATCTATCTAATAAGATGCAACACGTAACTGCAGATAATGGTAAAAAGCCTTTGTTTTGTTGGAATTGATTACATTAGTCACAATTTCGGGGTAGTAGCCAAAAAAATAAATTTATTTGTTTGTCTAGAGCAGTGATGCACTCGGGCAAATTATGAACTGATGGCGGGCCGACAGAAGTATAGGTAATTAAAGACAATAAAGAATTGATAATAACGTATTAAAATTGAAAAAGAATTCATTAATTTGAAGCGTGGCACTGCATAGTGCTTACACTAATCTTTTTTATATTTGGCTCAAATTTACTTGTAGCAACACGTAAAACTGCTTCCAAACTTTCATTTGCAAGGCGGTTTCGATTTTTTGTTTTATTGTTATTTAGTATTGAAAAGGTTTGTTCACATATATAGGTAGAACCAAAATAAGCTGGCACATTTCAGAGCGTTTATGCGCAACTCTGTACGTATTTTTTTCAATGCAGCGGTAAAAGTTCAGCAAGTCTCCTTCGTTGAATTTGTTGCGTAAATCTTGGTCGTTTTGAATGTCGATAATTTCTAACTGCATTGACTCTGGCGCATTTTCAACTGAAATCGTGAAAGGATTGCTGAATATGTCCAACAGAGGTTTCACTTTTTTAAACTCCGAAAATCTGTCTTGAAAAGATTGAATCAAAATATCTAGCTTTTTTTACATAACTGAAATTAATCGAAGTTTTGTTGAGTTTCTCAGCCATTTTCTCATAATTCGGAAAATGATTGTAATTTCCAGTATTCGATTGCGATCTGAAAAGTGTCAGCTTGCGTTGAAAGGATGATATGAGCGTAGAGCTGGGATATCAGTAGATTTTTGACTTGAAGCCGTGTGTTCAAGACATTCAAATGATTTGTAATATTAACTAAAATGCCAAATCACACAACCAATCAGGATTTTTAAGTTCCGGGACATCCCTTTGCTTTTCCGCCAGAAATATTCCAATTTCTTCTATTAAATTTAGAAATCGTTCCAGTGTCAATCCACGACTTAGTCACCTTGGTGGAAAATGGGAAATGGACTGTAATTTGCATAGACGCTGGCTGATTCTACTCTATACCGTTAACTAGACCATATTACTAAGGTCGGACGTACCTGAATATACGAAGGCGGGTGCTCCTGCTCTCGTGTGCTTCTTCGGGGATCCCAGCTACACGGATTTCGGTCACTCACGATGATCCAATTCGGGGAAGAATTTGCGGTAAAACATATATTTGGGAGCAGCGAAAAACGTGCCCTTTTCTCACGACGCGCGGCGTTGACATTATGTTGATCACGTGACGACAAGATGTCCGTAATTTTAACGTACCAATAGTAAGCAAGAATCACATCGATCCGCGAAATACACGGACATCCAAACCAAAGTAACATTGGTGTAACGGTAGCGAGTATTCAGCGCAAATAAAAAAACAAATTTCGGCTGTTTATTTAACTGGCCGAACCACACCTTACTTCTGTATAATACAGTAAATCTCCATATTCGCTTTCAATGTCGTCAAGGAATTGTTTGAATTGCCTTTGATTGAGTCCTCGTGATTTTATGAAATTTACAGTCGAAACTACTACTTTCATGACATTTAGAAGTTCAATTTTTTTTAGAACAGAGGGCTTCTTGGTGTATAATGCAGTGAAACTGCATGAGATCTTCAGCGTTTATGTTTTTTATCCTATCTTATCTTAGTTTTTTCATTTAATTTTTCCGCAATATTACCTGACAAAGACATAATTCGTCTTTGGATAGTCATACGATTCAGTTGAATTTTCTCAAACTTTTTTGCTGCATCTGGACACATTTTGGACACTGGACGGCAATTTCTATGCATTCTTTTACAAAATCCCCATCATTGAAGGGGCGACTTCGCTTTGCTATCATTCGAGAAATTTCATAACTATCTTCTGTAGCTGTTTCTGAATCTTGAATGGGTTTTGTAAACATAGCTTGCTGAACAATAATCTCCCGTTTTACAGACAACATTTTTGCTTTCTTAATTCGCCTGTAAACTTAGTAAAAGTAGGATGCTACGTTTCATAGTGCCTTTTTACATTATATTCCTTTGCAATCGCAATAGAATTCTTGCAAATTAAACAAACGACTTTATTATGCGACCATACAAAAAAGTATTTCTCAGTCCAAATTTCTTGAAACTGCCGATTTTCATCTTTAACCTTACGTTTTTTACTAGGTCCTGGCTTGTCCATGTTGCGTTCTAATCCTGGCTAGGATTAACACAGTACCTAAAAACAATTACAGTACCTACTTAAATTACCCATCCTTTTTTAAAATACCAAAAATAATTGATTAAATAGGTAGGGAAACACTTATTAATAATAGAGTTTTACTTACGATTTCACAACACAATTATACACGGCACTTGACGGGAAATCTACGTTGAATGTGGATCAAAATATATGACACCGGCTAGTCGAGTTAAAATCTACACTAGAACTATTGACACTTCACTCAAATTAAAACCGAACTGTCGGTCGCTGCGGTTAGCCTGGCTTTTATACCGCGCGTATAGAGTCGAAAACTGTCTAGAGAAATCACGAAACCGACTCTGGAAGCTTCGTGTATCTACCTACGCGAGCAATCGGGAATTCGGGACTATAGCTATCTCGCTTGCTCTAACCATATAACCCGTGGATAAGCCGCCACCGCGCTGCCGTCGTCGCCGCGCCGCCGGCCGCTGCGGTTCCTCAAGAAAACGAATTTAACCGAGATCAGCACGAACATTACCGACCGCTGTTACCGACGCATGCACGGCGCAACGATAAGCGCACTTAAGAGCGCACGCGCGAGATTCAAATTACTTTTCGAACGTATTTTTTTTGGTGTTATTCTGGAATATAATTCAATATTTTTCGAATGTACGAGAGTATTATTTTTGCTGTCGGCGGGCCACCCGTATTCGACCCGGGCTGCGGTCTGTGCATCTACGATCTAGAGAATCTGTTGTAAGGTTTTAGATTTGAAATTACATGTTGTTTTACAATTCAATTTATTACTAATTGATCTCAACAATTTGTGATTCAAAGATACTTTATGATTTATTTGTGCGATAGAAATAAAAAATATGTTTTAAGTAAATTTAGAGAATTTTACTTAATACTATAAGAAACTATAAATTTAGGAAGTTAAATAATTAATTTGTATGTAGAATTTTATTTTGTTTGTTTGTTACGCACCTGGCATCACACTGGAAATGTAGCTGGATCTTGGAGCTCACACAACTGATTCATCCTTGCGTTCGAGGACCGGCTGGATGTCCTGAACGCCCCGATAATCTCGAACGCATCCTCCAGTATACGTCAGCTTGTATCTCTCTTTGAGTTAAATTTTTATGGCATCTTCTGTATTGCCGATAACCTGGCGGAGTATCTTTTGGGATACGAAACATTTTTATTTGATCTGTGGCTGAAACATTTTTATTTGATCTGTGGCTTATCTGGCACGGTTCTTTAAAGATACAATAAATATTTCTTGAACTACAAAAGTAAGAAATTTATTTTCATTTTTCCCGTACCATTTAGACTCTAAAACTAAACCACTTCTAGCAAAAAAAATTAAAATTTTTGGGGAAAACACCCTGCCAAGTATAGGGTTAAAGGGTTATTTAAGTAAGAAAAACGTATAATGGAATGTGCCCCGTGTTATAGAGTTAGAGAACGAAAAAGTAAATGCAATGGGACCATATGATTGGAAAAAGCTATGCGACAAAGTCAAGACAATCGAAGAAGCTTATGTCAAAAGCGACCATATCATCGATAAAATGACGGAAGTATTTATAATATGGGTTGGAGATTCTGACAGCAGTGATTTTGAAATGGATTCCTAAACTGACATAGAAGATGAAATCACAACTCTTGGCCCAAATTCTGGTATACCACTTGAAAATTATATAGAAAGTGTCATGCCAATGAGTGAAAGTGATAAAACATATAACTAATTGCTGCTGTATTACATTTTTATTAGTATTCCTTTAACTGTCCTGTTTAACAATACGTAACAACCTCAAATAAATTAAACAATAAGAAATACAATAATTTGAAAATCGAGATAATTTTAATGAAATTCAAAAATGCTCCCGCTATGCAATTTTATGCTTATTATTACTTAGTTATTTGATGTACATACTTGTGACCTTGAGTAGCTGTTACTAGTATTCTTGTGTATGCGTTCGTGTCGCGTCGATAGCGACAGCGTAAGGACGTTTGTTGTATAATTATATCAGTGCTCTCGGGGCACATTTGTGCTCCGCGCGTGAAATAAAGTAACAATTTTAAGTACGACAGATGTAACATATTTTGGTTATTTTATGCATTTTTTTTAATAATTTATTTTACAAAAATGTATTTAAAACTTGTTTGGTGTAGTGCTTAAAACAGTCCATTTTAATTGGTTGCTTAAAATTCATTTTATTTTCAATAATAATACGCAATATGAAAATACTCCATATTTATGTTGTTATTTAGGAGGGCCCTAGACGGTAATGTGGAATAACATGCTTTGCGTGCTGTTAACTGCCATGCATGCATGAGCGTTTACTAATTGTATTGATTGATGCGAATGACATCATTATATTACCTAGGTACTTACGCAAATTACGATTTAATAATTTATTTTACAAAAAAATTTTATGTTTATTTAAGTAATTATAAATATGGCCCTGTTCACAATTTACCTATTATAACATGTGAACAAGAATAACTATTTAATAAATAATAATAAGACTTTAAAAAGCGGTCAGCTACAGAAAACCAAATTAATTGAGGTCTGTATACATCATCCTCTCCCGCGCCACACTTTTTTAACTTTGCTACCTTACTGGCCTCTCTATTATATGTGGTTCGTATATTTTTATCTTCAATTTAAGCTCTTCAACTGTTATGGACAAACGCATTTTTTGAATAATAGATTTAAGAGCCGCTAAACGTACATTATTGCTCCTGTAATCTTGTTCTCTTGGGTTCCATAAGCATGGATGCATTTCATAGCATTCCAAAAACTGTACGGTGTTATTTTTATTAATGGTTGTCACGATACATATACACAGAATCGTTGTAGTAAATAAAAACACGTGCGTGCGCGAAACACCTTCATGCGGCGGGCGATCGCCTGCAACTGATCGTTTACGCAGTCGATTTTAGTAAGCAGTCGCATGCGGCCTGTATTTTATGTATAAAATAATTGTATATTATAATTAGCGTACAAAATTTACGCAATCATTCTATCTTGCCGACAAAATAGTCAGCATATCTATCGCGCAGATCTTTTGCATTTCGTGAATAGTTGTTAGAAGATAGCGGTGTCATTAATTCGTCTACTCCTGCCGTAGGCATGCTTCTCCAAATTCCGTTTCTGATTGTCCCTGAACTGAAGTCTTCTTCGTCGACTAATTTGGGAGTAGTCATGTATATGCGATTAGTCTGAAGCCAGTTATGCAGCGCACAGGTCGCTTTAATAATAGAATCAGTTTTATCCAATGAAACAGATATAGGTTTTCTGTATACTCTGAATCGTGAAGCCATTATGCCAAAGGCATTCTCTACGATTCGGCGTGCTCTTGATATTCTGTAATTAAAGATTATTTGTTCCAAACCTTCATGTCTTGAATACGGATTCATTAAATAGGTTTCCAAAGGGAAAGCATCATCACCAACGAAAACTGCCTTATTAGGTAGTTCCAAATTATTTCTTTCAAGAGCACTATAGAATTTTGTTTTTTTCCAAATATGCGAATCATTCATGCGTCCATTTGTTCCGAAATCTATATATATGAAACGGTAATGTGCATCCACTATAGCAAACAACACCACACTATAAGTCCTTTGTAATTATAATAGTCTGAAGCTACGAGTGGTGGATTTTCTATTAATACGTGTTTCCCGTCAATAGAAATTGCCAGCGATCTAAAAAATCCGTTGATCTGTGGTGGATGGCACCTAAAAGAAAAAGAAACTAAGGGAAAAGAAAACGAAGATTCAACGGTGCACACAAACAGCGACGCGTCTTCATATTTTGAAGAATTTGGACAAGAATCTAATATTGCGCACTTACAAAAGAAAACAAATTGTCTCCAAAGAAAAAGGCGGAGCGTGCTCTAAGAATGGACGCACCTAAAATGGACCCACCTGTTTTACAAGCAGTCAATAGATTAGAAACTTTGGCTCAAACTATCCGTCAAGATGAATTTGATACATTCGGAGTACATGTGGCAAGCCAATTACGTAGTTTGCCAGTAACAAATGCTATTGTTTGTCAAAATTTCATCAATAATTACTTGTCACAAGAAAGACTGAAAATCTTAAATATACAATATTTTCCAATTGCTACGAGCTCACTCTCAGAGTATACACGCTATACTTCGACTCCTGAAGCCAAAGCTACTACTTCCCGAAACCAACAACTTCGATTCCCGAAGCTTGCACTTCTGGAAGGCACCTCGAACATGAAGAAGACTATTTTGCCAGCTGTTGACTGACACAAGAAAATACTGGGCAACAATACGCAGTGAACGACGATATTCTATCTCAAGCAGATCATGCTTAGATGGAAACACAATGGAAAATTTATAAATAAATCGTTTATAAATTAATTACCAGTTTCACTTACCATAATGAACTCCTGTAAAACATTGTATATAGCATCCAAAACATCCTTTAATGTTTTAAAAAATGGGAAATTGTGCATTCTGGAACTCTAAATGACTCTGCAAGTCTTGAGTAGTTATCACGGGTAGCCAAGAACTTCGGGGTTATTTCTAATTTAATTTTCGAAGAAAGTGCTTCTCGCATAGTGGTATTGCATTTTTGTATAAGTGGAGTAACCCTATGTAGTAAAGTATTAAACTGATCAGTAGTCATTCTTAGTCGTTTTTTAAAATAATCAGGATCTTATAAACTCCACTGAACCAATAAAGTATCCAAATCACCCAAGACCTTACGTCGAGAAATCCATCCACGTACCCAAACATTACGTTTTCTTCTTTCCTTTTGTTTTTTCTTCTCTCTTTGTTCTTTAAGCAATTGATGAATAATTGAATAATTAATAATTTATATATTATTTCAATTCCGACACAAACGGGTATTCTGCTCTGCTCAACATTTTCAATGGAAATGACCGAGCCGCATGCGATTTTAGTAACCTGTGTAAATGGGCTAGCGATGCGGCTTGGTGAGGCAATTTGTGAAGCGACTCGCCGCACGACGAAAATCGACCCGTGTAAATACCCCATTATGCATCAAGGAGACCTACTATAATATTGCTCGCCACAGTTGAGTTGGCACTGGCGCCATCTGGCATCAAGTATCAGAAATAGGAGTATCAAGATTTTTCTAGAACCCTCCCAAAAGCACCATCTAGTATCGAACAGAAGAATTAAGCTTTATAGAAAAGTCCACACTCGAACTTTCTGCACTTAGTCGGTCGGGACCGGTATTTGCTGGAACATTCCGGAAGTTTCGGTGAAAAAGGCCTATTTAAGGCCGTTGGAGGCCGCGACCGGGGCAGTATTGAATTGGCGATACGAGCGAAGCTTTCGGATTGAAATAAAGTTAACCAAAGTGTTAAGTGTAATTATTAGTGTGATTTAAGTTTTAATTGGTGCTTAAATTGACACTTTAATTACAGAAATTAAAGTGTCAATTTTGATAATTCAATCGGCAGTTTTTATTGTTACGAACCCTAAGCTCGTAACAATAATAATACTTTTGTATCATAGACCTTACTATCATAAGTCATTAATATATAGGACTTCAACCCACAACCCTACTATTGTAATGCAAATTCATCATACAGACCTTCTATAGTATTGATTTTGTATCATAGACCTTACTATTATATGTCTTTAATATATGGGACTTTAACCCTTAACTCTAGTATCATAATGCTTATGCATCTTTTTTTTTTTTATAGAAGAGGGGGCAAACGAGCATGTGGCTCACCTGATGTTAAGTGACTACCGCCGCCCATGATCAACCGCAACACCAGGGGAATTGCAGGTGCGTTGCCGGCCCTTTAGAAAGGAGTAAGCTCTTTTCTTGAAGGTCCCCAGGTCGTATCGGTCCGGAAAAATCACCGGTGGTAAATTATTCCACAGAGAGGTTGTAGGCGGAAGAAAACTCCTTTTGAAACGTACAGTGGTGGACCGCCAAGCATCCAGATGGTGTGGATGGTATCGGGACGTTTGCCGTGTAGTGCGTTCACGAAATTTGGCGGCTGGGATTAATCCGAACAATTCCTCAGAGCACTCCCCGTGATAGATGCGATAAAATACGCAAAGAGATGCAACATCTCTTCGCAGCGCCAGTGAATCGAGCCGATCGGAAAGCACTCGGTCGTCAACGATTCGAGCCGCTCTGCGCTGGATGCGGTCAAGTGGAAGGAGCTGGTACTGGGGAGCCCCAGCCCAGAGATGGGAACAGTATTCCATGAGCGGCCGAACCTGCGCCTTGTAAAGTTGCAGGCGGTGTGCCGGCATGAAATACTGTCCCGCTCTGCTGAGCACGCCTAGCTTTTTAGAGGCCAATTTGGCCTTCCCTTCCAAGTGACCACGAAACTGCACGTCACTCGATATGTCGACGCCGAGGATTCCGATACTGGCTGAGGCAACAAGGGGAGTGCCTTGAAACTGAGGGGATACGACAAAGGGGTTCTTTTTAGCGGTTAACGCGCAAACTTGTGTCTTCTGGGGGTTAAACTGGACTAGATTTAGTCGCCCCCAATCCGAGACTCTGTCCAGCAGAGACTCGACTTCAGACACAAGTTTGTCCCGGCACTCAGAGACGTTTTCCCGAGAAATATTGGCTCGGCCGGTGTAAAGAGCATCACCAGTGCTGTCATCTGCATAGCAATGAATGCTACGGGTTTGCAACATATCATTGATATGCAGAAGAAACAGCGTTGGCGATAGCACGCAGCCCTGTGGAACACCAGCATTAATAAGCTTGCAATCGGAGCTTGCACCGTCTACAACGACCTTGATGCTCCGATCTGCAAGAAAACTGGTGATCCAATCGCACAATTTCTCGGGAAGCCCATAGCAAGGGAGCTTCGAAAGAAGCGCTTTGTGCCAAACCCGATCGAAGGCCTTCGCAATGTCCAAACTAACGGCCAATGCCTCCCCCTTGGACTCTACTGCCTCCGCCCATCTGTGAGTTAGGTAGACCAGAAGATCACCAGCTGACCTACCACGGCGAAAACCGTATTGGCAGTCACTAATCAGCTGGTGATCCTCAAGGTACCTCATGAGCTGGCAGTTTACAATGGACTCCATTGTTTTGGAGAACAAGGAGGTGATGGCGATAGGCCGGTAGTTGGACGGGTCTGAGCGGTCGCCTTTTTTAGGGATTTTGGGACTACGCCTAGGGAGTAGGAGTACCGGAAAAGACGCGTTAAAACCGGTGCCAACTCTGGAGCACACGTCCTCAGCACAATTGGGGGGATTCCATCAGGCCCACTTGACTTATGGATGTCCAGGGAGAGGAGTGCTTTGCGAACCGAGCGCTGAGTGAACTGCACTTCCGGCATGGAGCACTCACACCGCGGGATTGTCGGCGGCGTACTCCCCCCGTCATCGAGAGTCGAGTTAGACGCAAAGAAAGAGCCTAGAAGATCGGCTTTCTCCTTTGCGGTGTGGGCCAGTGAGTCGTCCTCCCTGTGCAGAGATGGAAGAGATGGCTGACAGAAATTCCCCTGGACAGCCTTGGCGAGAGACCAGAATGCACGGGTTCCAGAAGGAAGACGAACTAGTCTCTCGCCAATTCTGCCTATGTGCTCTGACTTTGCCTTGGCAATGACTCTTTTGAAGGACCTAGAGGCGGAATTATACTTCTTTTTTAGAGCGCTGGTGTTTACATCCCTGGACGCTGATGCGTCAGCCCAGGCTCGGTAGCACTCCTGCTTATAGCATGATGCTATTTTACAGGAGCGACGAAACCATGGCTGAGATTTGCCTCCAATGGGCACCACAGAGGAAGGAATAAAAAGTTCCATACCCTGAAGTACCACATCAGCGACAGAATCCGCAACAACGTTGGGATCATCCGGCGAGAAGCAAACCCGCCCCCAAGGGTAGGATGCAAAAAAAGACCGCATCCCATCCCAATCGGCTGACCTATAGTGCCAAACACGGCGGCAGCCTGCAGAATGCAACCGCGATTTCAGCGTGAGTGGCACCACACTCCGGACAAGACAATGGTCCGAGGAGCCTAAAGGGGCGTCAACGGAAATCTGATATCCATCCGGGTGAGAGGTCAGCAGAAGGTCCAACAGGGAAGGTGCATGATCCTCCACATCTGGAATCCGCGTAGGCGAAGTAACCAGTTGTGTCAGACCATATGCCAAGGCAAAATCATGAACAGATCTCCCCGCATGATCGGTTAAACGTGAACCGAGCCATTCGGCGTGATGGGCGTTAAAGTCGCCGAAGATCACGATCTCTGCGGAGGGGATCTGCTGTAGCAACGAATCTGCAGCCATTTGGACGTGGTCGAAGAGTCGGTCTGTTTCGGCATTACCGCTATGGGACCTATAGAGGCACCCGTAGACGCGCGGATGGTCGTCGCTGTCTACGCGTAGCCAAAGGATGGACAGGTACGAACCTTCAAGTCTGCCGAGGCGTCGAGAACAGATGTCCTCTCTGACGTAAACGCAAACTCCAGCCCGAGGCACAAAGGAGTGTTCCAGTTTGTACCCCGGGCAGGAGAAATACGAGACATCAACCGGAGAGGACACCTGCGTCTCGGTCAGAAAGAGCAGAGCCGGCCTCGCCGTCTCGAGATGGTAGTGGACGGCGTTTAGGTTAGAGTGAAGTCCCCTGATATTGCAGAAATTCACGGACAGCGTGGCAGGGGTCGCCTTGGTCTTGTTGCTCCGTTTGCCCCGAGCAGTTTTAGTCTTGAGCGGAATATTGCCCCCCCCCCCAGAATACGCGGGGCAGCCTGAGCACCCACGCTCAGAAGTGGAGAAACATGGTCGTGGATGCTCAGCGAGGGATTCTCCAGGGGTGCTGCTACCCTCCTGGGGTAGTCTATCATTTAATTCCGCTACCATGTTGATGGGGGTGGGGGATTTGGGCCTCCGGCCACCTGCACTCACCAGACGAAACGCGGAAGCAGAGCTTCCACTTCACGCCGGTATTCTGTGAGGTCGTGGTACCACCCCGGTTTGAGCCGGCCCATACGTGCGACAGCAAAGCTGCCGCGTGGCTCTACCACTGTTAAATCATCATGAAGACCTTCTATAATAATGCTTTAGTATAATAGAGCTTACTATAATAAGTCCCTAATATAGGACTTGTCATTGTGCTACATACAGTACTTCAAGCAGTCGGGCATCCGACCACCCCATATATATGTACAACCTTGGTTATGCATCTCCGGCATTTTGGTTATGCATCCCTCCATGACTTACAATCTTATAAATGTTATTTATCTTTATTTTTATAATATTTTCGAATTGCATTTCTATTATTTATCATATTGTAAATATTTTTACAAGTTTTTTAATAAATTTATTTATTTTGAAAGACAATATTTTGCCTTAAATTTACTATAATACTTAATGTATGAAATGTATTTATTTTTAACTTTATGCTTATTAATGTAATTTTATTGTTTAATAACGTATCGAAATTGATTATTAATTATTAATAATAATAATGGGCCGTCACAATATGTTTAAACCAGATAAAATATGGTCTCAAATTGTTTGCCTTGGTTGCCGTTCAGTTCCCGTATGCATATAATCTAAAAATATATGCCGGCGTTCAACCTACAGTATCTTTTCAAGTATCCAATAAAGTACCAGATATTGTTATAGGATGCTGAAACCGATCGAAAATATGGAAAGCAATGTGACAATAGATAACTAGAATATAGGAACCCTAAAGATAAACAAACCTGACATTCCAGAAAAATTCAAAACATCTAAAGATAGACTCAACAATTACTCATTGTTTAGTTTTCATAAGAAGTGCATTTTAGTTTCATATGTACCTAAACTCAAAAAAATTGTATTAGTGGCGTCTACTATGTACGATGATGATAAGTTGACCGTAATACTGGTGACGCAAGAAAACCTGAAATTGTTACAGAATACAATCGAACCATTGTGGTGTTGATGTGTTAGACAAAATGTGCAAGCATTTCAGCGTAGCACGAAACAGCTAACGTTGGCCATTGACTATATTTTTGACATGGTAAATATAGCAGGAGTGGTAAATATAAACGGCATTATGATCAACGTTGTGGTAAATAATAATTACAGGCGCATACCTCGAAGCGAATACTTGCGCTCAGTTGATATAGATCATCTAAGACCACAAATGCGACAGAGACTTTTTTCTGAAAGTATACCTTGGAGTCTAACAGAACGAAGCATGTTATTTTTGGGTATAAATCAAAACAACTTGAAACCTCAGTAAGAAGATATCCTGCGCAAAAAAAAACCAAGACGGCTAGGTGTCATTATTGTGGAAGAGCCAAAGATCGATCAACCAGAACAGTCAAAAATGTCATAAGCCTATTTGCAATGAACACAAATATTGTATATGTATCCAGTGTTATAAACAAAGTTAAAATGATCTTGATAGGGCACGTAGTGATGAGTAATATATCGAATTAATGTTAATATGATGATTATTCAAATATTTTTTATGGGTAAAGTAGTAGTAGTAGTCTTTTATTTATTATTTTACTTAAAAAAGGTTTCTTTTTATTACTTAAAAACCACCAATAAAGACTTTTTTTTCTCGCATCCGATAGGGAAAAAACTGAAATTCCTTTGGGGCACTTTTGTGCCCCATGCGTATAATCCTGTAATTGGTAAAGGTGCGTGTAACGGAGTGTTAAATACGACCAATTCACAATTTTTCCTTACTCTCTTCAAATTTCTCGGACAGCCGCGGTGCATACGTCTGACACTTTTGTCCATAATTGTACCTACGCGAACGACTGCCATTTTGGTTCAACTTACGTGCCGCGATCTACAGTGTTACTTTTTTTGTGTGGTTTTGTTTGCAATATTGGGTTCTGGTAGTTTAAAGATACAGCTAGTTTATTAGGCTGGGTTACTGATTCATTTTTTGAACTATCACACTCAAATTATAAGACGTCCGTTTTAGAATATGCCAATTATCCATCCACCTGTATGATTGGCGGACCATCACAGTGCGATTTACTAGAAACTTTCTTCTTCATAAAATTGCCTAGTGGAATCGACTGCCGCCAGCGATTTTTCCGTACCGATACGGCTTGGAGACCTTCAATAAAAGAGCCTACTCTCTTTTAACCCATATTTTTCCTGCGTCTTATTTAAAATACACTTATATTTTAGAACAAGCTACTTGTTTAATTAAGTAAGGTTAGAAAATATTTTTTTTTTATAATCAAATAGACTACATTAGCCGCTATTTAAAAAGAATTACTGAGGATAATTATAAGTATTATTATCAGGTTACAACAGCGCATCGCGCTACAGATTTTATTGAGATCGGAGTATTGATTCTCATCATCCAGGAGTTGCCTCATGTATGACACGTAATCCATTTGATGAGTTTCTACGATATTTTCATGCACGAGTTAACAGTCGCCTGCTTCCTAATGATAAAGGAGACAATAACAATTTTTCTATGGAGAATGGGCCCACTACAAATTTTAAAGATTATCAATGAAATGCATGTCGATTTATTCCTTATAATCCATAGATTACAATAAAATTATTAGTTTTACTGCATCTAAACGGAGTCCTGAGAAATTAACAAATAAAATATGAATCTAACAATAACCTAAAAACAAACTGAAAGCGATTTTCTAGTAGTATTCATCGATATTATAAGTTAAAATAGTGCACACTTGAATAACAGTACATATAAAACTAAGCTGTAGGTATATTCAGCATTTATAAATATTTTAAAATCGATGCAAAACCTTTCACTAGTTCGGGCAAAACATAGTGCATGTCTATGCCCAAATGTCGTATGGATTCTAAGTTTGACATGTATTGATTAATTGTGAGTGTAATTCTAAATACCAAGATGGCTAAGGGATAATGTCTATTTATATTTATGATATTACCAACACACAGTAAGAAATGTTTTAAACTGGTTGTATTACAAAAAACAAAATATAATGTAGGTAACTCTATTTATTATTGTAAATCATAATTTATTTAAGTATTCTATTAACAGTAGTAGGTACAGAAACAGAAACCTTTTATTCAATTTAGATTATAAATAATACTTTTTGAAACCGGGTCCAAATGTAAATATAAACCATCTAGGGATCCATCCAAACACATAAAAACATTTTCATTGAGATTGGTTGGATGGTTTCTTATGTTTTGTCTATAACGGACATATGTAGAAACATTTTAGTGTTAGATATATTTCTGAAGGTTTTTTTTAAAATAACTTGATGGTAACATGTACATTTATGATATTGTAAGCAATCAGAAGGAATTTTCAATTATAAGAGATATGATATAAGACTGTTGTCTTCAATATCCATACACTTTTTGTCTGTGCAAGCTTTCAGCCTGCACGGCATACAGATTTGTTCTAAGCGATCCACCTGAAAAGAAGTTAATGACAATTGTAAAGGTGTCTTAACTAAATAATAATTCTTATCAATATATTATTATTTTTTCTTTAAAAAAAAGAATATTAACAATGCTATAAACATTACTAATATTATATAACCAGGAGTGGTTAAGGGAATATTAGTAATGTTAGCAATTTAAGCTTAATGTAAAATTAAGCTTAAATTGCTTGTTTTACGAGTGGTTCACGTCAGTAGTCGAATGGCGGATTCGAACCCACGACTTTTTGAGTTCGTGGTCCGCGCCCTGCCATTAGGCTACTGTCGCTTTTTTTTTCTATATTATATAGGAATTAAGAGGACATTATATAATACGAATAAATTATATAACTAACAAATAAAAAAATATTTAATTAACTAACCGTGAAGTGCATGGCAATGGGTCCAGTTCTACATTTTCAGCAGGCGTTATCTATATAAAGTATATATATAAAGATATCGAGGAATCAATGATTCCAGTAGATTGAGACGCTGATGATGTTGAAGCTGGGTCAGTGCTGTGTATGAGAAATTATTTAAAAAAAATTAAAAATTGTTTATTTGAGAAACATGCAAATAAATACAATATCTACATAAATATCACACAGCATCATCGATATTGAAAAAATTATTCCATATTAAATTAATATTTAGTCAAATAGTCATACAAAAATATAAATTTAAATGACAAAAAATTAAATAAGAAAATATGTAAAATATAATATACCATCAAAAATTATTGTTTAAAGAATTTAACAATAATACAATGCTACAATAGAATGTTACAATGCTAATGCTCGATTTTACATAATTACGTGAAAATATGAACTTAATAAATTATTTTTCAATAATTTTAAAAATAAAGTAAATAAATATTCGATCGACTTACCTTTCACAAGACACCTTTCTCTCTTTTTCTCTTTTCTCTCGAAAAGTAAAACAGTAAAGACCTTTTTCTCTTTTCTCTCGAAAAGTAGGGTTTTCACAAAACAAATTACACAAAAAACACTCCATAATTATTTTCCAGCACAAAAAACATTTCTTGAAATAGTTTCTCAAGACAAAATAAAACACATGGTCGACTGAGAAAATGTTTGCAGGCTTATGGTCGACACTACCGTGGGATACCTAATACGGAGTAAGCAATGCTCTGCGCATGCGTACCGCCGTACCGGTGTGACTCAGCTGTAGTAGCAAAATACAGAAACCCAAGCGACACAATTTTTTTTACTACCTCTGTTAGCTACCACAATTGAGAATTTTCGCATAGGAAATTGTTGGACGACTCATTGAAACGAAGCTATTCACGAAGATTCAGCTTGATAGTAATTATTTTTACATCAAGGATCTGTACTACTACTTTTGAGCGTAGAACCGGGATAACGTACCACGCAATTTGTGGGACAATATATCTGTTAAATTATATAAATATTAACTAAGTAAAAACAAAAAAAAATCAGTTCGTTAGTAATCATTTATGATGACCTCGTTATCGATACATATTGGATAGAGGGGACTCTTTGATCAAACCATAGATTTTGTAGGACAAATATTTTTTCGAATAATTTAGATAATTATCTTGAGATTTAACAAAAAAAAAATTCAGTTAGTAATAAATATTTGAGAATCATCAAATCAACATATTTTATCCTTGCTACTTCTGTTAGCTACCACAATCGAGAGTTTCGTACAGGAAATTATTGGGCTTCTCATCAAAATAAAGCTACTCACGGAAAATTAGCTTGATAGTAATCACGTGCAAAAATGGGCGATGGATCCTGGACTACATAGGAGACAAAGATATTACTGTTATATTAAGTATATCTGATTCTAGATGACAAAATAATATTCCTTTCTGCACAGTGAACAACACAGCTGTCTAAGCATAATAGATACAACCATTACACTTTTTTTATGCAAACTATTATTATTAAACTTTATATTTGCTTCTAGTACAAATAATTACTACATTTTTTACACATAAATATATGTAACATTTATATTGCCTATCTACTACGGCTGGTATAAATCCAGGATCTGTGTCTGGCTTAACAAAAAAGCCATTTAGTATTAAGCAACTTGCTGAATACGTAAGGTACCTATTTGTACACAAATGCAGTTATATGAATTGCTCTTCAAAACCCTCTTTAAGTCCCTCGACCCAAAGATTCTAATTTTCTTTTAACATTATAATAACTTCTTTTGTGCATTTATTCTATTTATTATTTAACTTAGATTTTACTAATAAAATAAACTTAATACTTTGTCACTTTTAACAAACTAATAAGGTTGTAAGACCTGTTTGTTATTTGTATTTGTTTTAGGTAAAATATACAAACTTAATAATAGATTTTCACAACCTAGAATAGGTGTAAATTAATAAACTCTTATATTCTATTTGCGAATTTTACCACAAAAACTAAAAAAGAGAAAAACATACGTACTTGTGTCAATTAATATTTGGCTAACCTTCCTGATAATTGATAATATCCATATTTTCTTAAACATTAGTTTAATAATGCTTGTAAATAAAAACTTCATTTTGTTCTTACCATAATGATGCGACTCCAATTATGTTTTATTTCACTCGAGTGAAACGAGTGAATTTGTCCAACTCGATAATCGATAGAAAATAAATTTTACCGAGTTAACTCGGCGCATCGTATAGATTCAGAGAGTGCTATATAGCTATAACTTCACTAATTTACTTGTATATATAATAAATCGCTGCGGGTGACATCACAAGTTGCATCCAAATTCAAACTTGCATCTGGCATGTTGTAAACAAACCTGAACTTAGTTTTATTTATGATATTGATTTATAGTTTTAATTTCATGTTGCCACATATTACTTATTTATAAAGGTACATATTTAAAAATGGTTTAACTAAAGTAATCGCTACTCTCAACTCTAGTGATAAACTTTTCTGTAAATAGTTTACTCAAAAAGTAGTGTACAACTAGAATGACATACATACATACTCGTAAATTAACCCGAGTGGCTCGAGTCACAAAACTCTACTCGAATCGCATCTTTATCTTACGGCCAATGCAATGTTTGTCTACAATTTAGTGATGAAATCGACTTAGTAATTCGAGCAATTTATTGATATATTATGTAATAAATAAATTGATATTAGGTAATATATATATATAATGTTGTATCAATTTATGTTATATGTAATATAAATTGATTATAAATACTTTGGATAGTCAAATTATTAATAACATTAAGACTTACGTCATAACGTTAGAGTGATATTATTTTATGAAGATGTCGATACGCATACCAAAAATAATATATAACTACCTATTAAGTGTAGTAATAATAATTGTGTTGTCCATACAGAACAATTATAAAAATAATGTGTGACATATTGACACAGCTTCGTTCATCTAATTTCAATTGCGTAACTCGAGCTCAAAATCGAGTTACCTGAATTTCAACTCGAGTCAATTTTTTCCGAGTTATCACGGCACATCTCTAAGACAATAATATTTTAAATATTACAGTACCTTAGCCAATGATCAGAATACGAAAGTCAAAATAACTAATTTTTTTTCAGATTTCTTGTTTCCGTTTACATTTTCGAAAAATCTATAGGCCATTTACTATTATAATTTGGTGTCTTTTTTTGGTGTAAATACCTTTAAACGACGTTAATATTTCTAGTGGGCCCAAAAATGATTGTGTCCTTTGGCAAAGCGAGATTTCTGAGCGATATGATAAACGAAAGGTGGCTGAAATATTTTCCAGAACATATTCCACACAAACATTTATCTGTAAATAACTCGATAGTACCTTCTTTTGGAAAATATGGAACTAAGCAGCTCATACACAACAAAGCAATTCGTTTCGGGTATAACACAGGTTCACTGTCTAGGCTCCAGAGTGGGGATGGTCCATAATTCCAGTTTTGTTTTTTAAAGTCGGTATATTTGTGGTTAAAATGTATACCTACGTGTTATAATATATTTATACTCTACTGAAATCATGGATTTACATTACGTTCAACTGGAACAAGTACTCCAATTTGCCATCAATACAAATATATACCTTAAGTTATAACTTTAGTGTGTTTGTGTTCAAATTGTGTTTTTGGATAAATTTTTCGTATAATCGAGTAAAAATGGTATAATTTTCTGCGTGAAGGGCTGTAAAAAAGAATCGTATCCTGGTTGTGGCTTAACTATTCACCAGTGAGTGATTTTACTTTTTTGTTGTGGGGTGTCCATCAATCGCATAATTGGCTATTTGACATTAATTACGTTACAAAATATATTCCATATAATAATACCAGCGGTTAATTTTTTATAGCTTTCCTAGACTGACGACATCATACATTTCTTTTAAAGGATTCCCAAGGCTGACTCAATTGCAAATATATGGAAAAAATATACCACGAAAAGTTACAAAGACATCAGTCGTCTGCAGTCTGCATTTTAAAGATGAAGATTATATCGAAGGTCAATTGAGGAAAAAATTAAAATCGAGTGCCATACCATCTCTATTTCCAGTCGTAAGTAAATAGTTTAGAAGTGGAATCACTCTAAAATATATTAAGAAAATAGAATGAAGCTTATTTCTTTGTAGATAAAACATCCGCATATGTTCAAGCACAATTAGTTCTAACAGCCTAGTATTGATGCTTCAAACTCAGAATTTATATGTTCTCAATATTGGTCTGAAGCAAAAGACTTCCCAACCACCACAAATGACATATAGACAAATACAAATTTAGAGATGTCTGAAAGTAGTACCCATACATCTGTCCAAGACGACATAAATAAACTGAAAATGGCAAATGAAGCTTATGGTGCTTTTGTCGGTCAGGAACTTAATAATGTGCCGATTATGAAACGCCGCTACATTATGTATCAAATTATTGAAATTATAGAAAAGAACTCATAAAATCGTTAAGGAAAGTACGGATTGTATAGGTCATATTTTTTCAAGTACAAAAAAATCGAAATTGATGATTTTGACATCTGTGCCATACGTAATATTATTAACAGTTTTTATACTGTAAGAAAAGAAATCCCAACATTAAAGAAAATCTTGGAAGTCGCTAAAAGGGATATAAATTTTAAAGGTGAAAGAAGTTACCTTAGAAAAATTTTAATGGACCATTTGGTATTTAAATTCAAAAATGTAAAAATGCCCGTACAATCTTAATACAAAAGCCAGATATTGCCGCGTGGAGGGCTCGCCACCTGCGCCGGATGAAAGAAAACAATGACCTTGGCGCAGATAAAAAACCGGTTACGTTTCTAGACGAAACATGGATTCACTCACACTACATCGTTAATAAATGTTGGCAAAATAGTACCGACGGCAGCGTAAAAAAAATTTAACCCCGGCCAGAGATGGATTCTAGTGCATGCTGAGGGAGAAAACGGTTTCATACCAGGCGCAGAATTACTATATAAACAGCAAACAGACAACAGGCGACTATCATCATGAGATGGTTACGGATTATTTCTTGAAATGGTTCAAAGAAAAGTTGCTACCTAACTTACCGCCGACAGGTATAGTCGTCATTGACAATGCACCTTACCATTCAACTCAATCAATAAAGGCACCTACGAGTGCATCACTCAAACTGTTATGCAAAACTGGTTGCGTAACAGTAACGTTCCGTTTGACGAGAATATGACGAAAAAGGAATTGTACCCGATAATTTTAAGGACAAAGCCTCCAAAAAAATACGTCGTCGACGAATTAATGAAAGAAAATGGTCAGGAAATAGCACGTCTGCCACCCTATCACTGTGACTTAAATCCGATTGAATATAACTGAAATCTAGTGAAGCAAAGGGTGGCAGACAAAAATGTTAGCCAGTTAGAAAAAGTAAAAGAAAAATTAACAAGAGATGCGATTAATTCCATCACAACTTCAGACTAGAAAAAAGAAGTAAATCATGTTGAAAGATTACAACAGGAGTATTGGGAGAAAGACAACCTTGAAGAAGAAAATGTTCGTGAAATAATTATATTCTTAGGCGAAGAGAGTTCGGACAGTGAGATCAGCGATAGCGATAATGACACAATGACTGGCATAGAGCCAATCATATATTCTGAAGAAGATTTTTAGTCTGTAGTTTTGTGTAATAAACACTTCTTGTACCCACTTAACCAAGATTGTTTCATCATTTTAATCATATCATTATAATGATATTACCTACATTAAATTAATTAACACAATATTTGTTTTGTTGGAAATCTTATTGTTTATAATAATATCTAATAGAGGATGCTTGTTTTGCGCACCATATCAGAGCGCCGACGCGACGTGACACCATCGACGCCAGGTCTCGAGATAATGTGACCGGGTTGTATGGATGAATTATTTGATGAAATAAAAGAATATTTGTCAAAATTAAAAGTTGATAATCGGAATATATTGTCGCGCAGACGAAAAACACCAGCATTTGGCTTGATAATAGATATTTGCTGTTTCACTAACTTGGCTACTGATCTTTTTGAAGAGAATGCTTTAAAATATCTTTTAACGCATCAAATCTCACAAGATCCTCTTGATTTTTTTTTTGTATTAGAGCTTGTGGGCGTACAAACGATAACCCAGATGCCCTTCAGTTTATGTACACAATGCGCAAATTGTTGCTCAGAAATAGCACTAAACCCAGCATAAATGCTAATTGTACTAATGATGATTACTATTCCTCACCTATATTTGTGTTTAGAAGTGCAAAGAGATCGTCATTATCTCATATGCAGGACTCGAGGCCAGAAAAAAATAAAAAAATATAAAATTGACTATGTTAATAGATAAAACGAATGTATCACATTACAAAAACTATATTTTGTACTATATATATGGGTACATTGTTGGCAAAATGCCTAACAAAATTACGTGCGCTTACTGTAAAGCCATCTTATTGACAATAAAGGACCATAAAGATCATGATTACATAGTTGATGTTTGCCAGTTTTCATCATTTACGGCATTCGACGATAGAGGTGGCCTAAAGTATGCCTCTAAATTAGTGTTCGAAATTGTAAATTATGCTGGAGGAAATGTTTCTTTTGTTATCTTCACATCTAGAAGATAGTTTGAAGAAAAAATACATGTTAAATATAATTACACAATACTTTCACCCTCGACTGAAGACGTTTCTTCATCCTGTTCAATCGTACACCACTGAATCGAATCATCAATATGAATTAATTAAAGGTATTGTAAATAAATATCTGAATATGAAAATAGAAACACACGCAAAAGAGGACAGCCTTCGAATTATGGGGAGCCGTATTTCAAAGCGGCAAAGATTACATAAAACAATATTATTTAATAATGTATAAATGTATAATGTACTAGTAGGCGCGCGATGTTTCATGACAAGTTTGTGTTGTTTGTACTTGTTTTGTACCTTATGATGACATTGATAATTTTATTATATATAATAACCTAAGAATCCTTTTTATCCATTAAATTTAATCCATTTAAGCGACAGTAGCCCAATGGCAGGGAGCGGACCGCGAACTCTAAAAGGTCGTGGGTTCGAATCCGCCATTCGACTACTGGCGTGAACCACTCGTAACACAAGCAATTTAAGCTACCACGAGTGGTTAAGGGGAATATTAGTAATGTTTATATCATTGTTAATATTCTTTTTTTTTAAATTAAAAAAAATGTCAGCCATTTTGAATTTTCCATTAAAACTACTGTCGCACATAATATTTTTCATTTTATTTTGTATACCTAAATTGGCTATGTAAGAATTTGGTGAAGGATCCTTTATCTGGGGCTTCTAGTCATCACGTCATACAGGACAACTTTTAAAATTCACTTTTCATACACAAACGATCAGTCAGAAAATCATTGGAAAAAATCGCCTTGAACCCATTTGATATTCTTGTATGCTATAATTATTTTCTATTATTTAATTCAAGACGGATCCTGTCTCCATAAGATAATATTTAATAAACAAAATGACAGTGGTATACAGGCCATCAGCCGACAGTCCATAGCGTCACTGTTTCAGTGTGTCAGTCGGTCGCTGCTTCGGTAGCGAATGTACGTGTAAATTTAAATTATAACCGCGCGGCGCGCCGTGCCGACATTCAACGCCGCTTATTTGTGTTTTAGGTACCTAGTTGTAGTTTTGTGCAAGTGTGTTTTATTTTGTAATTATGTCGTACACAAACTTGCAGTGGACCGAAATGGTCCGACTTTATGCCGTAGCTGGTGACAATGTGAACGAGGCTCGACGAATGTACGCAGAATCATTCTCTGGACAACCTGTGCCAAATCGTGAAACTTTGTTGGCGACCACGCAAAGGTTACGTAGCTATGGACAGTTTACCGTGCCGGTTCTGCCTTCTTGGACCTTATTTTATTGACGGGCCTAATCGCCTAACCCTCTAATCGAGGACCCGGGGTCCTGGGACTGTCTTAGCAGGATACCGCGGCCCTGGAACGCAAAGGGCATTTGAAGCATAAGCTGACCGTTCATTGTACGGAAAGATCATACAAAGCGAGGCCAAGACAAACTGGTTTTGTATAGCTTGATGTGTAGCCTGATTGATTGATTATTTACACTTACCTATTAAATAAAATCCTCGTAAATGAATCCCATTTTGATCTCCTTTTTACAGCCACGCATGCCTCCGCACGTTTCCGTAGATTGTTACGCACTCTAGGAAGCACAACAGTGTATTTTTCAAGTCTCGAAACACACTAAGAATTCGCCTTTTGAGTTTCGACGTATTACGGAACTTAGTTGCATTCACTCGGCGCTTCACTTCTCCCCAAAGATAAAAGTCCAGCGGGGTAAGGTTGGGCAAATGCGCTGGCCACGCCACTGGCCCTCCACGTCCTATCCATCGCCCAGGAAACTCCTCATCCAGCATAGCCCTGATTTGCAGCTGAAAATGTGCAGGGGCACCGTCATGTTGGTAGTAGAGGTTTCTCAGTGAACGAAGAGGCACATTTTCCAACATCCTGTCAAATACATGTCATAAAATAGCCCTGTACGACTGTGCATTCAAATGGCCGTCAATAAAATAAGGTCCAAGAAGTTTGCCGCCTAGAATTCCCGCCCACACGTTTTCGGAAAAACGGTGCTGATAATTGTTTTGCCGTATTCGGTGTTCGTTTACCCGACTCCAGTAATGTTCATTACGAACATTGTAAATGCCCGACCTTGTAAACACTGCTTCGTCCGTAAATAAAATGGAAACGTTATCAAAGTTTTGAATAAGCCATTGCGAAAATACCACCCGCGGTATGTGGTCGTTTTCATTTAACTCTTTAACCGGCTGAAAATGATACGGATGTTGACGATCAATGTGTAGAATTTTCCAAATGTCCAGTGAGAAACACCGAAAATACAGGCCGCCCGCCTGGTACTCTCCTCTGGGTTCTCCGCGAAGAAATCCAAGATACGTTCCTGAAGGGTAACTGACAGCTGGTGGTTGCCACGCCCCTGAGCATGAACCGGCACGGTAAACTGTCCATAGCTACGTAACCTTTGCGTGGTCGCCAACAAAGTTTCACGATTTGCCACAGGTTGTCCAGATAGTGATTCTGCGTACATTCGTCGAGCCTCGTTCACATTGTCACCAGCTACGGCATAAAGTCGGACCATTTCAGTCCACTGCAAGTTTGTGTACGACATAATAACAAACTAAAACACACTTGCACAAAACTACAACTAGGTACCTAAAACACAAATAAGCGGCGTTGAATGTCGACACGGCGCGCGGCGCGGTTATAATTTAAATTTACACGTACATTCGCTACCGAAGCAGTGACCGACTGACACACTGAAACAGTGACGCTATGGACTGTCGGCTGATGGCCTTAACCGCTCAGCTGCGCGCGAGATCCCGCGCTAATAACTGCCGCTACGATATGTTGACTAGAATTTTGTATATGCCTAGGGTTAAATAATTGTAAGGAAAAATTGTGATTTGACTTAAAAAAATGTTGTTATTTTTCATTGAATTTACGATCTATAAGTGAAACCAAACCGCTGGTTTCAAGGATAACGGTGTTTACACTAACACCCTGTATACCACTGTCATTTTGTTTATTAAATATTATCTTATGGAGACAGGATCCGTCTTGAATTAAATAATAGAAAGTAATTACAGCATACAAGAATATCAAATGGGTTCAAGGCCTTTTTATCCAATGATTTTCTGACTGATCGTTTGTGTATGAAAAGTGAATTTTAAAAGTTGTCCTGTATGACGTGATGACTAGAAGCCCCAGATAAAGGATCCTTCACCAAATTTCTTACATAGCCAATTCAGGTATACAAAATAAAATGAAAAGTATTATGTGCGACAGTAGTTTTAATGGAAAATTCAAAATGGCTGACAATTTTTTTTTTAATTTTTTTTTATAAAAAGAATATTAACAATGCTATTGACGATGCAAAGATTCTAACTAGCGCCTCTAGTGTAAAAATTGTGAATCAGTCTAAGAACGACACTTTGACAGTTTTCGTAACAGTTAACGTCAGGGAAAAACATAAATATTAAATACAAATAAGATTTATGTGGCATTTTGCTGTTTAAGACAATAATTATGTTGTCAATAGTCGATGTAATTAATGCGTCTGCAGGATACACAAAACCAATGCGTTCTGGTGAAGAATTATTACGGAGTGGAATGGTGATTTCGGTTGGAAAAAAAGAGAAAAATAATAACATAATTCACGTACAAGCCCTGGTACTGCGCACGTCGGGATTAAATTCCAAAAAATCCAGCCACTATAAAACTGTGGATAAATGTATCTCAAGAATATGGAAATAGATTAGTTGGTGATAATGAACAAGAAGTCACAAAGGTCTGCGATTGCCCTGCTGGAGCTTCAGAGAAATGTAAACACATATTAGCTGTCATTTTATTTTTCATTTTGATTTATCTCTCAAGGTTTGTGAATTGATCAATAACTTTTATATCCATTTGTCCTACCTCATCCATATGCACTATGAATACTATAAATGTTAAAGTAGGTACCTAATTTACTCTGGCTGTCTGTCTGTAACAATTTTACTGCCAGGTAATAGATAATGTAAAGTACTTACCTATATAAGTACTAAAATTAGACCATAATTGTAAATGATTAGCTATTTTTCTCTTTTTCAGAACTGAGGAGGCAGATCTGGAGGACCTGAGTTGTACCGACATTGAGATAACAATGGGGTACACTTAAAACTACAGCATTGAAGGAATACGAAGCAAAATCATTGTCTGAAATGTGCCATGTGAAAGGACAGAGGGACATCTATGTGAAAACAAAACCAGAAGTCACTAAAGAGATGGAAAGTCGTTGGAGAATGAAGTTAATGCAGAGTAAATACTTGTAAAGCATAAGAGTATATAGCACCTACCTGGAAAACATCAATTTGATAAAAAATATTATATTTGCAGATTGAATGTACAGTTACAAACTAAAATGAAGTTTCAAAAATTATGTTGTTTATTTCAGGCACACCAAACAGTGAATATTCTTTATTTACAAGTCTCATGCGAAGAGGTGATGGAGTTGTTGATTATGGTGAAACGGTAATTAGTAGAAGTGTGGACAAGACAAAATTTCCTGAAAAACTATTGACTTTTAATTCGTGGCGGGTAATGAATGTATTAAGAAAACTGACTGAAGAAAAGTTGAAGACATGTGAAGTAAATGTATTTGAATTTTACAACAGATATGTAGCTGTATCATTAGGCCAAAGTACAGAAATAATCAATGCTGAGCAGGGTACTCCTTCTTGGCATAAAGCTAGAAAAGTAAGACTAACAGCCTCCAAAGCGAGAGCCCAGTTTACTTATTATTCTAATAAAAATGCTGATTGGGATAAAAGATATCAAGAGGTTTTTCACAGTAATTTCCTTGGGAATGAAGATACTATCAGAGGCCTTCGCTGTGAAGCAGTCGCAAGAGATTTATATGGAGAGCATTATAGCTGCATGATTTTAGAGTCTGGATTGCTAGTTCGACCAGAATTACCATGGCTTTCTGCAAGTCTAGACGGTACTGCCATGGATAAAGATGGAAATTTTCTTAGAAATATTGAGATTAAGACATTAAAGGAAGGAACTCGTTTAACTGCAGATGAACTTATAGAAATGTATGCAATTCCTATATTGGATAAAAATCAAAATTTGAAAAAAAAATACTCAGCATTATACTCAAATGCAAGTAGGTATGTTATTGTCAGGTATTACAGAATGTGATTATTTAGTTTACTATGCAATAGGAAAGGATTTAGCTGTAAGAAGAGTTTCATTTGATGAAAATCATATTTTGGAAATTTGTGTATGTCTTGTTAATGTTTATTTTGAGAAATTTCTTCCTAGAATAGTTAACGAGTATAGATCAAATTATGACTGAATTTGAATAAAAATAAATACAACTCTGTGTACTAAATTATTTATTCACTGTAAAAATTTATTGCCACTCTTACAATACCCTTCCTATTCATAAGCTTCCCTTGTTTCGCTTTTAGGTATAATTTTCAATAACTACATAAATTTATCAATGTGAATAATTGGTGGACCCAAATTTGTAAGACCACCAACAATAATTAATATACGTACAAAATAAGGCGCCAGTGACCATGGTAATGGTCCACATAGAAGTTTATATTGTCGTAATCTCTGTATCACTCTCTCAACATGCACTCTTGCCCGTGCAATCTCTGCAGTGCGGATTGCATCTTCTTTGGTCATCTGCTTTTTCTGACTCAAGAAAGGAGACCTAACAAGCTGAAGCAGACGCTGTAACAAGAACATTAATATGTAAATACATAGCATAATTAATCAAATGTTATTTGTACTAACTATTCAATTAATATCCTTAACTAACTTCATTACATTCGGATTCAATCCTGTATCCTTTATCCACCATCACTCCATCATTAAACTCGCATTTATTTAAGATTCCTGATTCATTTACAATATGTTTATCTGATGCTCGACCACCATAAGATGCACTTATTTCAGTTATAAGGCCAGAAGGAGTTATTCCAATATTAAACTTCGCTGTATTGTTTTTTTTTATATTGAGAGTATGTCAATTTTCTACATTTTAAACACAGTTTCAGCACAGTCTAATATAATTCTTGTATTTTTATATTTTTGGAATGATTTAGGTAGGTTGCTACGTATCATTTCGATATCAGGCCAAGGAATAACAACTTTGAGTACTCTACTCAGCATGGGGCACATATTATTAAAATAATTAGAACATGTCTGCCAGTTTATACCAAACAAAACACCAATGGCTCTAAATAACATATTTTGTTTAATTTTTACCATTGTCAAAATAACTCTGTCTCTTACAGATAACATTTTCTTATTTGTTGGAGCATCTAAGGCCAATTCACTAACACAAGTCACCAATGTTTCTAAAAGTTCTATTAAATGAATACCCGTAAAAGTAAATAAATACATATCACTACTGAGTAAATCTGAGAGGGTTAATTGCTTTAAAGCTGATCTATCCTCTTCCCACATAGGAAGAAAATTTATTTGAGTGCACTTTTCCAAAGGTTCTTTGTCACAAAGAATGTCAGCTATACTCCAATTTTCTCGGGGACGATAATTTCTGTAATCCACTAAATTGACTTGTGTCGATGAAGTCATGACATGACGATGACTGTTGTTATCAGTTATATTATTGTCCTCAAATCCATCTTCAAATTTAGTTTCTTCATTCTCAATAGCAAGTCCAAGCTCTTTATTTGATTCCACTATTTTCCTGTGTCTAATATCAGCCCTGTTTTCTCGAGTAATTGATTTTATTTTTTGGGCTAATGGTACTTCTTTATCAGAGCTTCTTTTAGGAATATTCTGAGACGGTACGACATAAGGAAACAACTTCTGCCTTTTAGAATCTGGAACAATAAATAATCTCGTTATCTGACGAGAAACTCGCCTTAGCGTAAACTAAATGAATAACATAGGAAATATTATATATGTACAATAAAATAATTAAAACGTAAAAATCTTTTGCGTGTGTTTCTATTTTCATATTCAGATATTTATTTACAATACCTTTAATTCATTCATATTGATGATTCGATTCATTGGCGTACGATTGAACAGGATGAAGAAACGTCTTCAGTCGAGGGTGAAAGTATTGTGTAATTATATTTAACATGTATTTTTTCTTCAAACTATCTCCTAGATGTGAAGATAACAAAAGAAACATTTCCTCCAGCATAATTTACAATTTCGAACACTAATTTAGAGGCATACTTTAGGCCACCTCTACCGTCGAATGCCGTAAATGATGAAAACTGGCAAACATCAACTATGTAATCATGATCTTGGTCCTTTATTGTCAATAAGATGGCTTTACAGTAAGCGCACGTAATTTTGTTAGGCATTTTGCCAACAATGTACCCATATATAGTACAAACTATAGTTTTTGTAATGTGATACATTCGTTTTTTCTATTAACATAGTCAATTTTATATTTTTTTTATTTTTTTGTGGACTCGAGTCCTGCATATGAGATAATGACGATCTCTTTGCACTAAACTCAAATATAGGTGAGGAATAGTAATCATCATTAGTACAATTAGCATTTATGCTGGGTTTAGTGCTATTTCTGAGCAACAATTTGCGCATTGTGTACATAAACTGAAGGGCATCTGGGTTATCGTTTGTACGCCCACAAGCTCTAATACAAGAAAAAATAATTCAAGATGATCTTGTGAGATTTGGTGCGTTAATAGATGTTTTAAAGCATTCTCTTCAAAAAGATCAGTAGCCAAGTTAGTGGAATAGCAAATATCTATTATAAAGCCAATTGCTGGTGTTTTTCGTCTGTGCGACAATATATTCCGATTATCCACTTTTAATTTTGACAAATATTCTTTTGTTTCATCAAATAATTCATTCATACAACCCGGTCACATTGTCTAGAGACCTGGCGTCGATGACGTCACGTCGCGTCTACATTAGTATGCCGGTAGATTACATTATTTACGTGTGACAGTTACTTTTATTTGATTCATTCGTTGTTTAACTGATTCTGCGATTTCGCAAATCGTAAACTACGATATAAATTCCGAATATGAAATAATTAGTGAAACGGAGAACAGTTTGGATGAAAATCCAACCGATAATATTCAACCCAGTTTATACAGTGAAAGCAGTAGTGACGAAACAAATAGCGATGAGGAGCCTCTTTCAAGATACGTTACCAATACCAGTGCTAATGAAAACCAAATGCTATCAAAAAATTGTGAATTTGTACGCTCAAGACCCCATTAGAAGTCAGAGGTCGTTTGAGTAGTGCAAACCTAATAAAACTTACACCAGGCATTACCAGGTATGCTTCTAATCGCATAAATACACGTAGAAGTTCTTTTGTTTTATTTTTAAATAAGCCTATAAAATCTATAATTTTGAAACAAACAAATATAGAAGGTTCTTCACGTTTCGGAAATGGATAGGAAGCGTTAGACGAAACGGAGTTAAATGCATATCTAGGTATTCTTATTTTTGCTGGAGTTTTCAAGTGAAGTAAAGTAAAAGTAAAGTTACAGCCTATATACGTCCCACTCATTTCTTATTATGGTATATATATTAGGGCAAGGAAATGTCCGCCGCGCTGCCCCAATGCGTATTGGCGAACTTCACATGTCTTCGAAATATTATTTTTTCTTATTCCTCAGACATGCAGGTTTCCTCACGATGTTTTCCTTCACCGCCGAGCACGTGGTAAATCAACACTTAAAATTGCAATTAACAATTTCATTGGTGCCGGCGGGGATCGAACCCGGGTCGCTCGCGTTCTGTTATACTTACAGCGAGCGTTAACCATCTGAGCTACTACGGCTCAAGTTTTCAAGTCTAACGATGAAAGTTTAGAAAGCTTATGGTCCGAAACTTATGGAAGACCTATATTTCGGGCAACAATGTCCCTGAAACGTTTCAAACAAATTTCTGCGATTTTGCGTTTTGATAAACGTTCTGACCGAGAAGCAAGAAAACAAAGTGACAAATTAGCAGCTGTGAGAGATATGTGGGATGAATGGTTGAAGCTGTTACCTATGTTTTATAATATAAATATCACAAATGACGAACAGTTACTTTCATTTAGAGGTCGAAGTCTTTTCCGACAATATATGCCAAGCAAACCAAGTAAATATGGCATACAATTTTGGATATTATGTGACAGTGACAGGGGTAGTGACAGTTATACTGGAAAACTCCAAGGAAGTGCTCCGGAAAAATTTCAAGGAATGCGTGTAGTTTTGGATCTGACAGAAGGTTCCCAGGGCTACAACCTTACATGTGATAATTTTTTTACATCTTATGAATTAGCTGAAAAACTTTTAGATCGTAAACTTACCATTCTTGGAACCTTACGGAAAAATAAGCGACAGATACCCGTAGATCTTTTGGATACGAAGGAACCTCTGTTTTCATCTACTTTTGCATTAAATTCAAAAATGGTTCTTGTCTCATACATTCCGAAAAAAAAAACAAAAATGTAATTTTGTTGAGCACAAATCACAACAAGAGAAATACATGAATCGGAGCAGAAGAAACCAAAAATGATCATGGACTATAATGCAACAAAGGGTGCTGTTGATTTTCTAGACAAAATGGTATCGGCCTATAGTTGTAAACGAATGACTAGAAGGTGGCCAATAGCCATATTTCGTAATATGACTGATATTTCGTGTTTCAATGCTTACGTATTATACTGTGACACCCACCCAGACTGGAAACAGAAGAGAACAGTACAATGACGGTTGTTTAAAGAGAAATTAGCCATGGAATTGGTAAATTATCACATCGAGCGTAGGAAAACTCTTCCTCGGAGAAATGCTTCACTGGAATTAGTACTACGAGTGCAGTCAGCTGTTACTGAGACAACGAATACTTCCACTATTCAGAGTTCCAATAAAAGAAAAAGGTATAGTATATGTCCATCTTCAAAAGATGTAAAAACTCCAAAAATCTGTAAAAAATGTAAGAAACATATATGTCCGAAACATTCTGAAATTTTATGCCTTTTGTGTTGCCAAGAAAATGAGTAACATACAAATATAGTTGTTTATTGTATCCTTATTTTTATTAAATAAATGTGTTTTAGAAATAATTAGATTTTGTATTTAATTTAAAACAATTGCTTCATATTCTTGAAATCGGGTCAACATGACCCGAAGGCCTCACGTGTATATATAGTGTTTAAAGAACCGAGGCAGGTTAACCAAAACTTACCAAACATATCTATAGAAGAAGAAAAAAGTTAAGAAACAACTTTTGGAGCATAATGTTTTAGTATATTCTTTAAAACAGTGTTACAAAACCACACGAAATAATAATTCTAAACGCGTTATTAAGAGTGTAGTAGATGGTTCTATCGTTGAAAAGTACAAACTGAAATATCAAGTTATTTGGGATTGAAATACAAAATACCTTAGAATTTTTCGAAAGGGATGATGTAAGTCGGGCCACGGCGGGCAAGAAAGAATTTAAAACGTTACACAAAGATAAGAGACAGAGAAGGTATTTATAGAACACTTTAGAAAATCTATTTAAGAAATATAAATCTGAAGAAGGTAAAGTCAAATTGACGACGTTTAAAAAATACAGACCATTTTAGGTGGTAAAATGTAGAATGGTCCGTATTTTTTAAACGTCGTCAATTTGACTTTACCTTCTTCAGATTTATATTTCTTAAATAGATTTTCTAAAGTGTTCTATAAATACCTTCTCTGTCTCTTGTCTTTATGTAAAGTTTTAAATTCTTTCTTGCCCGCCGTGGCCCGACTTACATCATCCCTTTCGAAAAATTCTAACGTATTTTGTATTTCAATCCCAAATAACTTGATATTTCAGTTTATTAATTGCATATGAAGATAAAGTTGACAGGCGAGAAACATGTGCTTGCATAAAGAATGAAAATATACTTATGAAGGTAAAAGTTCTAAAATCCTTGGGTTTGATCAAAAGTCACTCTCTTGATGAAATACTTTCCTTAATTTTATGTAATCCAAAATCAAGAGAATGCTCCTATGGAGAATGTTCTACTTGTGAAAAGAAGTCCTTAGAATTCAACTTAGATGAGACAAATCTAGAAGACATTGTGAAATGGAAAGAATGGTCGATGCAAAAACATGAATATACTGATAAGGTAAATAGTAATGAAAGAAAAATAACGAAAAAAATTATAAAAACTTGGAATATTAAAAGATTTGGTTGAAGCGTTTACCCAAGAATTGTCTTAGTTTATAAAACAAGACTACAACATTCATCGTCAGTATATTGAGCACCAACGGTGTATTAAAAATTTAGATAATAACACAGTATCAATACACATCGATTTCTTCGAAAATTATGCCACCGAACTGAACACAGAAATTCAAGCAATGCATTTTGATGCATCTCGAAATCAGATTACCCTCCATACTAGTTTAATCTATAGTAATCGTGATCCTCTTCCATTCTGTTCTATCTCTACAAATAATTATCATGGTCCGGAAGCTATTTGGGAACATCTAAAACCGATTTTGAATTACATTAGAGATCACTATCCCACTGTCGATATAGTCCATTTTTTTCCGACGGCCGTACAAGTCAGTATAGGCAAAAAAAGATTTTTTATTTCTTTGCAAAATACACTACAATGTATGGCTTCAGAGCTACGTGGAACTTTTTTGAAGCATCCCACGGTAAGGGCGCTGCCGACGGCATAGGCTGTACCATCAAAAGAGAAATGGATTCCTTAGTAGCTTATGAATCAGATATTACGAACGCTGAATCAGCATTTGAGCTGTTGAAGAAATCTGGGATTCAAATAAAATTATTCTAAATCCCAGAAGATATCATTCAAATACAAAAAATGGACTTAATACCTGTACCAGGGACCATAATATTACATCAAGTAATTAACATGAATTTAGAAAACACAATATCATATCGCAGTTTAAGCTGTTTTTGTTCACAAACAAGAATTAAATCAGATTTTTGTGACTGCTTACATTACATTTTTACAAGATGGAATCGTCAGGGTAGGTGGACGCTTGTCCAACTCGCAGTTGAGTTTCGATAAACGGCACCCTATAGTTTCACCGCGTAAAGACCATATCATGAATTTATTAGTTGATTACCATCATAAATTGAATTCTCACGCTGGCCCCGACTTGCTGATGTCAATCTTGCGTCAGAATTATTGGATTCTTGCAGCACGTAATTTAATCCGCAATCAGGTGCACAGATACTCTATACTCTGTAGGCAACTAGCCACATTAACAAAACAAGAGACAGACTCAAAAAGTGTAATTACAAAATCTAAAAACCAACAATAACAATTTTGGCTGATATAAAAAACACGTTGGAAAACAAGCATTCTATGATTTACATAAAGTTGGCCCATTTTCGCTTAATACTGTTAAACCAGACACTTAACTATTTAAAGCAAACCAAGCTCAGACTAACGCTGTTGCATATGAAGATATTTACAAAAACCCAATGGCATCGTGTTCCAGAACATGTACTCAACAAAAAAGTGCATTACGCCGAAAAGGAAATTTTCTATTGGAGCAGTTGTACGTAAGCCAAAAAATAGTTATGATAGTAGCACAGATACAGATATTGATGAACAATATTCCCTGCATAATTCTTCAGAAAATGAGTGTTTTATTTCTGATAGTGAAAAGGAACAGATTCATGAAGACAATGGCATGGAATTAAAAAATATCGATTACAATAATAATGTAAGGATGACACAAAAACAAGAAAACATTCATAAAATAACAAAAATAAGTTTTAATAAAATAAAATATAAGTTTTTAAAGATAATGTTAAATATAATATAAGTTTTTAATGATAATGTTTTGAACATAGAGCATGGCAAAAGAACAAATGAAAAAGATTATAATGTTAAGGATACGACTTATGATCATGATAATAATATTATAGAATTACAAAAAAATAGCGTGCTAGTAAGGTAGTTCCAAAGGAACTCCTGGAAATATTTTATTGGTTTCGTAGAAAACATACATGTTACAGATTAGTTAACTTACTTCACAGTACTATTTTTAAAAACACTAAAAAAGCCACGACTCCATTTCGTTGTTACAAAAAAAAAATAGATCGAGACAACGCCACGGCAGAATCAATAGTAAAAAGAATTGTAGTGATACAAAATACTGTTGTAATTTGTGTGTAAAACCTATAGTAATTACTTGTAAAGAAGGAAATATATGTTTGTAAAAGAGTATGTTGTAGGGCACCTACATTGCGAAGTATTGAGAAAAGTAATGTGAGTTATATATGTTGTTGACAGACAACGCTGTCCCTTTAGTAGGTATATTGACGATTTATTTTATAACAGTGTTTTTTATTTCATTTGCGTTTTTTTATAACGTTTCTTTTCGAATTAAACTATATATATATTTGCAAAATATACAGGTACAATCTATAATTTACCAAAAAGAACGTTTAAACGACCGAGAACGTCTGTTCTCCTAAAATATGTTGAGCTTAGTTGTTCTTTTTGTTTTCAGTTTCGACTTTCGTCCGATACCTTATATTTGGTAAATATCTTATATTTGGTATTTGATTTATGCTTTGGGTGCGGTTTTACATGTTTGTTTTTGCATTGCTTGTTTCAGATGAAGCTAAAATGGCAAAGAACGCAAAAAATAATGGCTTTGGTACCACCTGAAAAAGCAGCTTCTTCAGATAGCAGCAGTGCCTCTGAAGAAGAAATGTTGTTTCAGAAGCCCAATGATGATGATGACGATTTGACGTATTGTAGTTCTGAACCGAGATCATATCCATCATCTTTAGATTGCATGCACATTTTCTCAAGTTCCGATGAAGACGAAAATGTTGAGCCTGAAAATGTAGGACTAGCACGAGAAAACCCAATTTTATCCGATGAAGATACCGGTCCACTATCTCCTGTTATTCAAGAAATGTTTCCTACTGGTCAACCTCAACAACAACTCCCTTTCATGCTACATTCAGTTTCATCCGTTTTGTCACCATTAGACTCGCCAGCTAATAAAACTTGTTCAAAAAGAGCAGCTAATACTGTGCCTCGACTTACAACCAAACGAGTAAAGAAATTTGTTAGGAAACCTTTAAAATTTAAATGGAAATCTGCAAAATTTGAACACACTGCAACAGTTGAGTTACCTGAATATCAACCCCCTTTAGAAGCCACAGCGAAAACGCCTTTAGATTATTTTAGAACTTTTTTTCCGACGACATAGTTGACCTCATCGCCGATAATACTAACTTGTATTCAGTACAATGTGCAGCTACCAAAAGTATCAATGTCACCAATGAAGATATAAAAGATTTTATTGCCATAACGATACTAATGGGTGTTGTTCAGTTGCCCTCTTATCGTGATTATTGGAGTAATAGGCTTAGGTTTTCTAAAATTGCTGATGTTATGCCACTAAGAAAATATGAAAAAATTAGAAGGTACCTCCATTTTTGCGACAACTCAAGTATGAATGACGATCGGTATTTCAAAGTTCGTCCAATACTAGAACGGATCCGACTGAACTGTTTACAATTCGAAGAAGAAGGGTATTTTAGTATAGACGAGATGATGGTCCCCTACAAAGGAACTAGAGCTGGAAGTAGGAGGAGGAGACAATAACTTCCGAAGAAACCGAAGAAATGGGGATTTAAAATTTTTATTCGTGCGGGGGTCTCTGGCGTAGTCTATGATTTTATCCCTTATGCTGACGACGATACTTTTAGGAATCATTGTTTTTCGGACTACGAAAACAGCTTAGGTCTTGGGACAAAAGTAGTCTTAGCATTGTGTCAAACTGTAAAAAATAAACCTGCAACAGTTTACTTTGATAACTTTTTTACATCCTTAGAATTGATTCGTCACTTAAGGGAGGACTATGGCATTTTCAGTTTGAGAACTATAAAAAAGAATTGCTTGAGAGGCTGTGATACAAAAATGACTACCGACAAGGCTTTAGCGAAAAAAGGCAGAGGCGCAAGTCATCAGCTCATTTGCAACGATAATAAACTTGCCGTTGTCAAATGGTTTGATAACAAAGTCGTTACGTTGGCAAGTTCATTTGTGGACTCCCACCCAAAGGAAAAAATTAAGAGATACTCTAAAGAGGCTAAATCGAGAATTGCAATAGAGTGTCCACAAATTGTAAAGCAATACAATGCCCATATGGATGGAGTCGATTTAGCCGATATGTTAATATCATTGTATCGTTCAAACTTTAAGACCAAGCGATGGTATATGGCATTATTTGCTCAATCACTTGATATTTGTGTGAACAATGCATGGCTTACTTATAGAAGAGATCGTCCAGCTGATAAGAAAAGTCTCCCTCTTAAAGTATTCCGTGTAGAGCTAGCAAATGAACTGTTACAATTTAACAGGATTCGGCAGTCAGATGCAAAAGAAAATGAGCCTACTGTAAAGATAAAGACTCCATCAGCCCCAAGACCACCGGATTCTGTGCGATATGACAGTGTTGGTCACTTACCAACATTTGTACCGCAAGGTAAATGTAAATATTGTAAAAAAAGGATATACAAGTGCATTTTGCAATAAATGTAACTTGCGTTTATGAGTAGTTACGTTGTACCAGTTCTGGCGCACTGAGTCAGAAGTGGTACAAGTACGACGTTCGTCGACTCACGATCCTAAAAAAAAAAGGTTTTGGCATGCTCTGATCACGAATCTGCGGTCCATTTTTGCGTAGGATGCACGGTTGCGGAAACGTGCAGATCAATTAACTCTTATCTAATTGATATCCGGAGAAGGCCTCCACCGTCATTAGCGCTCCATTGTTCTTATCTACTTATCTATTGTTCATTGAATACCGTCATTATCTATTCTTCCTCAGCGTGGTGCTATTGTTCTCCTTTGTTCCTATCTACACTAATCTGACTCATCAATAAAACACATTACCTAATTTTGTTAAAATTTTTATTTACAAAATACAAAATCTTATTACTTATTATCTATAAAATAGGAGCGAAACACCTCATCCACTAAAATATCGTTGTACAATGTGTTCCCTGTAAATATACTCGTAAAACTATGCATTGAACATCCCTGAAACTTATATAGCAAATACATTAAGCAATATTCGCCACAAACTGAAGTCCACTCATTCTGAATCCTATCAACATTCCAGTTCCATCTTTTACAATTTCTTTTAAAAAACTCTAGATGATATCGTACAGTTGCCCGTCCGAATGAATCAAAATATTGACCGACGTCATTCGTATCGATATATAAAGCTACCCAATGTGACCCTGGTTTATCATCTGTATCCAAATTGCATATTATATACGTTGGTACGTGGGTGTACATGGGTAGTTTATTGGCAGCATAAACATTATTTTCTAGAGTGGGGTGAATCTTTTTCGGATGTTGTTGTACATACATAGTATATCCATAATATTACTGCTATTAGTAGATTATTACAGTACCAATCTACTCAATGACTAATATAGGAATGATCAATTATAGTGATTTCTAAATATTAAATTGCATTCTTTGTGTAATACAAAACGTATTTGAGTCATCAATGCACTGAACAAGACACGACAGGAAGGACGAAGGAATGTTGAGATAAGCAACAGAATGTGAGATAAGCTTGTTGACGCATAAAGTTACTATCAATTCTACTGCAGAAATTCTTTAGATTAGAGTTATTACTCACTGGTACTATATAAGACCAAGCAACTGCAGTCATGGAGTTAGTGTATGATCGTTTGACCGCAGTGGATCTATCAATACTACATTTGTGTTACTTCAACGCATCAAAGGCCATGGATGTAAGTGTTTATTCTATTGACAAACTTACTTTTCTTTCTGTTATTTTCTTACGTGTGTATGATTTAGTGTTAACAAATTATATTTAAATATTATGTGTGTGTATATGATTAAGCCGTGGTAGCTCAGATGGTTAGCGCAAAATGTAAAATTCACAGTACGCGACCCGGGTTCGATCCCCGCCGGCTCCAATTAAATTGTTAATTGCAATTTTAACTGCTAATTTACCACGTGCTCAGCGGTGAAGGAAAACATCGTGAGGAATGCATGTCTGAGAAAATTTCGAAGGCATGTGAAGTTTGCCAACACGCATTGAGGCAGCGCAGCGAACATTTCCTAGCCCTAAAACCCTCTCAGAAATGAGAGGAGGCCAATGTTCAGCAGTGGACTTTAATAGTTTGTAACTTTAACTTTTTTAACTTTTATGATTAAGCGTTAACAAATTGATATTAACATGATAACTGTGTTGTTGCAGAAATTATTGAGCTTCGATGAAAATACCTATAAACAGTATTACTACTCGCCACTCTCCCCTCAAGAAGAGAGTGATGACATCGTCATTAATAATAACACATGCGATGGTGGAAAAAGAAAATCGCAATCGATTGATCATTTTTTTGAAGCTGAATCAAAAATAAAAAAGAGGAAGCTGTTATCATCAACCGTAGCACGAGCCGCTAGAGATGGTGTTACTCTACTAATTCTGACGACGGAGACCAAGCGACGCATCTCATCAAAATTGAAATGTGCGATATGAAGAAGCTATCCAAGATTCCAACTACTGGAAACTCATTGGAAACATGCTTCCACGAGGATTAAATATTACGTAAAGACTAATAAGGATAGCATCTACGACAACACAAACGCCCTCGTATACAATATTACAAAGACAATAGCAGAAAGTGAAAAAGTTAAAAAATACTTTTATAACAATGACAGTCATTAGCTGATCATTAGTGAATGTGATTCTGTTTACTTAAATTACTTCTTTGTACTCATTATATTCTATTTCTAATCCTTTGTTAGACTTAAATATCGGACATTATTTGAAATTTGGGTATCAGTTGGTCTACCAACACTGAACTGTTACTTACTCTGCTACCTATTTTCTTCTTTACTATAAGGATGGCAAACTTCAGTGAAGTGTGCACCAGTGCTTTCTTCTCCACAACCATGGAAGAGAATACGGAACTATTCAACAGCGAATTAAATCAGGAGTTGTCTAAAGTTTGTGATGAAATGGAGAAGGATCAACTGTTCGATTCATCGTATGATGATGAGTTGTATAATCACTGTGCGATGGTTGAAACACAGTTTAAGTAAGTAAAATAAACATTCATTTCGATCATAATTTACACAATGTCTTGTACAGTTTTTAATAAATTTAAACATTTTAGTAGTCAACCACTACAACTTGGAAGAGGAACGAAGCGAACGAGCAGCAAAGAACCCAAGATCATTAAAAAACCAACAACGGAAGCAGAAGCGCCTACCTCTGCAGGGAACAGTATCAGTAACGATGATCAAGTGGAATGTCTAACGTATCATATATTTATCAAGAAACGATATTTAGCTAATCATTTTAAAAGTAATGTTCACAAAAATAATCTTTTAAATTCACATAATTCTTTATCAAACGTTAGTGTTATTGAATCTGCTTTTGGAAATAGGATTTTACTTATAAAATCAAGAGTAGAGTAGATAGTTCGACATTGGTAAATTTTGAAACTCCTGAACTATTTTTAAATTCTATTAAAGATGATATTTTATTTTTAATACAAGAGTGTATTCATCAACACATAATTTTTAAAGTAAACTTCATATTGCATGCTGATTTTGTTCAACAAACTAAAGATATTCATGATACGTTCGATTTTCAAACGCTTACCTCTTTCACGCATATGGGACACATTTGTCCCCACTTAATTTTTACGATTTACAGTAATACTGGCCGAGTTAAACCTTTTTTAAAGTATTATTAAATTTTATAGCACCTTTTCGCGTTTGCGCGCTGGCAACACTAAGTAAAGACATCATCTGTCAAAAAAGTTAATGCCGCGAAAAGTGACATATTTGTCAGAAGGACGTGAACATTAAAAAATATTTTTTTATTAAATATCTACTTTTTACCACAGTTTCTTCTCAGAATTATATTCACTGGTAAGTATAATTACTGTTTTGGTACATATTTTTGGTTTTCTTTGTAAAAATAAGGCGTACTATGTAAAAAATGTAAAGGGACGCGGGTGTCCCTATATGCATCAAGGGAGGCTGGCTTCAAGCGGGTAATATTTTTTGCTATACTGTTTTGTTTTGTTTATTATTCTTATTTTGTATATTCTATTTGGTTACAGACCATGTCTTCCAATCGACGTAGAGAGTTTTCATTGCGGCGAAATTATAGAATTCTTGATGGCTGACTACAGCGACGATGAGGAGGGTTTAGTCCTTGATGAAGAGGATCAAACTTTTTTAGAGCAAGATATAGACACGGGTATTTCAACTGTTGAAATTGAACCGGGGTCAGCATCTCCAGAAGAGAATATTATTGAAAATCAACAGCCTAGTTCTAATGTCCCTTATTTCTACTGGCGAAAAAATTCATATTCTCCGCATAATTTTTGTGAAATGGAAGAGTATAACTTCGGCGAGGTGCACATTTTTGATCAAACTTCTGATACGGAACTGACTCCTGTAAAAATTTTCAATGCGGCTACAGGCTTCGAAAAATTAGTAGAGGAGATTATTGTTCGTGAATCCATACGCTACGCTCATCAAAATGGAAGATCTTTTACGTTGACTGATCAAGAAGCCAAAGCTTTCTTCGGCATGAACTTTGTGATGGGGTATCATTGTTTACCTACATTCAGGAGCTATTGGTCTACAGATCCTGACATGGGAGTTCCTTACATTGCTAATGTGATGCCTATAAACCGCTTTGAAGAAATACGTAGGAACTTGCATTTTAGTGACAATTCTAATAAACCTAATAGAACCGATCCGTCTTATGATAGAGCATTCAAAATACGACCTGTTATAGATCATTTCAACCATGCTTTTCAAAGAGCTATGGCTAACACCAAAACCCAGACAATAGACGAACACATGATCAAGTTCAAGGGGCATAACATAATGAGGCAATACGTAAAAAATAAACCAATAAAATGGGGGTTCAAGATGTGGTGTAGGACATGCTCTTGCATTGGCTATTTATTTCAGTTTGATTTGTATACTGGGAAGAAAAGAGGTGGCACTGAAACGGGATTGGGTGAATCGGTTGTCTTGCAATTGTCTGAAAGCTTACAGGGCATAGGGTGTGAAATATACTTTGATATTTTTTTCAATTCTCCTAATCTTCAGTATACACTGATGAATAAGAATATAAAAGCGTGTGGAACAGTGCGCTCAAACAGGAAAAATGTACCGAAAAATATGCCAACAGATAAAAATATGAATCGTGGAGATATTTTTGTAGCCAGCAGCAATGGAATATCTTTCATAAAATGGATGGATAACAAAGCCGTGTTTCTGCTAACAAATTTTTTATCACCCATACCTACGACGATAGTCAAGAAGTGTGTTTCTGGTAGTGCTGAAAAGGTGAATGTAATTTGCCCTGAAGCTATAATAAAATATAATAAACATATGGGAGGGGTCGATCTGATGGACCAGAAAAAAGTATACTATGAAGTGGATCGAAAAGCAAAAATAAAATACTACCTAAGGTTGTTTTTTGACTTACTAGATATTGCGATGAATAATTCATATGTGATTTATTGCAAGCTGCATGAAGCAAAACGTATTGAAGGAACTCCGCTTACGAGCCTAGAATTTCACCAAGTAGTAGCTCGGTCACTTATTGGTAGCTTTTCGTCTCGACAAAGATCTTTGTCGTCAGTTGTTATGACGAAAAAGCGAATTTCTTATACACAGAAGCGCGGTACACCTTCACACGTAATGGTGAAAGTAAGTAACAGAAAAAGATGCGTACAGTGTGCTAAAAGCCGTATAGAGAATCGCACAAATAACACTTGCTCTACATGCAACGTTCATTTATGTTTTACTACAGACCGCAACTGCTTTGTAGAGTACCACTAAGTTTTATTTTCGTTTTATAAATAATTTCTACAATAAATAATTTGTACTTTATATCATAGTTTGTGTTTATTTCACAATAAAATCATTCTAGTATTTTTTGTCCGTACATAAGAAAAATGTACCTTAACGCATATTGGGACACTTATGTCCCCTTCTCAAAAACATGGAAATATACATAAATATGGTTTTATTTATACGTTTTTAATTAAATTAGACCAAAATAAATAGACATAAATAAAAAAAATCATTTTAACTATCTTAGAATAGTTATAAGCTTGTAAGGGTTAACTATATTATTTGTCAAGGAGATGACTTAAATATTTTTTTTCATCTTTAAATGATACAATTACTACTAAAATTAGTGCATTTGAAAAAAAAGATAGTGGATGGAGTCTAAAAAACATAAAATCTATAGACATGAATGTTAATAAATTTAACCCCCTTCGCGGTACTTCATACGTAGATCTTCCTCGTGACATAAAATTAAAAAAGGCTGTTATAAATGTAAAAAGCAAGGATTATTTTTGTTTTAAATGGGTGTTACTCTCGGCGTTATATCCCGTAAACAAAGACGCGGATCGTGTATCATCGTACGTTAAACATGCAAATAAACTTAAATTTGATGGTATTTCCTTTCCAGTTAAAATTTCTGACATAGCAAAAGTAGAGAAATTAAATGATATTAGTATTAATGTTTTTGGGTTAGAATATAATAAAGAAAAACGATGTAATTCTATAGCAGGTCCATTATTTTTAACAAAGTGTCGTAAAGATAGACATATCAATTTATTATTTTTTTCCAAGGATACAAAAAATCATTATTGTTACATAAAAAAATTATCGCGGTTAGTTAGTAAACAAATTTCAAAAGACGGTCACATCATGTACATTTGCGAAGCATGTCTACTTCACTTTCCATCTCAGGAAAGTTTAAATAACCATGAACAATACGATTGTGCCCACATTTGTACAGAATTACCAAACAGTGAAACTTTAAAAAAAAGAATTGGTTTGGTCAACCTATTTCAAATGATAAAATTAAATTTGATAGTTATGAAAAAAAGTTAAAGATACCATTCGTAGTTTATGCTGATTTTGAAGCATTTTTAAAACCAATAGAATCATGTTCTAACGATCCTTCCAAACCTTTCACACACAATATTCAGAAACATGAAGTACATAGTTTTGGTTATTATATAAAATGTTCATATGATGATAAATTATCAAAATATGTAACATATTGCGGACCCAACTGTGCACAAGTGTTTATGGAAAGTTTATCTAACAATCTCAAAGAAATAAATAGACTTCAAAAATATCCTCTACTTCCGCTAACAAATCAAGACAAAAACCGAATTTCAAATGCAACCATTTGTCATATTTGTGAAACAGAGTTTTGCAGAACATTTTTATGATTTTGATTGGTACACCGGTAGTTTTATAGGTGTTGCTCACGAATCATGTAGCTCGAAGTTCAGAAAACCTCGTTATATACCAATATTTTTACACAACCTTAGTCACTATGATGCTCACTTTATTGTTCACGCGTTAAACTTTTGTAATGGTGAAGTCGAAGTTATCCCTCAAAATAAAGAAAAATATATATCCTTTTCCAAAAAATTAAAAATGAATAACCACGAAATTATATTAATATTCATAGATTCATTTAACTTTTTATCATGTAAATTAGAAGAATTGGCCAAAAATCTCAGTAATGATCAATTTCAAGAATTACGTAGAAATTATCCTAATGATGAAGATTTCTTTCGTTTAAAACGGAAAGGCGTTTATCCATATGAACTTATGACTAATTATGATAGTTTAAGCCTAACATCGCTCCCCCGAACAAAAATTTTTTTATAGCTCGCTCACAGATTCCCATATTTCAAATGATGATTACAATCATGCTAAAGATGTTTGGGAACACTTTGGGTGTTGTAATATGCAAGATTATTCAAACCTGTATTTAAAAACAGACGTTTTACTTTTATCCGATGTATTTGAAAACTTTAGAAAGTTATGTATTAATACTTATGATTTAGACCCTGCCCATTATTACACAGCACCCGGTTTAAGTTGGGATGCAATGTTAAAATATACAAAAATAGAATTAGAACTTTTAACAGATTATGAGAAAATTGCATTTATTAGATCAGGTATCAGGGGTGGTGTATCTCAATGTAGTAATCGGTATGCTAGAGCTAATAACAAATACATGGGGGATTATGATGCAGGGAAACCAAATTCATATATCACATATTTTGATGCCAACAATTTATATGGTTGGGCTATGTCTCAATGTCTTCCTACTGGTGGATTCGAATGGGTAAATCCGAATACAGAATTTAATGTATCTGAGACATCGAACTTCGGTTTTATTTTAGAAGTTGATTTGGAATATCCAGATGAACTTCATGATTTACATTCGGACTTTCCTTTATGCCCCGAAAACATTTGTGCAGGCAATATTAATGAAAATAAACTAGTCCCAAATTTAAATAATAAAGATAAATATGTAATTCATTACAGAAATTTAAAGCAGTGCGTAGAAATGGGGGTTAAATTAACTAAAATTCATAGAGTTTTAAAATTTAAACAGTCTCGCTGGTTGAAGATGTACATAGATCTAAACACAAAATTAAGAACGTTAGCAAAATCAGATTTCGAAAAAGATTTTTATAAATTAATGAATAATTCAGTCTTCGGTAAGACTATGGAGAATATTGAAAAAAGGGTTAACATAAAATTAGTTCCACACTGGGAGAACCAGGGCAAAGCTTTAGGTGCTCAAGATCTAATCGCTAAACCACAATTTCATAGTCTTTCAGTATTTTCGGAAAACCTAGTTGCGGTTCAGTTGCGAAAAACGAAGTTAATATATAACAAACCAATTTATTTAGGGTTTTGCATTTTAGATATTTCAAAAACATTAATGTATGATTTTCATTATAACTATATGGTTAAAAAGTTTAGTAAAATCAAATTATTGTATACAGATACGGATAATTTAATATATCATATATTTACAGATGATTTTTACTCTGATATAAAACCTGACCTTTCATCATACTTTGATACCTCAGCTTATGATACAAATAATATTTTTGAATATCCAAAATTAAATAAAAAGAAATTAGGTTTTTTTAAAGATGAAAATAATGGTAAAATCATGAAAGAATTTGTGGGTTTACGATCCAAAATGTACGCTTTTAACTTAGAGAATAAGACTATAGCCAAGGCAAAAGGGGTAAATAAATGTATCACTAAAAAGATGACCATGGATAGTTATAAGTCTTCTCTATTAAATAAAAAAGTGCAATATTATAGTATGCTTAGATTTAAATCAATTAAACACACAATTTTTATACAAAAATTAAATAAGATTGGTTTATCATATAATGACACAAAGAGGCATATTTTAGATAATAATATTGAAACATTAGCTTGGGGTCATTATAAACTGCGTTAAGTGTTGATAGTTTTTAATTTTATGTCTGCATGTAAATAAAATTTCTATTGATTGTAAAATAATGATAATAGTGTTGCGCGGCTAAGTTGACATCTCATCTCATGGCACTAGCGCCATCTAGTGTCGGGTAACAGAGCGAGGAGAGAGCTTTCCAGAAAATGACATGACTAATTTTTTAACCGACAGCGCCATCTAGTATCAAATTGAAGAACTAAACTTTCTAGAAGCTCTACATTCGATCTTTCTGCGCTTGGTCGGTTGGCGCGCGTACTTACTCGAATATTCTGAAATATTCTGGATGTTTCGTAGAAGAGCCCTATATAAAGGCGCTGCAATACGCGATCGGGGAAGTATTGAATTTGGCGAGACAAGCGAAGCTTCGGAGCGAAATAAAGTGAATCAGTGGGATTAATTATTAGTGTTTTAAGTTTAAATTTGTGTAAAGAAAATTAAAGTGTTAATTTAGGTAATTTTATCGGCAATTTTTATTGTCACGAACCTCAAGCTCGTAACAATAGTATAATATGACGTAAAGTTTATTACATATTTAATCGTTGTTTTATTGTAAATAATTTAAGTTAATTGTTGTTTATATTTGCGTGTGTGTGTGTGTATTTATTTGAGGTTGAGTTGATTGTAAAATTATGATGTACTAATTGTGTTAGAAATAGTATACAGATCATTCTGTTTTATATAATGTTTGCAATATATATTAATTGTTAACACCAACACTTTCATTTTTTATTTCACCCCTTAGAACTTTAGACGTGTATAATGTTTCACTTTATCCATCCGTTTACTGCTATTGTGGCAGGACCAAGTGCATGTGGGAAGTCAAATTTTGTAACAAATTTCATAAAATCAGTTACAGAAATATGTAATTGTGATTTTAATCAGATCACATGGTGCTTTGATGAAATGCAAACTTTATATAATTTACCAAATGTTAACTACCATCAAGGAATTCCAAATTTTAATATGTTTGATGGTGAAAACCCACATCTTGTTATTATTGATGATCTAATGAGAGAGTCCGATGGAAGAATTGTGGATATATTTACAAAAGGTAGTCATCACAGGAATCTTAGTGTATTTTATTTAACACAAAATTTATTTTCATCAGGGTAAAGGGCAAAGGGACATATCCTTAAACTCAATTTATATAATATATTTTAAAAACCCTCGAGATAAAACTCAAATAAGATATTTAGCACGACAAGTGTCACCAGATAACCCAAAATTCATTGAAGATGCCTACAGGGATGCAACTCTAGAGGCGCATGGATATTTAATGGTAGATTTAAAACAGAATACCAATATGTCGTATCAAGACAAATGTCTTCCCATTTAATGGTTTCTGTACAGTCTACGTCCCCACAAAAGAGTTTAAATACACCAAGAATCAAACATTTCAAATCATTGCTAAATGATGCATCGTCGACTCACAACGCATAAACATTTGCTAAACGCTTTGCATACGCTTAAATCAAAGAGCATTACTTAAAACGTGTGATGAAGAAGAAATTAACTGTATTTGTGAGTGTATTCATAACGTTTTACAAGGAAAAGTACCTCTTAAAGATCAAGATAAACAAAAATTGAATAAACACAAAAATATACTCCGTCAACTAGTGCGTAAGTGTAAACATAAACTAAGAAAAAATATAATTATACAAAAAGGAGGGGCTTTCTTACCAATAATATTATGTGCAATATTGAGTGGATTAGTGAGTGGACTAGCCAGTTAACATGGAAAATGCAAAGAAAATGATACTTATCGAACCTGGATTGATTGAAAAATTAAAACAAGAAAATAAGGTTAATAGTAGTTTATCTCGATTAGATATTGAAATGCAAAATATTATGAATAGTAAGACGGAAGACCGAAAGAAATGGATGTTATATTTACAAACACTGCAAAGATACCTTCATTTTACCGAAGAGGATCGTCAACCACTCAGATTACCAATTTATTCTGATACATCTAATGAAGATTCAAACGAGTCTAAAATTGGTTTTAAAAATAAAGATAGAGATCTAAAAACTTCAGTTGATGCTGAATCTTTGTTGGAGGAGAATCAATCCATCAAAAGTGAAGAAAATGTTGAAAATTCACTTTACACACCAGCTCAAATACTCAGTTTAATACCAAAAACTTATAATAAAAAAGGACAGTTATTATTAAACTTAGTTGAAACAAGTAAAGGTAAAATACATTGGGATAATGAAGGTACAGTCATAATTGATAATGAAAAAATTCCTAGAAGTAATATTGTTGATTTAATAAATGATTCACTAAGACCCTTAAAAAGAAGTGATCCAGTAGGGTGGGATAGATTTGCTGAAGCATTAAAAGATATTAAAGTACCACTTACTTATATTGGAAATCTATTGTAATATCTATCTAGTGTAATATATTGAAAAAGAGATGTGAGTTTATTAACCAACTTCAAGCAAAAGATCTGAACAAACCCTCTGAGATTGAATTTCAAGAGTTTTCTACACCGAGCAGTAGAGATAAAAAGTCTACAACTAAAATACGTAAAAAGGCTTGAGTGGGAAAAATGGACCCCGTACTAGAAGAAATTAACAGGATTTATTATGATCCATCTAATCCCGCTGGTTTTGGTAGTATTGATAAATTATCAAAAGCCATGAAGGGTAAAATGAATAAAAAGCAAGTAAAGGAATGGTTAAAATCACAAGAAACATACACATTACATAAACCCATTCGAAAAAAATTCCCGCGTAATAGGTACATTCTATCAAATATTAATGAACTGTGGCAAGCTGATTTAAGTGATATGCGAACTTATTCTCAATATAATGATGGTTTCAAGTATATACTTTGTGTTATTGATGTATTTAGTAAATATGCTTTTGCAAGACCAATGAAAAAGAAAAACTCAGAAACAACTAAAGAATGTTTTGAAAGTATATTTACTGAAAGTAATTTAACACCTACTCACATACAATCTGATAAAGGTACAGAATTTGTTTCAAAAGATGTACAAAAATACTTTAAATCCAAAAAGATTAATTACTATACCACTAACAATCCTGACATTAAGGCCAGTATTGTTGAACGATTTCGAAGAACACTAAAAATGAAAATGTGGCGTTATTTCACTCATAATAATACTTATAGATATATAGATGTTTTACAAGATTTAATATACTCTTATAATCACAGCTTTCACTCTAGTATTAAGATGTGCCCATGTGATGTAAATTCCAACAATATTATGACAGTTTGGACTAATCTTTATGATAGACGGTCATACAAACTTTCTTTAGAAAATCCTAAACCAAATTTCAATGTGGGTGATTATGTTCGAATAACTAAATATAAACATGTTTTCTAAAAAGGATATGAATCAAATTGGAGTGATGAAATATTTATTATATCTTCAATAATTGATAGATCTCCATGGGTTGTTTATACAATAACAGATTTACAAAATGAACCAATAGTTGGTACTTTTTATGAAAGAGAATTACAGAAAATCACTTACAACCCCACCTCACAATATAAAATAGATAAAATAATTGACACTCGTTACTCAGGTAACAGAAAAGAAGTATTAGTGAAGTGGAAAGGTTATCCAGATAAATTTAACAGTTGGATTTTAGCTTCTAGTTTAAAAGAAATATGAATAAATAAAGTTTTTATTTAACACGTTCGCGTGAGCAACGTCTTACGACGTCATGTTGATAGAATTATGAAATGGCGCAATGTCATAGGACGGCCTATAGATTGTCATATTTATTCCCGCGGAACGTCTTTGGACGTCTATTTTAAAGGCGAATTCCTATGGCGCATCTAAGTGGCGCCGCAACACATTCAATTTTCGTAGCTTATACCGCCGCGTGACTTTAAAAAAAACGTCGTTCTAGTTTTGTACGCACACATGGTCGCGCACAGACACGATCAACGTCTTATGACGCCCTCCCTTGTACCGCTATCCGCACTGCCAGTTGGCCTGCGCGCAGTCAGATGACCTAACGTGTTTGATTTGTGAACGTCGTGCAACTTATCTAGATTGCCTAATATTTTGTCATAAAAGGTTAGTAAATATTATTAACTTTCTTTATTAGGCTTATTTAGAATAAGCATTTGCATATTTGTAAGTAACAAACAACGTCATAACTAGCAGGAATATGATATAATTTTGAAAGAAAATTTGCTAACGGTTATTCTGTGCTGTTTAGTATTAGCTTATTTTGAACAGTGAGAATATAGTAATAATCTTAAAATATATGGTGTTATGGTTTTAATCATAATGTAATATATATTTACTTTGCTATTTGCTTTAGTAAAGGTGTCATTTCGCATTGTTATAGATGAATAAGGAAGAAGAACGTATTATGAGACTTTTCGAAGAAGCGTCGACGGGAAGCTTGATACCAAATCCATTCAGTGTTAGTGATGATGGTGAGTACGGATCTGATGGAGACTATAATCCTTGTAATGATGAAGTGAGTAGTGACAGCAGCAACACTTCCGTAAATAGAACTTCAAGAAGAAGTAAGTTATGTAATCGTCCTTCTAATAGATCTCAACCTGTAAATACAGCTCCATTGCGTAATCGTACCTTAAGTTCGAGTTCGAGCTCATCATCATCTGATGTGGACAAAACCGAATATTTACAGACTCATGAGTATCTAAATGTGACACTTACGACTCATTATGATGAGTATCTAGATGTGACACTTACTGAAGATGTTCCACGTAGTCATGATGATTCTATTACTTCATGTGAATCTGTGCAATCGGAATTAATACTCCAGACTAATACTACCCAACCGGTCGAAGAGCAACAGGAGCCTGATTGTAGCTCAAATATAACAATGCAAGACCCAGAACCAGGACCAAGCAATATATCGGAGAGGCATAACAGGCCCATTACACCACCTGCTACTGTAAATTGGGAACACACAACATTAGATATCCCACAATTCAATTTTGATTCTACATCAACAGGCGTCCAGTTTCATATTGATGAAAATACTTCGATTCTCGATGTATTCAGACAGTTATTTCCATCTCATATTGTTAGTCAACTTATCGAACATACAAATAAATATGGTGAGGCTCTATGCATTAAAAATATACCAATGACAAGACATAGTTGTAGATACTCGTTCAGGAAAGTTGACGAAGATGAATTTTTTAAATTTCTAGGACTGTGTTTATTACAAGAACAAATATCTGTTCCTAAAAAACGAAAACTGTTTACCTATTCAGATATTCTGTATTATCATCCAATATTTCCGTATGTTATGTCACGAAAAAGATTCGAACAAATACTAAGATGTCTTTACGCTTCAGACTTAAATGCTAAAGGAAGTGCTAAGATCAGTAGTTTTATAGATAACATGTGTCAAATATTTCAAAATTGTTATAAACCTGAAAAAGAGCTTTCATTAGATGAATCTTTACTGTTGTTTAGGGAAAGATTAAAGTTCAGACAGTACATGAAAGACAAAAAAGCTCGATATGGAATAAAATTTTACGAGTTGACGACTGCAGAAGGATTTGTGCTCAATATAATTTTGTATACTGGGAAGACTGATGATCCTTCTGATAAAGGAAAGAAAACTGAAAATCTCGTTCTTCGGCTAATGAGGCCATACGGCCTCATTAGCCGTTGTTGAAAGCATGTTGAAAGGCCACCATCTTTTCATGGACAATTATTATAATTCAGTACCCTTGTCTGAAAAACTATTAGATTTAAAAACTCATAACAATGGAACTTTAAGAACAAACAGGAAAGATAATCCTAAAGTAGTTGTTTCTAAAAAACTTAAAAAAGGACATCATGTTTGGGCGCGGAAAAATAAAGTGTACGTGTCCAAATGGGTCGACAAAAGACCTGTACACATGATTACCACCTTAAACCATCCTAAAATAATTAACGATCGTAACAGATACGGTGAATCTAAATCTAAACCGCTGGAAGTCTCAATTTATAATAAATATATGTCAGGTATTGACCGTTCCGACCAAATGGTCTATTCATCTCCCAGTAAGACAGTAAGGTGGTACAAAAAGGTATTTTTTCATATACTAGATCTAGCAGTATGGAACAGCTTTTATATTTATAAAAAATATCGTAAAGGTAATGCTAAGAGTTATGAATTTATAGATTTTCGTGAGGATTTAATATTTAAACTTTTAAAATTAGATCCAGGTCTAAAACCGGACAAATTAATAAAACATCATAGATATGATAATCGACAAAAAGTAAGAACCGAATCCGTACCATTCCCGAATAAGCAAGAAACATCTATTTCGGCTGGTCACTGGCCTGAAAAGATACCTAAAAAAAAATTCCTCTAATAAGAGTACATTTTTAAAATGCAAGATGTGTACTAAAAATAAGACACGAAGAGAAAGTAGCTATAGGTGCAAAGGGTGCCCAGACAAGCCAGCTCTATGCCCTTTGTGTTTTGAAGAGTGGCATAATCAAACAGGTACACACCTGTAGCCTACATATTCTATACCTTCCTAATAATTAAATAATGTTTGTTAATTATTAATAAATAGGTACATAAACAATTAAGGCTGATTAAAAAGTAATAGAGATTTTGGTCTCGTACAATTATAAAGAATGATAAAGATTTTTGATTGTTGTGATTTTAATTAAGTTTAATTTTGTTTGTAAAGAAACTACCTACCTCTGTTTTTGATTAAACTTATATGCCAAGCCAGTTGTATCATTTTAATTTCCTAAATTTAAGTTGACGCCTATGAACGTTGTGTCGTTTAGTATGGTATATTAGACCTGCGCGGTGGCGGCAACGTGTATAAACGTCGGACGTGAAGAAACGTTGCGCCGCATATCACATATTACGGCGGGACGTCTTTAGACGTTGCTTAACTTTGTATGGGTAAAAAGGTGCGCCTCAGTACAAACATTTAGAGATAAGGTTGCTCACGCGAACGTGTTAACTTTGCTCAGCAATAGTTCAATGGAATACTTTCCTGATAACAAGACCACAAATTTATCAACGAAATTACCGAAAGCTATTAAATTAGAAGGTGAATGGTCGGTTGGAGTTGTCGAGTTTCAATATCCATATACCATGTTTACTGTTCAAGATCACGAAAATGTTATATACATTAAAAAATCTACGTTAATGCCCAATGAAGATAAACCATCCACAGTGTACTACAAAAAACATATTCCAGTTACCAACTATGATAACGTTGAGCATATTTTAAGAGTGTTAAATGGTATCGGAGAGAACTTGAAATTTCGCTATGATGAAATAACTATTTCTATTTCTGTTTTGGATAAAAATATAACATCCGTAACATTATCACCCAAATTAAGTTTACAACTAGGTTATGAAGCAAATAAAAATCTCCTAGAGAGAAATTTTGGAAAGTGTCCTGCTAATTTACACTTATGGTTACCATCTCAACTTTTTCTATATTGCGACATTATCGATCCTCAGATTGTGGGTGATGTTATGACTCCTTTACTAAGAGTCATTTCATTAGATCCTACAAAATACATTTACGGTGCAAATAAAATGCACGTTTTCTCTCAACCTCACTACTTACCTGTTATGCGAAGAGAGTTCGATACGCTGGAAATAGTTATAAGATCGAGCACAGGACAAAAAAACACCATTCCAGGTTGGAACCGTGTGTATTAAACTACATTTCCGAAAATTATAATAATGAATTCTCTTCGTGATCATCATAAATGTCCATATGAAAATTATTATACACATCAAGCTGGGTCAGGAGTTGGAGTAATTTATAAGGGTGCACCATACCAACGCGGTCATGGTATTGGGAGCTTCTTAGGGGGGTTATTTAGATCAGTTTTACCTTTACTTTCAAGTGGTGCTCGAGTGATTAGTAAGGAGGCATTAAGCGCTGGAGTAGGACTTTTATCGGATATGGTTCAAGCGCGTCCTATGGAAGCCTCAATAAAAGATCGTCTAAAGCAAGTTAGTACGAATTTAAAACGAAAGGCTAATGAGAAAATTGATCAATTTAACATGACAGGATCTGGGTATAAAACTAAAAGAAAACGATTGACCTCGTTCATTCCATCATTAACTGCTAAAGTGAAAGCTGCGAAAAAACTTGGTCTAAAACTAAAAAATATCAAAGATATATTTTCAAATTAAATATGTCTTTCCTTCATAATCATTCTTGCGAGTGTGTTACTCGTAAGTCAGAATTGGATTTGTTTGCACTACCGTCTACACAAACTAGCATTGAAAATGGATTGTGGATTCATTAGACAAGGTTTCACACAAGGATAGGGTGACAAACGAGCACACAGTCCACCCGATGGTAAGTGGTTGCTGTGGCCCATAGACATCTACATCTATCCTCAATTACGAATCAAAATGCAGATGCGTTGTCACCCGTGAGGACTAAGATGGAATGCCTCGTTTCCAGTAAAAAGGGTCTCCGGTTCTCTACACTCACCATATGAAACACAGCAGCATTAAGCTACTATTTCACGCTGGTATTCTATGAGAGCGTGGTCCTTCCCCGGTCAAGCCGACCCATTCGTGCTACAACTATACATCTAATATAACTGCAGCATGGCTCTACCACATATAAAGTTTCAAGTTCCTGGGACAGGCGATGACTACATGGATTTGTCTCATACATTACTCCACATAAAAGCAAAAGTATTAAATCAAGATTCAACTAACTTGATATCTACTACAATAGTAGCACCTGTAAATAATTGGCTGCATTCACTTTTTAGTCAACTTGATGTTTATTTAAACCAAAAACTTGTATCACCACCTAATAATACCTATGCATATCGAGCATACATGGAAACCTTTTGAAACTATGCTCCTGCTGCTAAACAATCTCATGTTACTTGTAGTCTTTGGTATGATGATACAGCAGGAAAAATGGATTCTACGGATGGTAAAAACATAGGATTTGTTAAAAGACAGGAATTGATTAGTGAAGTAAGGAAATAGAAATGATTGGTCATCTTCACGGTGACATTTTCAACCAAGATAAATTTTTAATTAATGGTGTTGAAATGAGTGTTAAATTGGTTCGATCGAGTGAGAGCTTTAATTTAATTGCTGGGTCAAACGATGTAAAGTTTAAAGTTTGCATTACGGATGCAACTCTTTTCGTTCGACGAGCACGAATTAATCCAAGTGTATTACTCGCACATCAAAAAGTTTTAGCTTCTACCACTGCTAAATATCCTATTACTCGAGCTGAAGTAAAAGTTTTAACAATTCCATCGGGTGTTCAAGGAAAAACTTTTGATAATATATTTTTAGGGCAGGTACCCAAAAGATGTATAATTGGATTTGTGAACAATTCTGCATTTAATGGTTCCCTTACTAAAAATCCATTTAACTTTGAAAACTATGGTATTAATTCTTTCAGCTTATACAGGGTTACTGGTAATTCGACGTATTCCCGCCAAGGCATGATAGTTGGGGTCATAACCTATCAAATGAACCATAAAATGCATTATGCAAATGTGGACCAATTTCGAGATATTTAGGTTTTATTATTTTTTTTCAAAAATCCCAAAAGTCTGGTGTCAAAAATTTCTAAAAAAAAACTTACAGCTGTATTATTTTCATTTTATTATTTTTACTTAATGAAAACTTGGATACTTATTTATCAATACTACAGTGTGCAAAAAGTCTCATCATTTACGAAGTAACGCTACTAAAAGTACAACTTTTTCCAAACAGAAGATAAGTAATTAAAAATAAAAATGATTTTGTGAAAAATAATTGTATGTGATCAATTGTGCATATCATGTTAAAAACATCCCTATTTATCTAGCTACCTAATGAAGTATCAACTTTGTAGTTTGCTTACGTAGAAACGGAAAAAAATTAAAGAATGAGGTCAGGTAGTCGAGTTCTAAGCAGACAAAGGAATTTGTGTTTTATTTTTAACCAATATTAATTAAGGAAATGAAACAAAGCACTTGATTGAAATTAGCTTTATTTATTTTAATACGATTTACAAATTTTGCTCAATATGGGAGCCCCTATTCCGTATACAGACACGCATTCGTTTTCTTAATTCGCTTTTAATAACGTTTGAGGTTAATGTTCGTCTTATGTCGTTTGTCGCGTTGATAATGCGGTCTCTCAGTTGATCAAGGGTCGGCACTGGCACATTGTCGCAGTACACGATGCTTTTTATGTGCCCCCAGACATAATAATCCATCGGTGTTATGTCAGGACTCCTTGCTGGCCATGGAATTGGTCCTCCTCTGCCAATCCACCGATGTCGATAATTTTCGTCCAGCCACCGTCGCACAGTTACACGACAGTGCGCAGGACACCCATCATGTTGATACCACATGTTTTGCCTTGTGGCGAGAGGAACATCGTGTAACAATCCGGATAAGTCCTCCTTTAAAAATATTTCATAATTTTCACCGTTTAAATAGTTTGGCAGAAAATAAGGCCCAATTAAATTGTCGTTAATAATCCCCATCCAAACATTTAGTGAAAATCTTCTTTGTGATTTATAAGGTCTCTTTTTTCCAGGATTTCTTTGATCTTTTGGAGTCCAAAAATGTAAATTATGGTAATTTGTAATACCGTCTTGATCGAACTTCGACTCATCAGTCCACAATATTTTTCTAAAAAACATTGGATCTTCTGCATCTGCGTTCAACATAAATCTACAAAAATCCAATCTTCTAACTGGATCTCCTTCTTCCATCACATGCACTGGTGTGTAGTGGTACGGATAAAGCCCCGCAGTATGCACTGTAGACCAGACCTTCCACTGCGATACACCTAAGCGACGGGCAACTATGTTCGTGGAAGTGGTTGGATCTTCTTGAAATTTACTCAAAATTTCTTCATCTCCCGCACGTGGTATACGGGGTATGCCACGTGGCCTGCCAGCATCACGTTGTTGCCTTTGAACATTTCCAGTCCCTCGTACTCTACGATACACTGCACTAAACACTGTGACATGGGGTGGTCTGCGATTAGGGTAGCGCTGTAGGTATTCACGGCGAGCAGCTGCAGCGTCACCGTCACAATATCCATAGAGATAAAAGATATCTGCGTATTCCTCGTTGGAAAATGATTGCCTTGCATGATCTCCGCGTCTTGGTGGTTCCGCCGCCATAAAACTTTGAAACTCAACTTCTTTAGGTGTAACAGGGAGGGATATGCGCGCGTGTGTACGATGCCTGTAATACTGATGACTGATTGAACAGTTTCTTCTTGTTTAACTTGTTTCTAATTTCACACTAAATGTAAACAATAGCGTAAGTTCAAACGCACAATCTTTTACGAGCATTCCCGCAGCTGTTGATAAGGTTCCGAGAAGCGATTGTTTGGGATTACCCAAAACATTGCTACTCGGAACTTGTCTACATGACCCCTTTTTATCAAGTTTTATTCTGTACTATTTAAGTTACAAGCCAAATTGATACTTCATTAGGTAGCTAGATAAATGGGGATGTTTTTAACATGATTTGCACAATTAATCACATACAATTATTTTTCACAAAATCATTTATATTTTTAATTACTTATCTTCTGTTTGGAAAAAGTTGTACTTTTAGTAGCGTTACTTCGTAAATGATGAGACTTTTTGCACACTGTAGTATTGATAAATAAGTATCCAAGTTTTCATTAAGTAAAAATAATAAAATGAAAATAATACAGCTGTAAGTTTTTTTTTAGAAATTTTTGACACCAGACTTTTGGGATTTTTGAAAAAAAATAATTAAACCTAAATATCTCGAAATTGGTCCACATTTGCATAATGCATTTTATGGTTCATTTGATAGGTTATGACCCCAACTATCACGCCTTGGCGGGAATACGTCGAATTACCAGTAACCCTGTATATTGATGGTCAACAAATACCTTCAAAAGCTTTGCAACCACCTTTTAATAATAGCATATTTACATCAGCATATCATACTCTATTCTCGGGAACTGGTATTCACTTTCTTAATGAAGGAAATGGAATCTCTTGTGAACAGTATGCCAAAGGTTACTGTCTATTAGCATTTGACTTAACTCCTGATTTATCAGCCAACTCATCAGCTCATTGGAATCTCATAAAGCATGGTAGTGTAAGATTAGAAGTACGATTTGAATCCTCACTAATACAAACAATTAACTGTATAGTTTATGCTGAGTTTGATAATATTATTGAGATAGATAAAAACAGAAATGTTACTGTAGACTATAGTAGTTAAGGTTATAATATGTGGTGTGTGTTAGATTTTATGAGTTATGTGTAATGCATTTTGTGTGTATGTAACTATGTGAAAAATTATAAAATTAAATAAAACAAATTGTATGCAATATATTATTTTTTATTTTTTTATAAATATTCTATTTAATCTAATACAAAACTCTGTTCGAGTTTAAATTTTACATAAGCACGCTGACTAAACCACTGAACATGCTGCTGCCAAGGATCATCATTATCTTCCCAATCTTTTAAACCACTACCACAATGGAAACAGTTGGTCCTGTCTGCATGGCCGGTATAAAATAAACCGGCTTCTGCAAGATCTTCAGGTTTCTGTCGCATAACGAGAGGATAGTTTTCGAAACTGAGCAACCGGCTAGATTTTGAACTGAAGAATGGATATTCAGCTCTTGAGTACTGCATATTCTTCTCATTTTCATCTCCACTCAGTGTTGTAGTTTTGTTCTTCAATGATGTGTTCTGTACACGTATGCCACACTAATCTCTTCCTTCTGCTCTTGTCTTCCTGTAATTTAAGTAAACAGAATTCACTAATGATCAGCTAATGACTGTCATTGTTAAAAAAAGTATTTTTTAACTTTTTCACTTTCTGCTATTGTCTTTGTAATATTGTATACGAGGGCGTTTGTGTTGTCGTAGATGCTATCCTTATTAGTCTTTACGTAATATTTAATCCTCGTGGAAGCATGTTTCCAATGATCAGTAGTTGGAATCTTGGATAGCTTCTTCATATCGTACATTTCAATTTTGATGAGATGCGTCGCTTGGTCTCCGTCGTCAGAATTAGTAGAAATGTATGATACACCATCTCTAGTGGCTCGTGCTACGGTTGATGATAACAGCTTCCTCTTTTTTTATCTTTGATTCAGCTTCAAAAAATGATCAATCGATTGAGATTTTCTTTTTCCACCATCGCATGTGTTATTATTAATGACGATGTCATCACTCTCTTCTTGAGGGGAGAGTGGCGAGTAGTAATACTGTTTATAGGTATTTTCATCGAAGCTCAATGATTTCTGCAACAACACAGTTATCATGTTAATATCAATTTGTTAACACTTAATCATAAAAGTTAAAAAAGTTAAAGTTACAACCTATTAAAGTCCACTGCTGAACATAGGCCTCCTCTCATTTCTGAGAGGATTTTAGGGCTAGGAAATGTTCGCTGCGCTGCCTCAATGCGTGTTGGCAAACTTCACATGCCTTCGAAATTTTCTCAGACATGCATTCCTCACTATGTTTTCCTTCACCGCTGAGCACGTGGTAAATCAGCAGTTAAAATTGCAATTAACAATTTAATTGGTGCCGGCGGGGATCGAACCCGGGTCGCGTACTGTGAATTTTACATTTTGCGCTAACCATCTGAGCTACCACGGCTTAATCATATACACACACATAATATTTAAATATAATTTGTTAACACTAAATCATACACACGTAAGAAAATAAGAGAAAGAAAAGTAAGTTTGTCAATAGAATAAACACTTACATCCATGGCCTTTGATGCGTTAAAGTAACACAAATGTAGTATTGATAGATCCACTGCGGTCAAACGATCATACACTAACTCCATGACTGCAGTTGCTTGGTCTTATATAGTACCAGTGAGTAATAATTCTAATCTAAAGAATTTCTGCAGTAGAATTGATAGTAACTTTATGCATCAACAAGCTTATCTCACATTCTGTTGCTTATCTCAACATTCCTTCGTCCTTCCTGTCATGTCTTGTTCAGTGTATTGATGACTCAAATACATTTTGTATAACACAAAGAATGCAATTTAATATTTAGAAATCACTATAATTGATCATTCCTATATTACTCATTGAGTAGATTGGTACTGTAATAATCTACTAATAGCAGTAATATTATGGATACACTAGATGTACAACAACATCTGAAAAAGATTCACCCCACTCTAGAAAATAATGTTTATGCTGCCAATAAACTACCCATGTACATCCACGTACCAACGTATATAATATGCAATTTGGATACAGATGATAAACCAGGGTCACATTAGGTAGCTTCATATATCGATACGAATGACGTCGGTCAATATTTTGATTCATGCGGACGGGCACCTGTACGATATCATCTAGAGTTTTTTAAAAGAAATTGTAAAAGATGGAACTGGAATGTTGATAGGATTCATAATTAGTGGACTTCAGTTTGTGGCGAATATTGCTTAATGTACTTGCTATATAAGTTTCAGGGATGTTCAATGCATAGTTTTACGAGTATATTTACAGGGAACACATTGTACAACGATATTTTAGTGGATGAGATGTTTCGCTCCTATTTTATAGATAATAAGTAATAAGATTTTGTATTTTGTAAATAAAAATTTTAACAAAATTAGGTAATGTGTTTTATTGATGAGTCAGATTAGTATAGATAGGAACAAAGGAGAACAATAGCACCACGCTGAGGAAGAATAGATAATGACGGTATTCAATGAACAATAGATAAGTAGATAAGAACAATGGAGCGCTAATGACGGTGGAGGCATTCACCGGATATCAATTAGATAAGAGTTAATTGATCTGCACATCTCCGGAACCGTGCATCCTACGCAAAAATGGACCGCAGATTCGTGATCAGAGCATGCCAAAACCTTTTTTTTTTTGGATCGTGAGTCGACGAACGTCGTACTTGTACCACTTCTGACTAAGTGCGCCAGAACTGGTACAACGTAACTACTTTTATGTCTTTTGGAAAAACGAAATTGTTTTTACAGTTACCATGTCTCTGTCTAAGGTCCCTAAGTTTCTTATTTTAATAAAATAAATAGCAACTTTTCAAAATAAACAGTTGTATCCATTTCACCTTTTGTTTTCTTACCACAGGTGCAGTGTTGGTAGAGAACAACATTCATTATTCTTTAAAATTATCTAAGTATCTCGCAGTCTTGTACGTCACCTACATTTGATTTTCCAAAAACCATATGTACGATAATTTTTTCAACATTTTTTTAAGCTTCTTTAGACTTATAAGAAACCAATCAACTTAATAAAATTATAAAATTAAATATTTTTTTGCTTGCGAAGTAAAGGGTTAAATCATTACCTATTAAATTATTACTATTTTATGTTCGCCTATTGATTACGTTTAAAACACCGCATTTTTTTAAGTTAAAGGGGATTGCCCACTCTTCACAGACACTTCGGCCATGGGTGCCCACATATAAAAGTATATAGATATGACAATATGCAATTAAAAGAATGAAATGATAAAGGAATTGCTTTAAAAAAAGTCGGAATTTTAAAGATATATAAGTTTTATTTTCACAAATACAGTTTTTTTAACAACTACTTTTATCAATTTTATCGCGTTTTATTTCTTTGATTTTTAATTCCAGACGTTTCGGGTGCTTTCCAGCACCCATGGTCACGGCGGACTGAGGTGACTGACGTCCCAATGTCAGTGTTAACCTGGAATACCTTCAGATTTTTAATTTTTATTTATGGTCCGATCTACAGAATGAACTTACTGTGTCTTGAAGTCTTGCAGTGGTATGCTTGGGTTTAGTTTTAATTTCATTAATTAAAGGGTCCCAAGCAGGTGGTAGTACCAAGCCTCCTTCTCTATTTAAATAAAGATTTTTTTTATTACAATAGTCTCACGTATCATCCTTGATAGGAATTGATGTTCCTTCGAGAGGATATGTGGTCAATCAAATCTGATTTATGTCTATCTGGTTGGGGCCGTCTAGGATATGATCACAAACTGCAAACTTCCCTGAACTTTAATGCTTCACGTCAGCTATATGTTCTTTTACGCGGGTTTTAATTGTTTGTGTTAGCTGTTTGTGTACACTCCTGCACCTTTTAGAAGAATATGACACTTGATTGATGGTAAGAACTCACTAAATCTTCTTCAGAGGCTTGTAGAATGTTCTAATACAAGCTCGCTTCAAGATGTAGACGATCTAGTCTGTGACACCTCTGACATATGGTAGTACTGCACATGCTTGACTGTGGCCGGCTTCACTCGGTCACTGTGACGTAGGCGCGGGATCCGAAGCTTGTTGACGTGCAGAACCTGCTTGACGTGCTGAAGCTCGACCAGCTCAAGCCAGATGTTTGCTGTCACAGATCCCCTGTGCTCTCTGTAACAAAGATTTGCTAACGGTAACTAACTTGTGAAGGATGATGGTGAGATTCATTATTTTCTATACACAGTGTGACCTATGGTATTGTTAGGATTTTGGATGACTAACGCATCTAGGAAAGCTAAAGAATTATTTGCCTCTAATTTATACATCAATACATCATCCAGGAACTGAGCATGAGGCAAAATATTAGTTTGACATGCTCAACCCAAATACCATATTAATGCCATAACATGGGCACAGCATCATACTATACGTATGCCGGCAATACTATTGCAACAATAACTTTTAAATGCACTTCTACCATAACTATTGCCACTAATTAAAATATATATAAAATACTCTTTACGACACTAAGTAAAGCTCAGCTAGGGCTTAAGTTTATTCCTTCCAAAATGCTGCTCCTGTGGTTATTACAGAGTTCTATCCGGTAGCAACCATTAAATCTTATATGCTCACCAAATAGGAGTGAGCTTGCTTTAACTGGTATGTGCCACAAGCAATTAATATTAAGTCGTTAAAACAGGAAATTCCCTAACATTTTTAGTATACATTTATATTTGATTAAAACTACTTTTACGGATTTTATCGCGTTTATTTTTGCTTTTAATTACTTTTATTTTTAATTCCCGACGTTTCGGGCGCTTTCCAGCACCCATGGTTACGGGGGACTGAGATGACTGACGTCCCGATGTCATTGTTAAACCCGGAGTACCTTCAGCTTTTTTAATTATTGTTTATGGTCCGATCTATGCAAAATGAACTGACTATGTCTTGAGGTCTTGCAGTGGTATGCTTGGGTTTAGTTTTAATTTTATTGATTATAGGATCCCAAGCAGGTGGTAGTACCCAGCCTCCTTCTCTATTGAAATTAGGATGTTTTTTAATTTCAATAGCCTCACGTATCATCCTTGGTAGGAATCGGTGTTCTTTCGCGAGGATTTGTGGTCTATCAAATCTGATGTAATGGTTGGGGCCGTCTAGGATATGATCACAAACTGCAGACTTCCCGGAACGTTGATGCTTCACATCAGCTATATGTTCTTTTACGCGGGTTCTAATTGATCTTTTTGTTTGTCCTATATTAGAGAGACCACATTCACAATCAAGCTTGTACACTCCTGCATCTTGTAGAGGAATATGACACTTGACGGATAGTAGGAACTGACTAATCTTCTTCGGCGGCTTGTAGAATGTTCTAATAGAAGCTCGCTTCAAGATATAGCCAATCTTGTCTGTGACACCTCTGACATATGGTGGTACAGCAGGCACACGCTCGACTGTGGCCGGCTTCACTCGGTCACTGTGACGTAGGCGCAGGACCCGAACTTCAGCACGTCAAGCAAGTTCTGCACGACAACAAGCTTCGGGTCCCGCGCCTACGTCACAGTGACCGAGTGAAGCCGGCCACAGTCGAGCGTGTGCCTGCTGTACTACCATATGTCAGAGGTGTCACAGACAAGATTGGCTATATCTTGAAGCGAGCTTCTATTAGAACATTCTACAAGCCGCCGAAGAAGATTAGTCAGTTCCTACCATCCGTCAAGTGTCATATTCCTCTACAAGATGCAGGAGTGTACAAGCTTGATTGTGAATGTGGTCTCTCTTATATAGGACAAACAAAAAGATCAATTAGAACCCGCGTAAAAGAACATATAGCTGGTGTGAAGCATCAACGTTCCGGGAAGTCTGCAGTTTGTGATCATATCCTAGACAGCCCCAACCATTACATAAGATTTGATAGACCACAAATCCTCGCGAAAGAACACCGATTCCTACCAAGGATGATACGTGAGGATATTGAAATTACAAAACATCCTAATTTCAATAGAGAAGGAGGCTGGGTACTACCACCTGCTTGGGATCCTATAATCAATAAAATTAAAACTAAACCCAAGCGTACCACTGCAAGACCTCAGGACATAGTCAGTTCATTTTGCATAGATCGGACCATAAACAATAATTAAAAAAGCTGAAGGTACTCCGGGTTTAACAATGACATCGGGACGTCAGTCATCTCAGTCCCCCGTGACCATGGGTGCTGGAAAGTGCCCGAAACGTCGGGAATTAAAAATAAAAGTAATTAAAAACGAAAATAAACGCGATAAAATCCGTAAAAGTAGTTTTAATCATGTGTAGTGTTTGCGTAAATATAAGAAATCATTAACTGAAATAATGTTAAATATAAAAATTAAGTCTAAGTGAAAAAAAGAGATTTGTTTGATTTTAAACTCGAATATAAACAAATTATTTATAAAGTTAAATGTTACTGCACAAAGACAGACTTAATGCTTTATATTATTTAATAATTAAGGCCTGACAGACTAACAGTCTCATTTCTTGGTAATTGATAAAAATGGTCAATCTCGTAAATAAGCTAGTATGTTTGTCAGATATCGCTTATGCAGATGTGAAAAAATAAAACAAGTTCTTAAGTTGACATGCAATCAGTTTAAAAACATGTTTAACTATCAGATATGAGTACCACACTTAATAAAGAGAAAAATGTTAAACACTTACCTCACGTGCAATGCAATTTGATTGGCAACCTCATTCTTTATGAGTTCCTCACGTGGAGAATCGAAGCCTAACAATATGTGTGATCTTATTCACATAAGTGATTTGCCACAGCTGATGCATACATGTTCATGACAAACTATTGGTGCATTTTTCGAGTGGCACACTACACGTACACTGTCAATCGAAACTTGTACCTAATAAAGAAGCTACAATTATTATATTGATATTATTTAAGTAAACTTAGTTAAAAAGCATTTCTCGGAAGAAGACATGACACTTCGTGACATGTACCAACTATTTACCTGCTGTGTTCGAAACAATCGTTGAGAGATAACAATTCAATTTCCAACAAAACAAAAACTCGTAAACACTCGTAAACGAATTCGGGTATGTTCCGAAATACAACGCAGTGTACTGTCTAATACAAATGACGTATCATTTGACACTTTATTGTACTAGCGTGCCGCCGCCATATTGTGTCGGATATCCGGCCATAATAAAACAATTTTTAATTGTGTGTTTGCCGAATGAAGCATGCCAGAATTTGTTTCTAATTATTCAAATACAAAAAATTATTGAATAATTGATGGTATATCCATTAGGAGGATATAATGATTTTAGACCACAAAATGACAAAATAATCGCCAACACTTTTCCAAATGGCGCAAAAGTATGACGTCATACACTGTCCAATGTTTTGGAACGAATCACCAGTATAGCGTCGATTCATGACGTCATTTGCATTGGACAGTACACTGCGTTATATTTCGGAACATACCCTTCGTATTGTGACTTGACAGGGGCCTAGCTGTCAGATTCGATGTTGCCACTTAACTGTCATAAAATCTATGAAACGATATCGATTTTCACTTGATTAATAATATCATAAAAAAGAATAGTCTTTGACGCGCTTTGAGTTCTGTACGCTTTTTAAAATATATTTTCCTTTATTTATTGAAATTCTATTTCAAATGTATTTTAAGAACAGTTAACTTGTGCTGTATTGTTTTGTTATGCTCTAGAGAATTCATGGTAAATCAGCTAGAAATTCTTTATTTATCATAACACGATTCCATTTTAAATGTAATGTTAAGAACAGATAAGAATAACAGTTAAATTGTGCAGTAGTGTTTTGTTATACTCTAAAGAATTCATGGTAAATCATTTAATTATTCGCTTGTTTAATTATCATAACTATATATGTGAAGTTTGTCAACGATTTCAACCGAGCCGATAACAACGGTTGTTTTTGTTTTCAACGGTCGACAACCGATTTTGATGGCTTGAAATGGATAAAAACAATAAGTTTTTTCTCTTTGGTAACGAATAAACCACAGAAACCCCTATAATGGATAATAGTTCTTTTTTTTTAGATACAAGTAGCACATTTTCAAGAACCGCAAACACAACTTTGTCATTTATCCCACAAACACAAAATTATTTGTTGCTGGCGATAATGATAGTGATATTTTGACTCGATGTAAAATCTATGCTTGTTACTACAGAAATCTTCATGGCCCCGCGAGTCCGACTCGCACTGTGCCACTTTTTTTTCAACTTTTTGCTTTTATTTTAATAAATAGTTTTTTCGTTAAAGCGGAGCTCTTTTGCTTTAGATTCATTACTTATATCTATAACAATCAATCTGAGTAGGTAAAGTGTGTAAATACGATACTTAAATTGTAAAAATAATAATTGGAGTTATTGGAGGTAGGTATTTAGTTTCATTTATTTAGAAAATATTAATCTCACAATTAATTATTATAATTATATAATTTTATCACACAACTAACGCCCTCATTAGCAATGTAATGGTATAATAATAATTTTCAAAATCGGTCAAGTAATTTTCGAGATTAACCAAAAAAACATATACATTGAAAGTAGCGCCCTCTATAATAAAATGCATCCTATATTAGACATCTATAATAATAAAATGCATCCTACGTAGCACTATAGCAAAAACGATTCAGCTTAGCCACCCGCACACACAGTAAAAACATAACCATCCTTTTTCGTCTGTAGTCGGATAAACAAGTGGTTGACAACGGTTGCGTATCGGCTGCATTGGATAAATATCCATTTTAAACGGTTGCTTTACACCTATATCATAACATAATAATAATTATCGAAAAATTATTTTAGCATTGTAATAATGATACCGTAAGTAATCGATCGGAAAAGGGAAATCGATTTTTTAATGATTTTTGTGATTGGCAACATTTTTTATTTTATTCACAAACTAATGAATTACGTATTTACCTAATTTTATTTTTATCTTTTCGGTACTTTTAATTTGTGTAAAAATATTCCCATATTTTTAGGATAAATGAATACCGCGATTAATAACCATAAATAAAGATATATATTTTTAACAAATGCATTGTTGGGCGTTCTATGGCCGAAAATGGGCATCTCCCTTTCTTGATAAATACTGCTCTGTGCGAACGCAAGTAGTGTCAAATTGGATAGCCCTTATAATTAAAAAAAAAACAGTAAACAAAACTCCGTGACACGTACTAATAATTGCTGTACCGGTACTTATTGGTTGTTTTATAAAAACATAATTATTAATTTGTTATGTATCTTTTATGAATACCTACCTAGGTACTCTTTTTTGTTGTAAGCACATTATTTTGTTAAAGGTTTTAATTTTATTGATTTATTTTGGTGTTAAGTTTCGCAAACACAAAACCTGCAAGCTGTAGTCTAAGATTAATTTCTGATTATTGAGTTTTAATTTCATGAAAATAAATATACATTTTTTTAATTTAAGATTTTATTTGAACCTATTTTCCAGTGAACATTAACCTTTACATTTTCCAGTGCGTTATTGTGTTATCGTGTGTTATATCTTCCAGTGCGTTATATTACATATTTTGGCGACCTTACCCATGTACTATCTTCTATAACCATAGAAATAACTGTACTCGGCCGAGATGATGTTTCGCCTGTAGAAATATAGTTTCCATACTGTTAAAAAGGATACCTTGAAAATAAATCGTAGTTTTGGGGGCGTGGCTTATTCCTTTGTCGGTGAAGCTAACGGACGACTGAGGGAGTGTCAAAATGAAAGTGATGCAATGACTTCATAATACGTAAATTATGAGATAGCTATACAGAGCACACGCTGGGAAAAAAACTAAGTAAGCGCCAAACAACATTTTTTTTAACAAAACTACGTTATGGATTAAAAAAAATGGTTTATAAGAACTTAGATATGATTATTTACTATGCCTTAAAAATAATTCCATGAACTAATTCGTAAAATATTTGTGGTGTCATGAAGAAACGTAATTAATTCGAGTCTACTTTGCAATTTTTTTCTATCGAGAAAATTACATGATATCGTGTAATCCAAGGTCATATAGTCAAAAATCATATACAAAAATTTTGGTTTGTAATCTATAATACTTAAAAAATATGTGAAATAGAAAAACCACCAAATTTTCGAAGTATCATCACCTTCAGAATCATAACTAATATTCGAGTCCGTATAAATATAAATAAAAGTCCTATAATTTCGTATTTCGCGTCAGTTTTTCGATGCTGTGGTATTTTTTAAAGTCATCTATCAATGAGAGCAAAAAAAATTTGTCGCTATCGTTTTCTAGCCATGATTCTTCGTTATTTATTCTTTTAGTTAAAATCCTTATTGCTTTATTAGTTCGTCTACGTCTGTAGATTTCCTTTTTATAGAACAGTTAGACGATGACAGTCTGATATCACTAGGGTTACCATATGACAGGCGTTTGCCGCATTTGACAGGCATTTAACGGTTTAGACAGGCGTGCGGCCGGCATTGGTCGGAGACAGGCATTTTTGAATTTCGCGCCCACGCGCGCATCGCGCTTGCATACATGCAAGCGGGCGTGAAATTTGAATGACACCGACTGGCGGCGCGCCGGTGAGCAGCGCGGGGCAAGACGCGCTCACGGGTAGCGCATGCGTAGTAGTATCGCATGCGTAGTAGTACCGCATGCGTAGTAGTCGAGGCGGCGCGAGAATGAGAGGGAGGATAAGCTACGTTGCGTGGGCGGGAGTGGGACGGGTGTCGGTGTTTCCTATCACTTCACCAAAGACAGCGTTCTATTATTTGTTTACTTCATGAACTCAAAACAATATTTAGTCTGCATGATTAGTTCAATTAGTTAGCTTCTAAGCTAAGGTATGTTTTTTCAAGTTGTTTTATTGTTTTACAATGGATAGTAAAAAGAGAAAGCTTTGTAAGTTTTCGGAGATTTATAGCAAGTAAATTTCCTTGTCTCGTGGAAGGCCGCAATGAGTCGGAAGCTAAGTGTAAGGTATGCAACTGTTATTTTAGTTTTGGTTCTTGAGGTATCAAGGATGTGCAAAGACACATGGAATCTGAAAAACATAAGAAAATGTCTAAAGCAGTGTCTTCCAATAGTAAGATGAATACATTTTTCAAACCAACGCTAAATATTATTCCGGAAAGAAAAGCCGCTGCAGAAGCTACGTTGACTTACCATACTTTAAGACATCACCAGTCGTATAAGTCTATGGATTGCACAGGATTATTGAGGAAATTATTTTCTGACTCAGAGGTGGGAAAGACGATAACCTGCGCCCGGTCAAAAACCGAAGTATTTGTTAACAATGTTATTTCCCCCCATGTAATGGAAGGTCTTGTGGAAACATTGAAATCTGATTCAGTATTATATTTTGGTCTATCAACTGATGCCAGCAATCACGGAGCTCAAAAAATGTTTCCAATAGTAATACAATATTTTGATTATAGAATTTTAGAACTCGATGTATTGCCAAACGAAACTGCCGAAACAATCACGCAATATATTGTTAACACCTTGAAAAAACACGGAATTGAACAAAAATTAGTTTCTTTTACTGCTGATAATGCCAACGTCAATTTTGGTGGCATTAATAGGCCAACAGGCGGACAAAACGTTTTTGTATTATTGAAACAAGAACTCCAAAAGCAAATTGTAGGCGTTGGATGTCCTGCCCATATACTGCATAATTGTATTAGACACGGTGCAGACAAATTGGAAATAGACATCAGTTCGCGGTGATGAAAATTTATAATTATTTCTCAGTCTACACAGTTCGCACAGAGAAGTTAAAACCATTTTGTGATACTGTTGAAATACAATATCAGCAACTGCTATACCACAGCAAAACACGATGGCTGAGTTTATTTCCAGCAATAGAAAGGATCCTGAAATTAATCCCAGCATTAAGAGTATTTTATATCTGTCGAAGGAACTCCAACAGTGATCAAACGACTTTTTGAGGACCAATTCTCAGAGATTTATTTATGGCATATTCACTCATTAATGCCTCTGTTTCAATCTAAAATTCAAGCTATTGAGAAAGAAGGTGTTACTATTGCAGAAATTAACTGTATATTAAACGCAACTTTAAATGCACTCAAATCTCGTAAAGATGAAAATTTTAAATCATTGACAGTTATTCGACTACTGAACACTTTGGAAAACAATGGAACAAGTACCGATAATTTTAAAACCGAGATTCTGGACCTGTATGTGGATTTAACAGCTTATTTGGAAAAATGGATTAAAAATATCGAAGAATTCTCTTTCTTCCGATGGATGATTTTACAAAAAGAAATGAAAAGTTTCTCAAATTCTGATTCAGCTTCATCTATAGAATTTCTCTCTAAGCTGAATATCAGTGTTGACGACGTGAAACTGTTTGACGATACGAAGTTCTAAAAGAATATTGTAGAAGTTCAGATAACATTTTTTTTTCTGAAAGCTTAACTACACAGTGGTGCAATTTTCTCAAAAGTAGGGAAGTGAATGGTGACATTACATAATTCATGAAAATCTGCCAGTTTGTGTTCTTTTGGCACACAATGCGAACGTAGAACGTACGTTTTCTCTCGTCAACGCCCAGTGGAGTAAAGAAAGAAATCGGCTGACAATTGAATCGGTAAAAGCAATATTGATTACTCAGGAAAATTACAAAACTGTATCTTTTGAAGATTTTTACGTTTACGTATTAGAAAAGAAAGAACTGTTAAAAAAATTATGTCCTCTGACAAATATCAGTAATAAATATCCTTCTTCACTATTATCTGTTGGCTTTTACTTATTACCTACAGCGTTTTGCTTTAGACAGGCATTTTTCTGAAAATTCAGGCATTTTATGTACCATAGACAGGCATCCCTCTATTTACATATGGTAACCCTAGGTATCACTCAGTTTTGAAAGAAATTGCAGCTTATAAAAATGTACATATTTTCTATTTGATGTTGCTCCTGACCTACTTTTTATTGTTTTTTTGTTTATTCAATTCACGAAAGTAGCTTCAACGAAAAATACATTTTCGTTGAAGTTGAGCAGCAATAAAATAAATACATATAATGTAAACCTTTTTGTGTGCAATGTCTAGGAAAAATTGCAAATTTCAAAATACATACAAATAAAAACATGCTGGTTTTTTTTTCTTCAGGTATTTAGCATCAGGTTGCAGCCTTACAAGTTTACACCACTCTTATCAACGAGGACTTCCAACTATTTGCGAGATTGTGAATGAAACATGTCATATAACTGATTAAAACTACTTTTACGGATTTTATCGCGTTTAATTTTACTTTTATTTATTTTTAATTCCCGACGTTTCGGGTGCTTTTCAGCACCTATGGTCACGGGGGACTGAGGTGACTGACGTCCCGATGTCATTGTTAAACCCGGAGTACCTTCAGCTTTTTAATTTAAATTTTAAATAAAATTTAAAGGCGATAAAATCCGTAAAAGTAGTTTTAATCAATGTGTAGTGTTCGCGTAAATATAAGAAATCATGCTGTCAAATAATCTTCGAAATCCTAAATGCTAGTTATATTCCCTATTTGTTTAGGTGCCATAGATGGTAAACATATACGAATCATCAAATCCGGAACACTCCGGGTCTTTGTATTGTAATCATAAACATTATTTTTCTATTGTTCTTTTAGCTGTATGTGATTCTAATTATTGTTTCACCTATATAGATGTTGGGTCTTACGGCAAAGCTGCGGATTCACAAATTTTCAAAAATAGTGACTTCTATAGAGAACTTCAGGAACGAAGATTTAACATCCCAAACAGCGCATCGAATGATATAATAATGGAGAGTTACTGACTTTTGTTTTTGTTGGGGACAAAGCATTCGCAATTAGTAAATTTATTCAAAGACCTTATAGTGGCAATAATTTAAGTCGACACCAAAAAATATTCAACTATCGATTGTCAAGAGCACGGCGGTATTTTTTTTTATAGGAGAGAGGGCAAAGAACGGTAAGTGATTACCGCCTCCCATGAACAGCTGCAACACCAGGGGAATTGCAGATGCGTTACCGGCCTTTTAAAAAGGAATAGACTTTTTTCTTGAAGGTCACTAAGTCGTATCAGTCCAGAAAAATCTCTGGTGGTATTTGATATTGAATGCATGTTTGGTATCATGGCCAATAAATTTAAAATATTACATAGAATACTCCATAGAATACTATAATACATACACAATAGAACGGGGGAGTGGGCGAAGCCCGCGTAGCCACTAACACGTCAATTCACACGTATAAATGTCAACACGAGATGTGTTTTGACGTTACAATCATTTCCAAATTGTGCATGCAAATTATTTAGAAAATGCCAAATTGCACGCTATTTACAAAGAAATATGTATTAAAATTTAAACGATTTTTTTTAATGATGATCTTGAACATTAATCAAAAGTCTAACAGCCCGGCCACGAGACATTCGCCGAAGCGAAAATTCGCGCGGCGCGAACGGCGAGGCGTCTAGCGACTAAAACAAATGTATAAAAATGTACGGACCAAGACACGCGTAGCGGCGAGTGGCGACGCGACCGGCGAAATTTACCGGGCGAATAAGTGCAAGCCACGGAGTCGGGCGGCAGACGCGGCGGCAGAGTCGTCGAATAGTATAGGGAACAAAATATTTTAGTTGTTTTCGCCGCGAAAAATGCCGGGCCGACAAAAACAACTTAAAATTCTAGCCGTATTGACTTTTATTTCCAATTCTGGTTGAATATTAACCAGAATATAATCGCTGGTTTCGACGCTCATTTTGGTATTTACTCGAAATTTTTTTCTACATGCATTCTATTTGTTGTGGAATTTTACATCTATAACCCAATTCCTATTCAAATCAAGTACTCCGCAATCTCATCCAAATATTATGTCTTGAATCAAAAAACAATTACTTTCTAAGCAATATCGAGACAAATTTGATAGACATTTCACTCTCGGCCTATCTGGTCGCGGCTGCAAACGTGACTTCCCTTGCCCTCAAATCGCGCCGCGCGAATTGTCGCCCCGCCTGTCGCTTCGCCGTTCGCGCCGCCGTTCCCCGTGGCCAGGCCGTAAAATGTTTAAATTTACTAAGTCCGTCAAACACAGCGAATCGGGTTTGTAGTAGTGATAATACGACGTAATTGCTTATATGTGTGCTCCCGGCGACACCGATCCTCGTAGAAAATAAGGTTGACAGTCATTCTATTATGTATTATAGTATTCTATGCGTGCGTGTGTAACGGTAGTGGCGCTGCAACTGCGCTTCTAGAAATTGTACAAACATTAGTTAGCAGCGCTTATTCACGCCTCTAATTTGAAGGCGCCCTTAATTTGTATGTTATTGTTGTAGATTTCTGTCGCCAGTGTTTTTTGAGATTTATTTTATTTGTACTAATTGGTCACACTATTAGCGAAATATTATTCCTATATTGGGATTTTTTTTCTTTTTTTTATAGAAGAGAGGGCAAACGAGCATGCGGCTCACCTGATGTTAAGTGACTACCGCCGCCCATGATCAACCGCAACACCAGGGGAATTGCAGGTGCGTTGCCGGCCCTTTAGAAAGGAGTAAGCTCTTTTCTTGAAGGTCCCCAGGTCGTATCGGTCCGGAAAAATCGCCAGTGGTAAACTATTCCACAGAGAGGTTGTACGCGGAAGAACACTCCTTGTGACTTGATAATACCTTGATATTAAAAAAAATTACAATAACAGTTTTCTTCACGAGTGTACATGCGCTAAAGTTCGCAGAGCCTATGTTCAGACTCGCCAAGATACGTCGGCCGTATTTTACATGGCGACATTAGTTACCACTAGCGCCTTATAGTATCGAGTAGCAGAAATAGGAGAGTCAAGATCGTTCTAGAAACTTCCATGGAAGAACTTTCTAGAACTGTCGACACCTAGTCAGTCAGGACCGGTATGTTCTCAAATATTCTAAATGTTTCTACAAAAGAAGGTTCTGGAACTATCTGAGGCTCTATATAAGACCGGTATAGACCGCGACCCGAGTCAGTATTGAAATGGAAATTAAAGCGAATACTTCGAAGCGATACAACTGCAAACTAAAGTAATCATTAGTACAATTGTGTTTTGTTATTACTTATTAGTGTGATTTTAAGTTGTAATTAGTGTTCTGTAATTAAAATCCATTTTGGTAATTCAATCGGCAGTTTTTATTGTTTTCAACCGCCAGCTCCTAACATTATAATTTGCGCTCTGTATACGTCTCACAGCGGCGTCTCCACCTCATGATGACTTCACATGTCTTAGTATTTTTTAATCTTGTCATACAAATGTTCTCAAGTTGTTTTCTCTCTTATATCATTATTATTACAGCCCTTCGCAAGTCCATGCTGAACACAGGCCTCCAAGAAATGCCACAAAGCACGGTCCTTAGCAACTATCGACTTCCTGCATCTCTTGCCAGGTCGTCACTCCATCTAGTGATCCTCATCATCACTTCATCTATCGTCTTTGATATATACGATGATATGTTTGTTATTAACAACAATGGCAGTCTCCAAACCCATCTGGGACTTCACTTGTTCACTTGTGGCATCGACACTTGGATAATTTTGTGCGTAAACGTTTCACTTCGGTCTCCAGACTCTTAATTTTTGCCTGAAGCATTCTCATTTGTGAACATTTGTGTACAGATGTTCTATTGGTAGCGTCTGCAAAATAAATAACATTACATTTAAAAGTTAGTTAAATATACTATTTTTATAAACGAAATACTGATTTTTTAAACAATAATTGTTTATTTTCGTTAAATTTTCCTCTTTTTTTACCTATTTATAATTTGCGAACACTGTTATTTTTCAAAATGAGAGATATCCGGTGACGAGGGTGAAGGTGGTTTCGGATCAATCAAATCCAAACGCGATCGTAATTTACGGCCAAATACCATTTGAGCAGGCGACACCCCCACCAATGGCGGTGTAAGAATATCCACTATACCATATCATCCCGTGGGCGTCGTAAGAGGCGACAGAGGGAAACAAATCATATGGGCAGCAGCGTCTTCCCAATAACGACTAACAATAAAAAACTGTGATTGTTAGTACGCTTGCTAAGCATGGCAACTATGCTTACTACCCCCCCCCCCCCCACTGAATATTATCCCATGAGGCAATCGAAGAGAGAGGCCTATGTTCGACGGTAGACTTGGGGTATGCTCCGAAATACAACCCAGTACACTCATCATCATCATCATTACAGCCCTTCACAAGTCCACTGCTGAACATAGGCCTCCCCCAAGTAATGCCACAAAGCACGGTCCTGAGCCACCTGCATCCATCGACTTCCTGCATATCTTACCAGGTCGTCACTCCATCTAGTGGGGGGTCGCCCTACACTACGCCTACCGGTACGAGGCTGCCACTCGAGAACCATTCTTTCCCATCGGTTATCGGTTCTTCGAACTATATGGGCGGCCCATTGCCACTTCAGCTTACTAATCCGTTGGGCTATGTCGTTCACTCTGGTTTTATTGCGGATATCCTCATTTCTGAGTCTATCACGCAGAGAAACTCCAAGCATAGTCCTCTCCATAGCTCGCTGAATGACCTTGAGCGTCCTCATACGGCAAACAGTGAAGGACCACGTCTCAGATACATAAATCATCACTGGCAACACGCACTGGTTGTACAATCTAGTTTTCAGAGATTGAGGTATACCTGACGAGAAGATGTGTCGTAATTTCCCGAACGCTGCCCAGCCGAGTGGAATCCGTCGATTGACCTCTCGGTCGAAGTTGGACTTACCTAGTCGGACTATTTGTCCCAGGTAAACATACTCGTCAACAACTTCGAGCATAGTGCTCCCAACAACTACCGGCATAGGTGTAACATGGACATTAAACACGATCTTTGTTTTGTCCATGTTCATCTTAAGACCTATCCGTTGGGAGACACCATTGAGGTTATTGAGCATATTGCTTAGGTCCTCCAGCGATTCTGCCATTAAGGACTATATCGTCGGCAAATCGAAGGTGAGTGATGTACTCGCCATTGATGTTAATACCGTATCCTTTCCAGTCCAGTAGCTTGAAAACGTCTTCCAATGCAGCAGTGAAGAGTTTCGGGAAAATAACGTCACCCTGTCTTACACCTCTCTGCAGTTAGATAGCTTTCGAGCTCTGGTTCTGTACTCGGATAGCCATCGTAGCCCTACTGTAGTAAGTGGCAGATTGTACTCTTTGGTCTTCTGTACAATCTGCCGCAGGGTATGTATGTGGTCTATGGCACTGAAGCCTTTTCGGAAACCGGCTTGTTCGGGAGGCTGGAAGTCGTCGAGTCTGCGTGCGAGACGATTCGTAATGACTGACAGACAGATCTCTGGCAAAGACTTTGGAGCCCTGGTTCCACTCGATCGCTTCTTTAATACGAGCAGTATTAAAGTTGCGTAAGTCTCGCCGCATGCATTTGGAGATCTGTCTGTTCAGTTGCCTGTATGCTGTCAAATCTGTTGACGATTGCAGACTCATCTCCCGTCTAACAGCCATGAGATTAAGAGTGTGATCGGAGAGCTTTTGTGTTCTTCTGCGGCCGGTCTTGCAGAACTTAGCTCCGTCCGTATGGACAGTTTCCACGAGCTTGTCATTCATATTGTCCAATGCATTGCAATCTTCTAGGCACTGAAAGCGGTTATGTAACTCGAGCTGAAAGGTTTCGGGATTCTGGATTAGAGCATGAGGGGGACGGAGCGTTGACTTCATTAGACGAGACCTCTCCAACTTAACGTTTAGGTTCAGTGTGCCTCTAACCATTCGGTGATCGCTGCCGGTTTTCACCCTTGCGATCACTGAGACATCACTGAACAGTTGGCGTCTGGTCGTCATAATGAAGTCAATCTCATTTTTTTTTGAACCGTCGGGGCTCGACCAAGTCCACTTTCTGTGGGGCCGCTTCTTGAAGAAAGAGTTCATCATAAAAAGTCCCTCTTTCTACATGAAGTCGGCCAGCTGTTGGCCCTTGGATTCCGTTGCCCTATCCCAAATTTCCCTACCTTCAGCTCACCACTCTTTCTTGTGCCCAGTTTTGCGTTGTAGTCTCCCATTAACACCGTATAGTGAGCTTTGGAGGAATGCATGGCTCTAGAAATGTCCTCATACATTTCTTCCACCTCCTCATCGGGATGTTCCGACGTTGGCGCGTAAACCTGTATGACCTTCAGTGAATACCGTTTGGTGATTCTGAGTATAAGGTACGCAACCCTCGTCGATACACTCCCAATCTTTAAAACGTTGTTAACGAGAGACTTGTGGACGATAAATCCAACACCTCCTTGGGACAGATGGTCGCCCTCCCGGTGATAGAACAAGTTGCCGGATTCGAGAATCACCGTGTCCTCCCCCTCTCTTCGGACCCCGGATAATCCTATAATATTCCAGTGTAACTTGTCTATCTGTTCTTCCAGCTCCAGGATCTTTTCGTCAGTCCTCATGGTGCGTGCGTTAAATATTGCCAGGTTGAGTAGTCGTAGGTGGCAACCGAACCTCCACCGGAGATTCTTAGCATCCCCTGCCCCGCCGTTACCATGGTCGCCACCGTATCCAGGAATAGCGGGGCCGCCGGGGACTGGGGGACGTCTATTTGTGTAATTGTTCATGGGGGGTATATTGCCATAGTTGCCACGCTTGGCGAGCGGGTTGGCAACCGCAGTTTTTTTGTTGTACAGTTGCTGTTATCAGGAAGATGCTGCTGCCCATCTCCTGCCTGTTTCCCTCTGTCGCCTCTTACGACACCCACGGGAAGATATGGGGTAGTGGATATTCTTACCCGCCACTACACGGCACACCCAGTACACTGGCCAATGCAAATGACGTCATAAAGTCGACGCCATACTTGTGATTCGTTTCTAAACATTGAACAGTATATGACATCATACATTTGCGCGATATTGGAAAAATGTTGGCGATTATTTTATGTCATTTTGTGCTCCAGAAGTTATTATATCCCGTTTCAATTAATTTGTGAAGAATGGAAATACCGGCAATTATTCTATAATGTTTTGTATTTGAATTTTAGCATGCTTCATTCAGCGTACACACATTTAAAAGTTGTTTTAATACAGCGGGATAACCGACACAATATGGCGGCGGCACGCTAGTACAATATGGCGTCAATTAATGACGTCATTTGTATTTACCAGTATAGTAATAATAAAGTTTAAATAATTATGAACAGTACTAACATAAATAAAAAATTGGAGAATTGTTGATATTTTTTTAAAGCTTTATTGTTCTAATTATAAAGATACAAAGGGCGGTATTTACATAGTATAAATAAAGAGGCCAAGTAGGTTATCTCCGGCCCAATCCGCGATATAATTGCCTACTGTCTCAGGGTTGTCACTGTCACCAAATCATCAGATTAAAGCCCGGCCCTTGCCAAAGATAATACATCTCTGTATAACTAATTCAGTGATCATTAGTCGATAAAGTTCAACAACGGTTTTCCTAACAAATACAGAAATGTATTAAGATTCAGAGCAGTATTATTTATAAAAAAAAGGGATAAAATAAACCGGCGGGGCGGTGTGGGCGCGACTGTCCACGCTTCGTCGGATTCGGTTGTCGCCCAAACTGCTAACAAATATTTATAGACTAAGAGCTCGTGTTTAAATTATTTACTTAGTATATACTAGTTACTTTTTTTTTAATAGGCATAATATAGTATTTGTACACATAAAGGACCATATTAATTTTTATTTTCAATTAATACAAGCATATATATATTGAATCACACATTTATTACAAAATTACAAATTAGCTACAGAAAAATACTTTCTTCGGTTTCGACTATTACGAAACACCTTGTTATTAAACTTTAATGTGTAATATATCCGCATCCTTATAAATAACTTTTGTGACGCGCGAACCTCGTGCGGTGAACTTCGAGATTGTGTTTAAGTGTGCGTGCGGCGCCTCATAGATACTATGGCGCACACATACAAGCCGCGCGCAGTGCGTTTGTATGAAGATAACGTACTTCCCCTCTCTTTATACTATGGTATTAATGCCAGTTAGCATTCTCTAATTATTATTAACAGGCATTCTATACATGGTAAAGCCACGCTACAGCTACATTATGGATGTAGCAGCCTAATGCTGGTGTGTTTCGTATGGTGAGTGTAGAGAACCGGAGACCCTTTTTACTGGAAACAAGGCATTCCATCTTAGTTCCCAGGGGTGACAACACTTCTGCGTTTTGATTCTTAATTGAGGTTAAATGTAGATGTCTATGGGACGCAGCATCCACTTACCATCAGGTGGACTGTGTGCTCGTTTCTTAACCTTATTATATAAAAAGGCGTCTTTTTATTAAGAAATATGTCCATATTTATTGTGACCTACTCAAAGCAAAAAAATTAAAATTAATAACTTACCTTTAAGGAATACTTTTCTTTTGAGCCTCCGTCTAGGTTTTACACTATAATTGTGTCCCCATACTGCTGAAGATGCAGTATCAAAATTATTTTCATCTGAAAACAATACAAAAGCAAGATTAACATGGTAGCGCCACGCTACAGCTATATTACAATTGTAGCAATTGGTCGGCTCGACCGGGGTAGGACCACGCTCTCACAGAATACCAGCGTGAACGTGAAAAAGCAGCCTAATGTTGCTGTTTCGTAAGGTAAGTGTAGAGAACCGGATACCCTTTTAACTGGAAACGAGGCATTCCATCTTAGTCTTCAGGGGTGTCAACGCATCTGCATTTTGATTCACTATCAAGGATAAATGTAGATGTCTATGGGCCACAACATCCACTTAACTTCAGGTGAACTGCGTGCTCGTTTGTCGAATTATTCTATAAAAAAAAATTACGGTACAAAATTATCAATATTGTTACGAGCTTAGGATTCGTGACAGTAAAAACTGCCGATTGAATTACCAAAATTGACAGCTTATTCCATTCGATAATAGATGGCGCTAGTGGGAGAGTTCTAGAAATATCTTGATGCTCCTATTTCTGTTGCTTGATACCAGATGGCGCTAACAATCAGCCGCCACACACCAGGCGCTAATTATAGCGCGCAACAATATCAAGTAACAAAGGCTAAAAAATCATGGGGGTATTATACCAAACATTGACCTTTTACCCTATGATATTTGATATGTTTGCCTCTCTTTAACAGGCGGGTTGATAAACGCAGTTTTTCATTATTTTAAATTGTTATAAGGAGGATGTTGCAGACCATTTGTTTAATTTCTCTGTCAAATATACAAAATTTGACCTGCGCAAAGTTCATAAATTTTTTAAACTAAGTTTGTATAAAAAGAGTTATTACAATGTTAAGGAATTTATGGATATTGATTAAAACTACTTTTACGGACTTTATCGCGTTTAATTTTACTTCTAATTATTTTTAATTCCCGACGTTTCGGGGGACTGAGGTGACTGACGTCCCGATGTCAATGTTAAACCCGGAGTACCTTCAGCTTTTTTAATTATTGTTTATGATCCGATCTATGCAAAATGAACTGACTATGTCTTGAGATCTTGCAGTGGTATGTTTGGGTTTAGTTTTATGTTATTGGTTATATGGTCCCAAGCAGTTGGTAGTACCCAGCCTCCTTCTCTATTGAAATTAAGATGTTTTTTAATTTCAATAGCCTCACGTATCATCCTTGGTAGGAATCGGTGTTCTTGCGCGAGTATTTGTGGTCTATCAAATCTGATTTGATAATTAAAAGTAAAATTAAACGCAGTAAAATCCGTAAAAGTAGTTTTAATCAATGTGTTGTGTTCGCGTAAATATAAAAAAATCATTATGAATTTATGGATGATAATAATCCCTGAGAAATGTGATCGCTACCAAGCTATTTTAATTTGTTTTGTGTTGATTAATTTTGTAACATAGGTACATGATTGTAAGCTGTCATTTTTTTTAACTGTCCCGCTGGGTTTCTTGCTGGTTATTCCCAGGACAGAGGTTTTTATTACGAACCAGTGGTAAATTAAAAAAAGTGACTTTTAGTAAGTATTATTTATAATCTATATTGGATAAAAAAGTTTCTTACGACACCCACGTTATATATAGTACTATGTTTCATAAAAATTTATATAAAAAGTAAAACCGAATTGAAATTAAAATGCCAAGACATAGTGAAACCACAATATGCAGAGCTGCAGTCATATGCTAAGTTTCTAAGATTATTGAATAAAACTATTTTCACGAATTTTATCGCGTTAAAGAATCATGCCCACTTTTCATACATTGATTAACCTGTCACTTGATTCCTTTAACAGGTCGTGTCTACATACAACTAGTGTTGTATAAAAACAATTATTGTTTATAATAACATAATTACTTATCATCTTTTCATTTAGAGGCCAGGGAAAATGCTATAAGTAAATAAGTATTTGAGGTTATAACATCTGTCAGATTAGGTCTGTACACTTATTTTTCTTTCCACACCATAGTATATAAAACCATGAAAAAATCGTATCGAATCATAAATTAATAAGTTATAAAAAAGCAATTGGTTATTTTGAACATTCATAAGCCACATGACAAATGAACAAGTTTTTTGTAGCCTGAAAGGAACGGGTAAAACACGTTTTTCTTTTGGGTCTTTGAGCCATTGTAAAACAAGTTCCGTCTCCAAGTTTATTGAGAATAGTAACATTACTTTTTTCCTGGCTTTATTCGAAAATTCAATTATGCGACACGAAATAAGCAAAAAAATATACAATTTTATAAGATATTTTACATCACTAGACTCGGTAGTAAATTTTCAGGGCAAGACTGAACATGATTCTTTACTTATTTTTAATTCTCGACGTTTCAGATGTTTTACAGCACCCATGGTCACGGGGGACCGAGGTGTTTGGCGTCCCGATGTCTTAGTTAACCCGGAATACCATCAGCTTTTTATTACTTTTGGTCCGATCTACGCAGAATGACATGTATAATGTAATGGGTTAAATATGACATTTGAACGTCAATCACCTCAGTCCCCCCGTGAGCTTTAAAGGACATTAAGAATAAGTAAATCTGTCAAAAAGTATCTAAAAAAAGTCTGGAAATAAGTAAATTAAACGCGATAGTCTGTAAAAATAATTTTGCTCAATGTGTAGTGTACGCGTAAATATAAGAAAAATAGTCTAATAAGATTAATTAATAACCTGAAAGTGCACCAAAGCCAGCGGGAATAACAAGATCAGGATCAAAATCACTGGTCGTTGTGGGTGGCTCGATGACCGTTTCTTCTGAAAAAAAAACCCAAATAAATACTACATATTATGATCCTGATTTTATAATGATAATCTGTATTTGCAAGAATATGGTTGTACAATGGTGTTTGAATATAATTTGTTCTACATATTTCTACCTCAGTGGTGTGCAAATATTAGGTCAAGTAGCCTATACAACAATAGTTATCGAATTATTTCAACACAAATTATTAAATATCATTCAGTTGATTTGATAATTAATTAATTATGTAATGGGTGTCAGAAAAATACCAATAAGATATATAAGTAATTATTATTATAGCTCAATCTCAAATATTAATATTCATATGTCAATAATTATATAATTTCAATTATATATGTTACATATCCAATTGTCATTAATTTATTTTAATATTTATATCGAACTTATAATTAAATAAATCAAATTTTCAATATTTAATTTTTTTTAAAGACAGGGTGACAAACGAGCACACAGTCCACCTATGGTAAGTGGTTGCTGTGACCCATAGACATCTACATCTATCCTCGATTACGAATCAAAATGCAGATGCGTTGTTAACCGTGACGAATAAAGGTGAACGCACATATGTGAGCAACGTACGCATCGCACGCACCGAACGCGCCGCATTTCCTGATAGCCTCGCACATTCGCGCAGTACGCGTCGTACGTGCCGTAAGCAAATCTTTGGTATTGCAAACAATTTTTACTGTTTTTTACCTTTGGTGTGAAATGGTACAGTGAGTGGTATTGTGACATTGAGCTATGGAAGAAAGTGTAATAGCCTGCTTATTGGCAGAGGAAGAAGAAAATGAAATTCGAAGAAATAGAAGATTCTGGATTCACAACATTAATTTTAAAAGGCACTTGTATGGAGAATATCATACGTTATTTCCAGACTTAGTAGATGATGATCAACGATTTTTCAGATATTTGCATTTGACATACAAGAAATTTCAAGAATTACTACATATTCTAAAACCACATCTTCCTATACAAAATTCAAGATTTAGAAGGGTTATCGGACCAAAGGAAAGACTTGTTGTATGTTTAAGGTATTATTTATTGATAAGTTTTATTGAGAAGTTAGTACTCAGGTATAATTTAGAAAAGAACACGAATCAGCAAGTAGTAATTTTAAAAATTATTTAAATACTACGTATTTCTTTAGTTCTTCATCCACCTCACAGCTATCATTATCATAGGATGCATTGAGAACCTGGTCGTTTAATATCGTTATCTAATGTGTAGGAAGTATTGGTCTCATTACTTGACGCGGAATCGTCAGAGTAATATTTGAATGCAGAATATCTTCGTTCGTAATACGAGACTCTTCATTTGTCATAGTCGAAGTTGTCGGTGTAATACAAGAATACATTCAAGTATTACACCGACAACTTCGATTATAGGATCGTAATTATAGGATCTACAAGATGCAGGTGTGTACAAGCTAGATTGTGAATGTGGTCTCTCTTACATAGGTCAAACAAAGAGATCTATAAAAACCCGCGTGAAGGAACATATAGCTGATGTGAAGCACCGACGCTCCAGGAAGTCTGCAGTCTGCGAACATGTTCAAGATCGTCCCCACCATTACATTAGATTTGATAAACCACAAATTCTCGCAAAAGAACACCGATTCCTACCAAGGATGATACGCGAGGCTATTGAAATTAAAAAACATCCAAATTTCAATAGAGATGGTTGGGTGCTACCATCTGCTTGGGATCCTATAATTAACAAAATTAAACCCAAACCCAGGCATACCACTGCAAGACTTCATGATATAAGCTCGTTTTGCGTAAATCGGACCAAAAATTAATATTAAAAAAAAACTGAAGGTAGCCGGACTAACTATGACATTGGGACGTCAAACATCTCAGTCCCCCCGTGACCATGGGTGCTGTAAAGCACCCGAAACGTCGGGATAATAATAAAAATAAATTAAAGTAATTAAACGCGATAAAATCCGTAAATAATAGTTTTATTCAATGTGTAGTGTTCGCGTAAATTTAAGAAATCATTAAATAAAATGCGATTCAAATAAGATTAGGACTGACCCGGCGCCATATTGTAACGTCATAGCTGTCAATTTAAACCAATTTCAAATAATTTTTAAATAATGTTTATTTACACAAGTGGTAAAATTAACTTTTTTTATATTAGAGGGGGCAAACGAGCATACGACTCACCTGATGGTAAGTGTTTACCGCAGCCCCTGAACAGCTGCAACACTGGGGGATTGCAGATGCGTTGCCGGCCTTTTAAAAAGGACTTTTCTTGAAGGTCCCTAAGTCAAAAATTTAAATAGTTAGATGCGCCCTTACCATAGTATGACCACTCCGAAATGTGTCCATTCTCAAATGAGTGAGCTCACTCATTCACAATCAGTGCTCATTTGTGCGACAGAGAAAGTAGTATACACAATTTCTGTAAGATAACAAGAGATGACACTATTTCATTAGTGTGCGTGCGACAGCGTCTTGCAGACGAACACATCCAAAAATAATGCCACAGTTTTCAAGGTGAAGGCGCATCTAACTATTTAAATCTTTGCCCTAAGTCGTATCGGTCCGGAAAATTCTCTGGTGGTAGTCGATTCCACAAGGAAGTTGTGCGAGGAAGAAAACTTCTTTTAAATCGCACAGTGGTGGACCGCCTGTTATCGAGATGGTATGAATGGTGGCACAAGTATTTGTACAACCGACTTCAATATAAATAGAATGAGGTTGTCATTAATGTAGGCAAAGTCAATTAAAATGCGTATTCAATTTAAAATTAAGGATAACTCAAAAACTAATGGTCAGGTCTTGAGCTTTCAAATAAAAAAAGTATCATCAAAATCGGTTTACCTGGAAAAAAATTCTGAGATAACACAAAAAAACACAATCGAATTGAGAACCTCCTCCTTTTTGAAGTCGGTTGAATAGAACCATGTACGAAAAATTATTCATCAGAATCCAGCATTTTAAATTATGGGTATGTTCCGAAACGTTTTCAAGTATACTACCGAATACAAATGAATACATCAACTGACGCCATATTGTACTGGCGTGCCGCCGCCATATTGTGTCGGATATCCGGCCACAATAAAACAATTTTAATTGTGTGTGCGCTGCATGAAGCACGCCATAATATGTTTTTATTTATTCAAATACAAAAAATTATAGAATAATTGCTGGTATCTCCATTAGGAGGATATAATGATTTTTGGAGCACAAAATGACAAAATAATCGCAAACACTTCAGATATAACGCAAATGTATGACGTCATTTGCATTGGACAGTACACTGGGTTCTATTTTGGAACACACTCTAGGTCTTCTCTGCATCACTGTCTAAAAAGTAATTATTATCATCGGTTCTGATTTCCATTATAAAAAACAACACATTATCACATAATAGATTGATTGATGATTGATCCCTGAAAGAGGTCCACTGTTGAACATAGTTGAAGGCCTCCCCCATAGATTGTCTTATGGGGGTGATATTTGCCATAGTTGCCAAGCTTGGCAAGCGGGTTGGCAACCGCAGTTTTTTTATTTTTTTATTTTTAGTCATTATTAGGAAGACGCTGTAGCCAACCAGATGAGAAAACTATATAGATACCCCGGAATAATAATAATAATAACATCTATAATAACATCTAACATCTGTCGAGCTTGTCGCCATCCCGGTGAGTCACTTAGGCATGTCATCTCCGGTTGTTCGGCGCTTTCTAACTCTGAGTACTTGCACAGGCACAACCTAGTAGCCAGAATTCTACACCAGGAGCTCGCTCTGAAATACGGTCTCGTGGATCGGAAATTGCCGTATTACAAGTACTTGCCGGAAGCCGTGCTCGAAAATGATCGCGCCAGGCTCTGTTGGGACCGGGCCATCATCACAGACAGGACTATTCTTGCGAATAAGCCTGATATTGTGCTGATGGACCGGGCACAGTCAAGGATATTTTTGGTCGACATTACCATTCCGTATGACGAGAACCTCGTGAAAGCCGAAACAGACAAGCAAACAAAATATCTGGACCTGGCTCACGAGGTGACCGACATGTGTGGTGGTCTGCCGACCGAAATTATTCCTGTAGTCGTCTCTGCAAACGGGCTAATCCCAGTCAGCCTCTCGGGTCATCTGAGGCGGCTGGGACTACGTGGCGGACCGCTCCAGGTTCAAATGCAGAAGGCGGTGCTCCTCGATACCGCCCGCATCGTCCGCCGGTTTCTTTCCCTTTCCCCCTAACCCTCGGCCGTTTGGTCTCCCCTGCCGAGGGCCTCCATCTGGTTGGGCTTTTACTTATTTATGTACTTTTATATTTATTTTATGTTATTGATATTTATGTATATTTATCTTTTCATTTTCATTTATAATTATATATTTATAGAACCCAACCAGATGAGAAAACTATATAGATACCCCACATAATAATAATAAATAAGCCCTTTTAAATATATAAATAATATATGTTGTGTTTTTTTTTGTTTTTTATAAAATGTCCCGAAGTTCAGTTTGCCTCTTGGCATAGGCCTCCTCTAACATTTTCCATAACTTATTTTTCCATAACATATTCCTTAACATAGGTCTCCACTGGGACCTGTCCCGTGCTACCCTTCTCCAGAGAAGGGTAGCAAATCTTACATGTTTGTTGTTAAATTTGCCTTCGAATAGACATTAACTATAACAACTGTCGGGTAAGATATAGTTTATTTTTATGCATTAAGGCTAACAAACGAATGCATAATCCATTTGTTTGTAAGTGGTTGCTGTGGCCCATAGACATATGCATCTATCCTCGATTACGAATCAAAACGCATATGCATTGTCACCCCCGAGTACCGAGATGGTATGTCTCGTTTTTAGTAAAAAAAGGTGTTCGGTTACTTTAAGATATATTGTGAAGTATATGTACTGGGTATATAATATGTGTAATAACACATAATAGCATGTAGTGGTATTTTCTTCAGAATATAAGTTCTAAGTGCTAAATTAGTATATTTAGTTAATAACCTGAAAGTGGATCAGCGGTAGCGGGAACAGCAGGCCAAGGTTCAAGATTACTGATAGATGTATATCGCTCAACAATAGTTCCATCTGAAATAAAAATAAATCTATATATTACATTATTAGGGATCGGTTGGCCGTTAAGGAAGCTCTAGGTCGCTCGGCGAGCTATGGAAAGGGCTACGCTCGGGGTTTTTCTGCGCGATAGACTTAGAAATGAGAGTATCCGCTGTAGACCCGGAGTAACCGACATAGCCCAACGGATTAGAAAGCTGAAGGTAGACGAGGTGTAGTGCGGCTCCCTACTAGATGGAGTGACGATCCGGTAAGACATGCATGGCTATGGATCGTGCTTTGTGGCATTCTTTGGGGGAGGCCTATGTTCAGCAGGGGACTTGTGAAGGTCTGTAATGATGATGAGGATGATAATCTTCCTGATTATATCATCAAATAATAAAAATCAACGGTCACCATCATGCCTGCCATCAATTTGGCAACCGCAGATTATTTTGAACTGTTATCATATTGTACCGGATCAAACGATTGCCAGGCCATACGACCAAAGACTATAGTAATGTCTGACGACTGACATTATCCAGCGGGTCTCACAGATCATAGACTACTGAAACTCAAATGATCCATTTGAATGGTCGACCCGAATGACCCGGTTCGTAAGACGAATCAATACTTGAATGGTCGCATCACTATAAATGAATGACACATGTCTATTGTCTCTAACGCCTCAGAGAAAGGCGACAGAGACGGCATCTACAAGATGATAAAGGGTAGTGCATATTGATTACTTTCCGTTACCGTTACATCTTATTATGAGCGTACTCGGTTAGCGCGGGAATTGAGAAATAGGTATTTGAAGAAACTATTGCCGTCGCGCTGCGCCCGAGCAACCGAGGTATCAATATGTGAGTGAATAGTCTGTATTTGTGTGCGTAGCTCCAGTACTAACTGCGGCAGTTGCCACTTCCCTTATTGTGTACGTATTATTCTAACCCTCCCTCATCTCTGGTTTCCCCCCGTAGAGTGCGATAGGGATAATTGCAACTCAGAACGATTTTACCTACAAAAACCATGACCGATCGACGTTTCGTATTCCCCTGTTTTCTCCTCGAAAACTAAGCTGATTAAAAACTATTTCTGCTATCAAAATTTAAAGGAAGAATAGATCAAGCTGATATTACTTGTTTTTATCTTAAAAACTTATCAAATTTCTTTGGCAGTCTTCTCATTACGGAGGTAAAAACGGGGCATTTTGTAGGTTTTTGGAGTCATATTTATTTTTGTAATATTTTTTTTGGAGAAAAATAAATGACAGGGGATGCTTTCAATAGACCTCGATTTTTATAAATAAAAAAGATTACTCTAGAGGCATTATCCAGAAAGAGAATAGTACAAAGTACAATACGTTTGTATGGAAGAAATGCAGCACGACTTAAGAGGTGAGAGTAAGTCAGCTCAAATTCTAATTTCGCCCCCACTTCCCCGCGCGTCGTATGCTATGTACCGACATGTTTGTAATCACTAATACTCTCAGTAGATAGGTCGTTAGATACTTATTTCATTATGTTTATCATATATATGCCTGTTTCTTAACGCCAACCCACTCGCTTCTTATTTTTATAACGGTTATTTCCCATTTTAATTTTACGTCTTCCTGTTGCGTAATGTGTTTTCTGATCGTAAGCGACACAACTTCTCCCTTCAAAAGCCGGAGCAATACTAACGGAGCGACGGGAACCAAGCTTACGCGCCGATAGTTTAGGTAATTTCTTTTTACAGTGAAAATAATGATATTTTAAAAAAAGTAAATAACATAAGCACTGCTTTATGGTTAGTTCAGTTAGTATGCAAAGTTTCATGATCTTATTTAAAGTATTTTATGAATAACAGCGGTTTATTGTTCAGTTTGGAGGTAACTTTGGATTTTTTTTCTATCGAGAAAATTTTACGGAATCGTGTTTTCGTCTAACATAAACCTTAACATTAATCCTCAACTTTACCATATATTTATTTCAAAATTAATGCTGCAATACTTTCGGCATAACGGAGGATCTTGCTAAGCCATTTGAGGTTATATTTCCCCTTAAAGTTCACTGCTAAATATAGGGCCTCCCCTATAGATTATAAGGAAGATAATTGACAAAGTTGCCATGCTTGGAAAGCAAGTTGGCAACTGTAGTTTTTTATTCTGATCATTCTTAGGAAGACGCTGCAAACCATCGCCTAGTTTGTTTCCACTGTCTTACGACACCCGCGGGATGATATGGGGTAGTGGATATTCTCACACCACCACTACACGGATGACTTACCTATAAGCAATACTTTTCTTATATGTTGTGGTTTAGTTATTATACTGTAGTTGTGCTCCCATTCTTTATCGGATGCAGCGTCACAATTACTTTCATCTGAAAACAATACAAAAGCATATTTTATACATGGTAAAGCCACACGATTATAGGCGTGATAAGAGATAAATATGGTATGCAAGATGATGTTGTGAGCAGGATTAAGAAAGGAATGCTTCGGTGGTTTGGTCATGTGGAAAGAATGAATGAGGAAAGAGTGACAAAGCAAATTTATATGGCAGATGTGAACGGCAGAGTCGGGAAGGGACGCCCTAGAAAAAAGTTTATCGACCAAATTGGCGATATTTTGAAAATGGGCCACGTTAAAAGTACCCTTAACCGACTAGCATGTATGCGTAGATATATGGATGTAAAGGAGGCGAAAGAGGTATGTCAGGATCGTGCCAAATGGAAGTCCGTGGCCTCTATCTACCCCTCTGGGTGACAGGCGTGAGTGTTTATGTATTATTATGTTATGCATATGTAAAGCCACACTGCATGTATACTACGGTTGTAGAACGAAAGGTTCGGCTCGACCAAGGATTAATGCAACTGTGTTTTTCACTGAATGTAGAGAACCGGAGACCCTTTTCACTGGAAATGAGGCACTTCATCACAGTCCTCAGGTGTGATTCGTAATCGAGGATAGATGTAGATGTCCATGAACCACAATATCTACTTACTATCAGGTGGACTGTGTGCTCGTTTGCCACCCTTATTCTATAAGAAAAACAAAGATCAGTCATTTGTGAACCATACAAATACTCAAATTGTCTCTAAAACTAAGTAACAAAATACACTACAATGGTTCTCTTTTACTTTATGATAATATCCCCCTATATTTCTCAATCTTGACATTGACAGAGAATCATCGGTTCAACGTTGGAGCCATTTTTACTTTAAAATAAGAAGGTAAGGATACGAATACACGACGCATATGGAAATTGAAACCATGGTATACGATCTGCTATCAAATTGTGAGTTTATATGTTTAATTAATAACCTGAAAGTGCATAGGTTTCCACAAGTTCTGGACAAGGTTCACAATCACTGGTAGCTATGTTTTCCAGAATAATAGTTTCATCTGAAAAAAGAAAAATATATGTAAACATAGTAAAGTAAAAAGTAAAGTTACAGCCTATATACGTCCCACTGCTGGGCACAGGCCTCCGCTCATTTCTGTGAGGGTTTTAGGGGAAAGAAGTGTCCGCCGCGCTGCGCCAATGCGTGTTGGCGAACTTCACATGTCTTCGAAATATTTATTTTTCTTATTCCTCAGACATGCAGGTTTGCTCACGATGTTTTCCTTCACCGCCGAGCACGTGGTAAATCAGCACTTAAAATTGCAATTAACAATTTCGTTGGTGCCGGCGGGGATCGAACCCGGGTACTCGCATTCCGTTATACTTACAGCGAGCGTTAACCATCTGAGCTACCACGGCTGTAAACATAGGTCAGACAATAATAGTTAACATCATCATGTCATCAAACATAAAAAATGCAAATTTTTTATATAGAATATAGGTTGACAAACAAGCACAGTCCACCTGATGGTAAGTGGATTTTAACCTCGATTAAGAATCAAAATGTAAATGCGTTGTCAACCCTGAGGATTAAGATGGAATGCCTCGTTTCCAGTAAAACGGGTCTCTGGTTTTCTAAACTCACCATACGAAGCACATCAGCATCAAGCTGCTATTTTACGCTGGTATTTTGTGAGAGCGTAGTACTTCCCCGGTCGAGCCGACCCTTTCAACCATAATATAGCTGCAGCGGTTCGGTATTCGGCCTATTCGGCTACTTTTTTTATTCAGTCGAATAGCGAATATCTTATGGACCCAATAAGCATGTATATTATATGTATTATTTAAAATGTATTGTAATTTTATAATAATGTATTTTTCTTGTAATCATTAAAATAATTATAGGTACATAAAAAACTCCGCACTATAAAAAAAAATGAAATATCGTATGGTGAGTGTAGAGACCAGAGACTTTTTTCACTGAAAACGAGGCATTCCATCTCAGTCCAGTTCCATCACGGGTGACAACGCATCTGCATTTAGATTCGTAATCGAGGATAGATGTAGATGTATGTCTATGGGCCACAGCAACCACTTACCATCAGGTGGACTGTGTGCTCGTTTGTCACCCTATGCTATAAAAAAAATTCTATGCACTTGGTTTATCGTTATTTAAATCTAGAAGTGGAAGATAATGGTGCAGAAAGACTATTTTCTGCATTTTCAGGCAGTTAGTTTACTCCTTTTCTTCTCGTACACAATTCCAGCTCCAGAGAAAAGATGCTCTGAATAAACATTACCATACTGCCTTCCTGGCTGAATACTTTTGCCTTTTATTCAGCTATTCGACCAGGAAGTCCGCACAATATTCGGTATCCGCCGCGCGGCCGAGTGTACGCTGCAAGTCTGATCTAAATTAACAGACTATTACTATACTAGGCCGGTATTCAGAGATCGTTATTTATAGAAACAGAAACTTTTTTATTCAATATAGCGTAAGTATAAATATTACTTATTAAGTCAGTCCTTTGTTTAATTTACCACTAGTTCGGAAAAAAAAATTTTGTTCTGGCATGAATCAAGATCAAGCAAGAAACCCAGCGGGACTTTTTTTAAACAAACCACAACTTAACATCAAGTATGTTACACAATTAACAACACATAACAAATTAAAAATAGTTCCGTAACGACCACCATTCCCAGAGGTTATTATCATCCATATAATCCTAAACATTATAATCCTTTTTATATAAACTTAGTTTAAGTTTTTTAAACTTTGAGCAGATCAAATTTTGTATATTTTCTAGGATTTTGTTGTAAAAGCATGCCCCAAGAATGGATTACTGACTTGGTGGAGTCGAGTAACTGGTACTACTAGCTTGTGTCTGTTTCTATTATTTACAGAATGAATATCACTTATATTCGTAAAACAATTTTTATTTTTGTGTATATACATTACATTTCCATGAATGTATTGAGTGGCCAAAGTTAATATATTAATTTCCTTAAATTTTTGTCTCTTTAGTTTTTATAAAATATTATCCTCACGCAAGGATTATAGCCTGAATCGTGGAGACAGTTTACACACATAAATTGTACAAGGACAAACATCCATAGACCTGCAACAATTATTTGTAGGCCATACAAATGACAAACTTATTTCAATCGTAATTCAAACCCGCAAATCTAGGCGCCGTTGTACAATACTTAGCCACTTTTGTTATAGGATAGTGTGACAAACGAGCACACAGTCCACCCGATGATAAGTGGCTGCTGTGGCCCATAGACATCTACATCTATCCTCGATTACTAATCAAAATGCAGGTGCATTGTCACCCGTGGGGACTAAGATGGAATGCTTCGTTTCCAGTAAAAAGGGTTTCCGATCCTCTCAATTGTCTATTTTATATACACATGTCTATTTTATACCAATCTGACCGGACAGTAGTACGTATCCAGACAAACTAAGACCAGGTGGTAGGACATCTTTTCTGCCTACGAAAAGGAAAGCCTAGTAAATTCACAACTGATCAAATGACGGAGTTAAATATGTTATGTGAGAATATAAACCATGGTATGCAGAACCGCAGTAAAATACAGCATTTTAATATACAAAATTAAATGAATTACCGGAAAGTAGAGCACAGGTAGCGGGAAGTTCAGGACTGTGTTCACGATTGGTGGTAGTTTCAGTTTGCTGAGCATCAGAACTTTTTCCTAAAGGAAAAAAAATACAATTTTTTTTTATGGAACTAGATTAACAAATTGGCAGTCCACCTGATGTTAAAGGTATGCGGTGGCCATAGATATCTATATATGAACTCAATTAAGAATTAAAATGCAGATGCATTGTCACTCCTGAGGACTAAAATGGAATGCCTTATTTTCAATAAAAAAGGTCTCCAGTTCTCTACACTCACCATACGAAAAACAGCAGCATTAAGGTATTATTTTACACTGGTACTCTGTGAGCGTGGTCCTTCCCCTGTCAAGCTGACCTATTCGTGCTACAACTATACTAATATATTTGCAGCATGGCTCTACCACATACTTTGCCATGGCAGACAAAATCTCGAATTCTATACGTAAGAACCGCTTCATTCTCAGCAACAATTCATTTCATGAGGTGCTTGAACGGTTTATATTCATATTATTAACTACTCATTCAGCATCTAAAGATGATTTAAAATAAACAACTTTAAGCTTATTCGTCTAAGAAAATAGTAGTTTTATAATGTTCTAAAAAGTATTGAATTAGCCTACTTTCAGGCTCAGTATACACTGTCGACTGGTCGCTGGCGACTCGTTCGACGGCGACAGTGACTTTCTATAGTTTACATAGGTGTTTACGCACTTAGTTGCCGGTTGCCCGGGCGACTAGACTCACGCGGATCACCCAGAGGGGTAAGCAGAGACTACTTCCATTTGGCACGATCCTGACACAACTCTATCGCCTCCTCCACATCCATTTACCAACTTTAATATATCGTCAATTTGGCCGATAAATAAATATTCCCTTCTCGACCCATAGCCACAGCTATACCAAGTGAACATGTAAGAAAAATAGTAAAAAGAAATTAACAGACTAGTCCCATTGACTTTTATCTGCAGAAATAGAAATATATATATATAAAAAAAAAAAATATATATATATATAACCCCCCCAAGTAACGCCAGAAAGCACGGTCCTGAGCCACCTGCATCCATCGACTTCCTGCATGTCTTACCAGGTCGTCACTCCATCCAGTGGGGGTCGCCCTACACTACGCCTACCGGTACGAGGCTGCCACTCGAGAACCTTTCTTCCCCATCGGTTATCGGTTCTTCGAGCTATATGGCCGGCCCATTGCCACTTCAGCTTACTAATCCGTTGGGCTATGTCGGTCACTCTGGTTTTACTGCGGATATCCTCATTTCTGAGTCTATCACGCAGATAAACTCCGAGCATAGCCCTCTCCATAGCTCGCTGAGCGACCTTGAGCGTCCTCATACGACCAGCAGTGAAGGACCACGTCTCAGATCCGTAAGTCATCACTGGCAACACGCACTGGTTATCCACTTTAGTTTTCAGAGATTGAGGTATACCTGACGAGAAGATGTGTCGTAATTTCCCAAACACCGCCCAGCCGAGTTAAATCTGTTGATTGACCTCTCGGTTGAAGTTGGACTTACCAAGTCGGACTATTTGTCCCAGGTAAACAAACTCATCAACAAATTCAAGCTTAGTGCTCCCAACAACTACCGGCATAGGTGTGACATGGACATTAAACATGATTTTTATTATCCATGTTCATCTTAAGACCTATGCGTTGGGAGACACCACTGAGGTCATTGAGCATAGTGCTAAGGTCCTCCAGCGATTCTGCCATAAGGACTATATCGTCGGCAAATCGAAGGTGAGTGATGTACTCGCCATTGATGTTAATACCGTATCCTTTCCAGTCCAGTAGCTTGAAAACGTCTTCCAACGCAGCGGTGAAGAGTTTCGGGGAAATAACATCACCCTGTCTTACACCTCTCTGCAGTTGGATAGGTTTCGTACTCTGGTTCTGTACTCGGATAGCCATCGTAGCCCTACTGTAAAAATCTATAATTCACTAAGGGACTGGAATAACTCCTATCCACATATCAAGTCAAATAAATATGCCTTATCAACGATAACTCCAAAAAAACAACTGGGCAGATCTTGATCAAATTTGTATGCGACCACAGAAGAAGCCACCTGCTTTCAAATAAAAAAGAATCATCAAAATCGGTTCATCGAGAAAAAAGTTCTGAAATAACACACATAAAAAAACATACAATCGAATTGAGTACCTTCTCCTTTTTGAAGTCGGCTAATAACAGTCCACCTGATGGTAAGTGGCTACTGCATCTGCAACCAGCTATAAAGGCTACAGATCTGTTGTTAACTCTGAAGAGACGGTAGTAGACAGTAAGTAGACACATAGACATGCATCAATCATGAATGATTCGTTCATTTCATCCGGGTCACATCAATGTATTGATGATTTTGATTAAATATTGTTGAATGAAATTACATTTTTGAATGTTTCAAATCAAACGATTGACAGGACCTACGATCATAGTATAGTAATGTCCAACGACCCATCGGGAGATCATAGACTACTGAAACTCGAATGATCCATTTGAATGATCGACCCAAATCACCCTGTTTGTAAGACGAATCAATACTTGAATGAACAGATCCCTAGAAATGAATGACACATGTCTATTTTATACCAATCTGACAGGAAAGTAGTACATATCCAGACAGACTAGGACCGGGTGGCAGGATTGCTTTTCTTGTCTGGGACTAGGAGTCCAGCCACCTAGTTAACAAACTAACCCACCAAATAATGGAGTTTAAATATGTTATGTGAGAATATAAACCATGATATGCAAAACCACAGTCAAATGCTGCGTTTTAATGTACAAAATTAAATGAATTACCGGAAACTAGAGCACAGGTAGCGGGAAGTTCATGATCAGTGGTAGTTTCAGTTTGCTGAGCTTTTTCCTGAACAGCACCTAAAAGAAAAAATTATACAAATTATTATTTTTTATGGAATTAGAATAACAATTCATTAAACCTTTAACATCAGGAGTCCACCTGATGTTAAAGGTATACATTGGCCCATAGATACCTACATTTGTCCTCAATTAAGAATTAAAATGCGATCGCTTGCCCGAAAACTAAAATTAATAGAAAATTTTAGTTTTCCAAGCGATCTCACAGACTCACAGAGTACTGGAGCCCGAAATGATCCATTTGAATGATCGATCCGAATGTACCAGTATGCGTGACGAAATGTACTAGAATGATTCGGTCGCTAGAAATAAATGATTGACACATGTCTACTCTGGATCGATTGAACTTTCAAACAAAAGAAACGTAAATCTAAATCGGTTCATCTATTTGGGAGCTGCAATGCCACAGACGGACATGCAGATACACACATTAAATATATAATAACACTCTGTTTGCATCGGGGGTTAGTAAGATTTATATTCAGTTGAACTGCCTCGTTGGTCTAGTCTAGTGGTTGTAGTAGTACTGCTAATCATGAGGTCCTGGGTTCGAATCCCGGGTCTGGCCAAAAAATCAATTATTGTGTTTTACTGTCAAGAAATTCTCAGTAGGTACCCGGAGTCAGGAAGTTGGCGGTGTCCCAACCCCGTGCCTCGGAAAGCACGTAAAGCCGTTGGTCCTGCAACTGATCTCTCTCTGGTCTTGTCAGTTTACCGTCCCATCAGATTACGAGAGTGAGGAAATAGTGAGTGCACCTGTGCATGCGCATACACTTGGGCACTATAATCCTGTCCTGCGCCGATGGCTAGCCTCGGTTGACGGCTCGGCAGGCCGCTGTGGCCGAAATTTGGTCTGTAGGACATTATTATTATTCAGTTGAACTACAGGGAACAGTCTAATTCTTTTGTGAGACTTCAATTAGTGAGAACTAACCAGCTGGTAAGCCCTTATCCTCATGCTAGTTATGCAGTCTAGTGCTACTTTTACAGGTTATTAGTATTACAATCATGAAATTAAGTTGGTTTATTTTCTGCACTTAGTTTTTTTTTAAACTGAAATGACAAACAAACTTGTGATTTTTTTTTATATATAGAACAAGGGTGACAAACAAACACACACACAGTTCAACTGATGATAAGTGAATGCTGTGGTCCATTGACATCTACATCTATCCTCAATTAAGAATCAAAACGCAGATGCATTGCCACACCTGAGGACTAAGATGGAGTGCCTCATTTCCAGTAAAAAGGTTCTCCGGTTCTCAACGCTCAGTATACGAAACACAGCAGCATTGAGCTGCTATTTTATGCTGGTATTCTGTGAGTGTGGTCCTTCCCCGATCGAGCCCACCCATTCATGCTACAACTATAATACTAATATAACTGCAGCATGGCTCTACCATGTATATTAAGATCCTTACCTGGTCGAGCCGACTCAATCATATCACAACGATAATATAGCTGCAGCATAGGTAAAGCCATGCTGCAGTTAAATTAGTAGTATAATTGTAGCACAAATGGGTCAGCTCGACTGGGGCAGAACCATGCTCTCACAGAACAACAAGTAAAAAGTTTCTTCAGAGGAAGACTTCAATAGTCTTGTCACCAAGTACTCGCCAGGGTGTTCTCCTCTTTCAAATACATCACCTCCCAAAACCGAATATAGCGCAGATAATCTCTCTAGTGTATCACAACCAAGTACATCTAAATGTAGTCGCCAACAAGAAGTGGTCTCATGCAATCAAGGGGCACAATCAGGTCCAAGCAACGAAAAAAAAAGGGTACGCCGCATTATGACCAAAAATAATGACGTTGTTGATATTTTCACACACTTTCTCAAGGTTGTTACGATTTTTTTAAATAATTAAGTTTACTTTATTCAGTCCTATGTTACTTGGTATCATTCAAGTTTTTTATTATATTTATCTTCTTAGTTTATTTGATTTAACTAAACTACTAAGGGTTTAATATTGTTTATTATTTACTTTTTATAATAAGAATAAAGCAGCTAATAATAGTATTATAATATTGTTGGTAATAAAGTAGGTAGAAAAATATAAACAAACTGTTATTTTGTACTACTTTGTAAAGATAAAGAATATTGTTGTAATTACGATACGCCAAGTACAGGCAAAGTTATTATACCTTGCATCGTAGTGTGTTTTAATGTTTCTAAAATACTGTTAGCAAACGGATGTTATTTTATATCATGACTAAATTTTACAATTTTTACTATTTCCCTGTTAACATTGATTTCAAGAAATGATTTGGTTACATAGACACTAACAAATTAAATATTTGATTTTGTTTTCGTTGGGAAAGATTAACTGTGGAATTATTAGTTTAATGTTGATGTTTTGTTATATCCTGTTTCTGTATTTACTTGTATAATAGTGTATTTTAATGTTCTATTAATTTAAGGTTACTTTTAAAAACAATGATTGTTATCTTTATCAGTCAACTGATGGGATAGAGCAGTGATAGTGGAGTAGTTGATTTTCTGGTTTATATGTATAGCCTAATAAATATTTTACACTTAGACTTTGTTTTATCTCTTAATATATTTAATATCTTATTATTTATTATTATCTAATATACATATTATATATAAATCTATTTAGAAGTTAATGATGAATCTTTTTATTCCATTTATAGTTCAGATTCCTCATACGCCTCTGGTAATGATCTTATAGATAATTTACTTCCCTTACGCGATCAGTTAAGTAATATTTTTCTGCCTCATAAAAAATATTTTAATATTTATCATACTAATGCACAGAGCTCCATTCCAAGTCATTTGTCCTACTTAGAAGAAGCATTCTCACTAGACTGTGTCGATGCTATCTTAATATCTGAGAGTTGGCTTAAACCATCTATTATGTCGAGTTTGTACCCATTACCCAATTTCATTCTTATACGGCAATGATCGGACTGAGAAGGGGGGGAGGTGGTGTCGCTATATACCTACGAAAAAATATTTCTTATAAAGTTGTTCTATCTTCCCCCTCCTCATTTTCTGCCACTGCTGAGTTTTTATTTCTAGAAATAAGCATTATGGGTGCTAGGGCAGTTTTAGGTGTTGTATATTGTCCTCCTTCTGTGGATTATTTTACCCCACTTGATACGGCTCTTGACACCATTGGATCTGAGTACATACATTCAAGGATTTCAACACTGATTTGTTAAAAAATACTTCTCGCTCCCAAAAACTTCGATCAATCATTGAATCAGTCGAACTCTGCATTCTCACACTGATGATTCGTTGATTGACCTCATCATTACTTCGTCTTCTGATCGCGTGATTCAGTTTGGACAGCTCTCTGCTCCCTGTTTCTCACGTCACGACTCGATTTATTTTTCATATAAACTTAAACCTCCAAAACAGAAACCTATTTTTCTGCAGTTACGCAATTTTTCAAGAATAAATATTGAGTCTCAGGAGAGACGCATGTTCAATTGATTTTGGCCCTTTGGTGGCAGCTTGTAACGTCGATGATAAAATATCCTTTTTAAATAATAGCATCCTGAATCTGTATAATGTTCATGCTCCGGTACATTATGTAAAAGTTAAGCGACCTCCTGCTCCCTGGATGACTAAAGGGGTACAAGTGGGAAGGCACGAGATCGGGCTTTCCAGAAGTTTAAAAAGAATCGCTCAGAAAAAAATTGGTCTAACTTTAAAACGCTAAGAAACAGATGCAATCAGGTGGTACGAAATGCTAAAACGCCGCTACATTCATGACAGAATAACTAATTCTTCGCCCACTGATTTGTGGAAATTCCTGTCTATCGGAATTAAGTAAATCTAATTCTCCGGAATATGGCGCCTCTCTCAATTTGGATGACATTAATCGTCACTTTGTTTCTATTACTTCATTGGACCCTCAAGTCCGTTCTCAAACTATTGCTTCTATAGAATCAATGCAGCCTCTCCGGATCCCTGACTTTTGTTTCTCCCCTGTTACTCAGGATGAAATTAAAAAAGCTCTGTTAGCCATTATATCCAAGGCTGTGGATTACGATGAAATTAGTAAGCAAATGGTGTCTATGATTCTTGAGTACCTTCTTCCAGCTATAACACACATTATAAATTATTCTCTGGACTCAGGTCAATACCCTTCTGCATGGAAAAAGGCTTTAGTAAGAGCTCATCCTAAAATACCTAATCCTGTTTTCCCTAACCATTTTCATCCTATTTCAATTCTCCCATACCTCTCTAAAGTTCTGGAAGCCTGTGTTTTTAAGCAAATATCTGTATTCGCTGCAAAACATAACCTGCTAAATGAATTTCAATCGGGGTTTCGCTCTGGTCACAGTACTACCACTTCGCTTATCAAAGTGACAGACAATATAAGAAAGGGCTTAGATGAGCAAAAATTAACAGTGGTGGTGCTTATTGACTTTTCAAACGCTTTCAACACAGTGGATCATGGTATCCTCCTATCCATCCTTAAACACCATTTTCGTCCCCAGCCTTGGAGTGGTTTTCTTCTTATATTCGCGGTCGCCAGCAATCGGTTAGCTCAGGTCAGCAGTTTTCTGCATGGGCTGAAATTGAAGCTGGTGTGCCGCAAGGCGGAATACTTTCTCCTATTATGTTTTCCTTATTTATAAATTCTATCTCCTCAGTTTTAGATTGTTCGTACCATCTACATGCGGATGATCCCCAGCTCTATGTACAGTCAAGCTTAAATAATCTTAACTTTGTAATACACAAACTAAATGATAACCTGGAAGCCATAAGAGAATGGTCATGTAAATATGGCGTTTCTGTTAATCCTGCCAAATGCAAAGTTATAATATTCGGAAGTTCGCAATTATTGGCCAAGGTTGATTATGGAAATCTCTCTCCTGTAATTTATAATGGAAGTTTGATTCCATATTGGGATTCCATAAAAAATCTTGGCCTGTACATGGATAAAACTATGACCTGGAAATTGCAGATTTCTGAAGTTAGTCGTAAAGTTGTTGCTACCTTGCGTTCCCTTTATCGTCTTAAAAATTTCCTACCTTTTAAAACCAAGCTTACGCTGGTTCATTCCCTTATTCTACCTATTATCGACTATGCTGATGTATGTCACCCAGATCTGTCAGAAAATCTTCTAAACAAATTGTAGCACCTTCTTAATAATTCCATAAGGTTTATTTTTGGTTTACGTAAGTATGACCACATATCATCCTATCGTTCAAAGCTTAAATGGCTACCTATACGTCATGCTCCAGAATTTTACTTGTACTTAATTCAATTTTAAACGATCCAAGGTCGCCTTCTTATCTTGAGGATAATTTTCATTTTTTTCATCCGATCGACGGTCGAACATCCCGACAGTCAAACCGTCTGAGGTTAAGGTTTCCACAGCATAAGCCAAATTTTTTTAGGTCGTCTTTTACGATACAAGCTATACAACTTTGGAACACCCTCCCCAACGATATTAAGAATGCCACAAATAAATTCACATTATTTTTCCTTAATTTTTGTCTTTCTTTTCTTCTTTTTTACTTCAAATATTTATTTCATTATATATTATTCAAACATTATATTATAAATATCATTCATTTGGATATTTATTTACGAAGTTTATAAGCATGTATATATAATATATATATGTATGTATGTATTATTGTACGTATATTTATACTATATGTGTGTATATTTAAATGTAATGTGTATGTATGTACTTTGCATATAAAAATATCACAAAACACACACCCAACAAAATCCGCCCTATGTACCCTTTAGCTTAAGGTGTTATGTGTAAGTTTTTAAATAAATAATTAAATATTACAATATGGCAGAGATATATTTACTATTATTATTACCTATGGTTTTTATATTTATTATTATTATTACTTAGTTTTCTCATCTGGTTGGTATAAATTGAATAAGTATTTATAGTATAGTATAGTATATATATATATATATATATATATATATATATATATATATATATATATATATGTATATATATATATATATATAGAAATGATAAATTGCTTGCCTATTACTACATAATAATAAAAATAATATATATATCTGATAGGCCTATATCTGTAGGTGTTTTATAATAGTCCAATTACACACTGAGAATACACTTAATTTGATTGTCTTTGCACCATTTGTGCAGTTTGTTTTTAAAAGTAACCACAGAGAGAGTATCAACTACGTCTTGAGGCAACTTGTTCCATATGTTTATGATTCAGTTGTTTAGTGTGTGAGGTCCCACATTAGTGTATGAGCGAGAATGAGCCAATCTCATACAGTTAGCATGTCTAGCTCAATGGATACTGCTGATGTTAAAGACATGTGATAGCTCTTTGCAATTGTATTTGTGGGTCAAAATTTTATGGGTCTCATCTGGTATGGCAAAATTTTAGCGTAGTTAGATTCAATATTTTTAATCTCTCTTCTTATGGCTTTTTGTGAAGAAATAATGAAATCTTTGTGGCGTTTCTTTGTTTACTCTCCAGCAAATCTACATCCTTAACAAAATAGCTCATAAAAATAACTTATCTAAAATATTTACCAAGGTTAAGACTAGGGCAAGCTGTTTTCGCTAGTCTTTTTGTCCATGGATAAATAAAACGTTCTTCAAAGTGAAGATTACATATACGATAGTTTTCATATATGAACTGGTCACTTTTTCCCTCAATGCGTGATCCTACTATCTCCTTCCATGTTTGATACCTTTCCAAATTAGGGTATGCCGGTTTTGGAAAGCGGTGTAATATATCTGAAATTATATCATATAATCATTAATTTTAATAAAAAAAATATTACCCTTAAAATTTACTTAGGAAAACTAGTAATAGTTTTAAAATGCAGTTTGCCAAATTTATACATGACAGGATAATTACAAATTTACACACATCAACAGATGTGTCTAAAAATTCCAATTTTCGATTCATATTTATAATACGACAAAACTCGCGATACCATCCATACCATCTGGATGATTGGTGGTCCACCACTAAGCGATTTAAAAAATGTTTTCTTCCTCGCACAACTTCCTTGTGGAATCGACTACCACCAGAGATTTTTCCGGACAGATTCGACTTAGGGACCTTGAATGCTATCTGTTTCATACCGCTCGCGCCGTATCGGTGTATCGTATATAGAGCTTATTCCTTTTTAACAGGCCGGCAACGAAACTGCAATCCCCCTGGTGTTGCAGCTGTTCATGGGCGGCAGTAATCACTTACCATCAGGTGAGCCGTACGCTCGTTTGCCCCCTCTAGCATTATTTATTATATATTGCAAATAGGGATCAATCAAAAGTTTTTGAAGCACCATTTTGAAATAGTTTACATTGTTCTATTTTAATAAGCATTTCCTTCTTTTAAATTATATATTTCAATTTGAAATCTGATTCAAAGAAAAACAATTGCAAGCAATATTTGTAGCCATATAAATATGATATATTTATATTGTTTGCGAATATAAATAAAAGTACCTATATTACTGTTATTTGTATATACAATCACTTACCATCAGCTATTACACAATTAAATGCAAATATGTTCAAAACAAAATTAAAGAAATTGTTAATTGAAAATGGTTTTTACAATCTCAATGAGTTTTTTAATAAAATTAATGTTAGTAAGTAGTAAATTTTAAATTTATTTTCTTTCTTGTTGCATATCCGACATGGGTAGACTGTTGAGCCTAAAATTATATGTTTTTTGTACTAAGATCATATTGTACACAGTTAACCAATAAATGTATCTCTATCTTTAAATGCTTCTTTGCTTTCCTTTACTGTATCTCTGGAGACACCAGTAACTTGATGTATCTTCGTTAAATATTTAGTGGACTGTAATTTTGGTGCATATGACAAATGAAGGATGGCACACTGAAATTGTGAGGGCTGCCTCGACTTCCTTCTGGAGTATCAGCTATACAGCGGGCCCGCCACGAGGTTCAACGCACGCGCACTCCCGGAAGTTTCGTGAAGTCCCACACTCTCGACTTTTGCACTCACGGGGGCGTCTCACACTTTTGAGAACACAATGTCTGATGCAGTGAGTATTAAACATAAACAGGAGAACTCAATGTCCATCCTGCGCTGTTTTACTGTTATATAATATCTGCGACGTGACAGCTGGTCATGCAATAGCGGAGAACGTAGAAATGTCACTTAATGACGCGCAACGAGACCTTTTATCTTCACCTCGGTGGCCGCGCGTGCGATAGGAAAAGAAAGGGGAGGAGGGAAGGGTCAACAATATACACTAATCATTTCATTACGCTGATAAATTAGATTGTTAACTGGCATTACCAGTATCTCCAAATGAAAACTCGGTACCTACAATATTCAATTGTTAGGAGATATCAATATTGATTCTTTAGAGTTGGTAACCATTTACAGTTTTATCTAGATTAATACCAGAATAAATTAGAAACAGATAACTCAATAAAAAAACATTTCTTTTTTCATATTCATTGCTTAAGTAGCGATCTGCAAAGCTGGACTTTGCATGCTGTTAAAGAAGCAGCTTTGGGTCTATATTCTTGTGATTTTACAAAAAACTCATAAACTATGCACTGAGCAATGGGGAAAGGGGTGGGTGGGGGGGGGTTTTCCTGGAGCCTCAGCCGCTACAGCTCGCAATTTGCTGCAGCTCTACAAAAACACTCCAGGGGTAGGGCAGACAAGACTATGTGGAATCTGGTTGAATTGGTGTTAGAAGAGACTCAACAAATCTTATCTATAAAATCAGGTTGCTATTAAATCTACTATGATAGTGGTAAATGAAATAATGTAATGTGAATTGTTATAATTTTGTATTCTGAATAACCTTATGACAGCTCTTCACTGCAACTCAATTTGTTGTATATGAGTCCCGTTTTCAGCCACAAATGGATTGTCTGGGTCCGAGTAATTAACTTTTTTATAGGTGTGTCCTTATTAAAACAAAAACAAATTAAAATAATTGTGTTTCATTATGTGCAATTTTTAGTAAAATTTCTTTGTATCGTAATTAATTCCAAATGCATTTACGAAATCCAAAAACAGTGTAAAAGGATCAAGCTTGACCCTGAAAACCCTCTGTAATAGACGTTAGGGTTCACTTTCATTTGTAAGAGTTTGTGCTCACAGAACGACGTGTTTACTATGTGATGATTTATTTGCAACTGATTGAACAAATTATGCTTTTAAATATTGAACCTATATACACATGCATACATATTCACACTTACGCTCGCTCTTACACTCTTAAAGATCGTTATATCCGAACACCCTCTTAAATTGAAAACAATATGCACAATCAAGTACCAAACGTCTACTTTATAATATTAGATCAAATTGACATATCGAGGGTTTACTGCAAAAACCTGCTAAATGACAATTTTTCAAAAAATTTGTTAAATACATGAAGGTACTAAGTTTTTTGAGCTCTATATGCTGGTAAAACTGGCTAAGTGATACGTTAAGCCGTTTAGAATTTATTTCATGGTAAAACCAGTTAAATCAAGCAAAATGGCCTATACTTAATAGCTAAAATAACATAAAGTTCTTTACTAATAAATTTCCATTTAATGTTATCCCGAAAAAAGTTTTAAGTGTTCTTAAATCCTTTCTCTTTTTGATAGGTTACGCAAAATGTTCTCACGAACAATCAGTAAAAAAGTACTAGAAATACATAAACGTATATAATAGAATATACTTGTTCATCATGCCATTAAAACATTACTGCAAAAACCGTCTATATAACTTTAATTGTAAATACTTGTACTAAAATATTCCATTTATCTCGGATCGTTAGCATGTAAAACCGACTAAGCGATTCTAGCTTGTTTATGCAATATACTTCGATTGAATTGTCGTCATGTGACACTATGGAAAAAAAAAATAACCGCGGTCAACACGTTTTAACAGGTTGCCGATGGCTTAGTTCGCTTCAGTGTTGCCAACTGCACCGTAATTACGGTAAAAACACCGTAATCAGCATAGATCTACCACCTACCGTAGGATTATAATTACGGTAGCAAAATACACCGTAATACCCAATGAAGATCGTATCTAAATATGATTATCTATAAACTAAAATAATTTTAGCGAGTTTGATTGTTTACTTTCTTTACGTTACAGTATTTTCCTTTTATTCTACCGACAACACTGTTTTATGCGTCGGGAAATCCCCCAATAGCGTGGTACCAGCTTGGAGATATTATGCGAACGAATTCGGGGGGTGCTGTATGTATTTGAATTTCAATGAATACTTAGAGCTTTTTAATTTTCCTAGTTTATTTGTATCATAAACGAGATACGACTAACATTTCATTAATACTTAAAATTACGTAAGAGTTTGTTGTGTTGTGTGTGATCTGAGTGTTTAAAAATATGGAGAGTGATGGCGACAGCGCTACTGATCGAGAAGATAGCTTAACACGAGTACCGGCTAAGAGAAAGCGTTATAAGCAGAAGTTTCGGGAAGAATGGTTGCTGAATAAAGAATATAGTGACTGGCTAAGAAAGGATAATAGGGACTTATCGAAGGCGGTCTGCAATGTTTGCAATACATCTTTCAGTGCCGAAATAAGTGTAATAAAACACCACAAAGAAGGAACTAAACACGTGAATAATTTAAAGAGGTGTAGTGCTTCAACGTCCAAAAAACAACAGTCTATAGTAAGCGTTTTTAAATCCATGCCAACTAATGAAAAGCAATTGGTAAAGACTTCAGAAATAAAATTAGCTGCTTTTGTTGCTGAGCATAAGGTATCTCATAATGTCATGAATCACTTAGCAGATTTGTTACCAAAGTTGTTCCCAGATTCTCAGATAGCCAAAGATATTAGATTAAAAAGAACTAAAGTTCAAGCTGTGATAAATAACTGTATTGGGGAAACTGAAAAAGAAAACTTGATCAGTGACTTGAAATCACAAATGTTTTCAATTTTGATAGACGAAAGCACAGATATTGCTGTAGTAAAAACAGTAGCTGTAGTGGTCAGGTATTTTGATCCAATGATTGGTAAAGTTATCACTCGGTTTTGGAATTTGATTCAATTATTTGATGAGAAAACCACCGATCATGTTGCAAATGCCGAAAAACTTTTTAATACTGTTATAGGTTCATTTCAAAAGTATGAGATTCCTACGGAAAACATCATAGGTTTCGGCTCTGATGGATGCAACACAATGATGGGATGTAACAATTCAGTTTCAAGTCGATTTCGTCAACGTTGTCCAGGCATAATTGTGATCAAATGCATTTGCCATTCTCTGCATCTTTGCGCTAGTGACGCATGTAAAGAGCTTCCACTAAATTGTGAAAAAATGGCGCGAAATATTTATAATTATTTTAAATCCAGTAGTAAAAGGCAGAGTGAGTTGAAAGAGTTCCAGTATTTTGCTGAGGCGGATGTGCACAAAATTCTAAGACCAGCCCAGACTAGATGGTTGTCTTTAAATGCAGTAGTGCAAAGGATTCTGGAACAATGGGATGTATTACGTCTTTATTTCAATAGCAAATGGCTGGAAGAATCGGAGTGCCACGATATTCATGCATGCCTGAATGATCCCATAATCAAGGCTTATTACTATTTTTTGGCTTGGATGTTGCCAAAATTTACAACATTAAATAGCTGTTTTCAGAGCGAATCTATTTTAATTACGAAACTACATGGGAAAATGACAGCTTTTTATAAAGAACTGTTACTATTGGTTTTACACAGAAATTATGTAAATTCCGCTCCTATTGAAACTATAGATCCAATGACAGAAATAAATCACAAGGACCTAAAAGACATATATCTAGGTTTAGGTGTCCAGAAAGAACTAGATTCTGTTGAAAATGAAGAAAGAAAGTTAACTCTCAGAAAGATGTGTAAAAATTTTATTATTAGAGCTTGTGTGGGCCTTCGTAAACGATACTGTTTTAATGACAAAATTATGACAGAAATAGCAAAATTTGATCTAGAGAAAGTAATTTCTGATGACAGGGAAGAGTCAGTTTCGTCGTTATTTCCATTACTGCCCAGAATTGCCCCAACTTCAATCCAACATCAACAAGAACTAGATGATGAGTGGCGGAAGTTGCCGTTATACTACAAAGATTTGGATTTAAGTCAACCCCCTGACGTATTTTGGCACCAGGTAAGTTTCCATGTAAACTCGAAGCAACGTGAATTCATATTGGTTTCTATTGTTATAGCAGCCTAATCATTTTTTTTTTCAGGTCGCAGAACTGCGTGACCAACATCGAGAAGGGAATACCTATTTCCAACACTTGCCAAAATTTATGTTGGCCATTTTGTCTCTGCCACACTCGAATGCTGAGTGCGAAAGAGTCTTCAGCAGAGTTAACGATATAAAAACAAAAAAACGGAATAAACTCCTAACGAAATCCATCAAGGGAAATCTCTTATCGCAAGCCATACAGCGTCACGGAAAAAACTGTGTTGATTTTAATCCCACTCACGCTATGATCGCAAAACATAACAATGATATGTATAAAAATATTGAAACAATTATACTGTCCGATTCTGATTAAAAATATGTTTTTTTTTTAACTCTGACCCATAACATGCTACTAAATAAACAAGGTAATTCTACCGTATTTCAAATATATATTACAACATAATTTCGAAAATTCTACCGTATTTTTAGAAGAATTCTACCGTCCGCTAGATTTCAGACTTGGCAACACTGGTTCGCTTGGAGTGTTTACCGCGAAAAGACCGTGAATGTATCGGGCGTAGTATTTAAATTTAGTTTTTAGTAATTGTAAGTGTTGTGACAGATTATATTTGTTAAGATGATGTCAAGAGGAAAAAAACTAGTATCTTTAGTGGCCGTAAATTGTGAAAAGGTTTCTGGTAAGTTAAATTTCGAGGTTGTGTTTTCTAACAAAGTTTTATTACAATTTCTGTTCATTTTTTCTTATAGAGTTGTTTATTTTTTAGAAAATGAACAAAGTTCACATGCAGGCCTGGTAGATATTCAAGAAATTCAATCTACATCTTATAACAACGCGGATGCTATAGACTTTCATCATTCACAAATTCATGGTAAAATATTAAGTACTTAATTTATAATAGTACATACTACTATAGACTATTATATTATCACTCGCGTTTGAGATCGATAAAGACGACTTTTTTACATACTTTCTAGTATTCAAATAAACATGGATGGCTTGTGTCAAGGTTTATAAAAATGACAAGTCAAATGCCAACATTAAACGTTTAATTAAACGTTTAATTAAACGTTTAAAAAAAGAATAAGATCCAATACTAATCAAAATGCTTAAACTTTATACTGTATTTTTAGATGGTCCGGGTAACGAAACGTTCTTCAATACTCTCATTAAATCTACGGCATGCTGTTTTAAATACCAAAAAGGTAAAAATACTATCTTTTTCTTAATAAAGTACATGCAAAATTTATAATTTAAGACCTCTTAATCTGAATCTTAACTTAGCATTTGTGTCTCTTTTAGGCGAAGATTCTGATGATAATGTTGAAACAGAATTGGAAAGTTTATTTGGAGATGTTTCCGATGCTGACGACCCAACTTATCGCCTGCCAATTTTCTCTCACCAACTGGAAAACGAAAATTCCAACAATCTTGTAACATTAGAAGATTTACTAGGAAACAAAGAAAATTTTAATGCTGAAAAGTTTGATGTCGAGCACATACAGAACAATATTGAAGTTTTTGACCAAGGTTATGAACAACATCGCGAAATTACAGCTATAATTGAAGATATTTTAGATGAGGTTTTTAAAAAAGCTTGGTTGCTTATTGAACCGTTAAAAAGATGGCGAAAATCAGACCCAAGCAGTTGGGTTCGTAATGTAGTTAAGAAAAGACGAGCAGATGGTTTGCCTTATAAATCCAAAGCTAACATCAGACCAGCTAAGGTACCAAAAGAGATAGATTGCTCCAAGTGTCAATTTAAATGTACTGATGTCTTTGATACTACTGATAGAGATAAGTTTTGTAGATTCTTTTGGAACTTAGATTTTCTGGGCAGAAAGAATTTTATTTTAGCCAATGTTACCATTCAAATGCCAAAAAGAGTTCTCTGTGCGTAATCGACGTCGTCCAGAAAAAAAATATACAAAGAAGTGTTTCTTTACTAAACAAAATTTAAAAAAACAGGTATGTCAGAAATTTTTTTGTAATACTTTTAAGTATTTCTCCTGCAGTAATAACTGATGCAATCAATAAACGGAATGACATGAACTGTTTTGATGTAAATGACCAAAGAGGTGCACACGAACCAGTTAATAAAAAGAAACCTGACATTATCCAAGGAATAAAAAAACACATCGAATCATTTCCTTGTATGGAAGCCCATTATAGTAGAAAAGACACCAAACGTAGGTATTTAGATAAAAATCTTAATATTCGAAGGATGTATTTATTGTACAAAGATGAGTGTTTAAAAAATGGTTCTGAGCCAGCTTCTGAAATAACATACCGTAGAATATTTTCAAAAGAGTATAATCTGAGTTTTTTCGTGCCCAGGAAAGATCAATGCTTAATATGCACTAATTATGCTAAAGCAGATACAGAGAAAAAAAGAGAACTTGAAGATGACTACCTAGCTCACCAAGAAAGAAAGAAAATTTGCAATCGAGAAAAAGAGAAGGATAAAGTTAGATCAAACACAGATGAGCATTTTAGCTCTGTAACATTTGATTTGCAAGCAGTACTTCAAATACCTGCCAGCGACGTAGGTCTGCTCTATTATTCAAGAAAGTTGTGTGTATACAACCTCACCATCCACGAAGCAACCCTACCTAATAATGCTTTTTGTTTTACATGGTCAGAGGTAAATGGAAGGAAAGGCAGTTCTGAAATTGGAACCATATTATTACACTACCTTTTAAATTGTGTCTGTGATAATGTTACAGAAATTAGCTTATTTTCAGACACTTGTGGTGGCCAAAACCGAAACCAATTTGTGGCTGCTTTGCTTCTTTGGGCAGTCCAAAAAATTGACCACCTTAAAGTCATAGAACAAAAGTTTTTAGAATCTGGGCACACGCAAATGGAAGCAGATTCTATGCACTCAAAAAATATCTATTCAAAAAATACCTCTGTTTTTTCCATGATGGAATGGATTTCTATTTTCAAACGTGCTAGACACAGGCAAAGTATTAAAATTGATGGTAAGAAAATGACAAGAGAAGCATACCATGTAAAAGAATTTAAGTATGATGAGTTCCTTGACCTGAAGCACCTTGCAGGTGAGATTATGAAAAATAGAACGAAAGATGAGAAAGGAAAACAAGTTCAATGGTTGAAAATAAAGCGGATAAAATATCTTAAAGGGGAGGACAGAAAAATTTATTTCAACTATGACATGAGCGACAAATTTAACGTAATGGATATTGGAGACAATCCATCAACTTTCCAATTAGATGGGCGCGCAGAATCACAACTATTCAACAAGGAAGAAGAAACGACTTACTGAAAATGATTTACCTGTAAGTTATCGATTTCCAGATCAATTAAACTGCCTTTATAAAGAGCCACTTAAAATAAGCGCGGCCAAGAAAAAAAGATCTTTTAAATCTATGTAGGAAAGGCATCATACCAGAGGAAGTTCACGGTTGGTTTGAAAATTTAAATGTTGACAGTCAAGCTATTGATAAATTGCCAGAACCAGCAGTAGATGAAACTGTAAGTGGAGAAGAAGAGTGATTTCTTAATAATTAAGATATTTATTAAATTTAATGAAAATACTATAGTAGTTACACTCTTCTTCTCCACTTTCAAACTGATTCTATTATAATTTTTATTAGTCAATAAAAATAATATTGTGAATTTAACCTCTTATTTTACAACACTTTTATCCTAAAAGTTAAAAAACATTTAGAGGTAAAACCAACTAACTTTTTTCTTTCATAGCTTACACAATAAATTATTTCTTTTATGATTGCATCAGTATTTAAAACGTAGTTATTTATTATCAGCTACTCATCATTAATCACAAACCATATAAAACATCAATTATCTCGGTAAAACTGCATTTTAGCAATTGACATGTAAAACCGACTAACTGCACGCCTTTACTTGAAAAAATCCTTATTTCAAGATTTCTGTCACACATATTTATTCAGACTTCACATAAACATAATCTTATATAAATATTCTAACATATGACTACTAATGTATGTAAGACCTACCAAAATTTTAGTGATTAAATTAGGTGTAAACTTTTAGAACTCTTTAACTCAAAACTAACTTCGCTGAACTTAGCTGGTTTTTGCAGTAAACCCTCGATATTTGCATTACATATAAGCAATTATTAGTGAAATTTATTCATATTGTAATTAATTCAAAATGCATTTCCGACATCTTAACTAGAGTAATAGCTCAAGCTTAACTCTAACAAGCCTCCCTAACAAAAACATTATTAAATTCAAGTACTGGACTTCTGTAACCAACCCAGGGATAGAAAGAGTGCATCTGTGCTTGTGCATACACTTGGACACTGTAATCTTGTACTGCGCTGATGGCTAGTCTCCGTTGAGGCTGACCGCCGTGACCCAAATTTTGTCAGAACATTACTTTTATTACAAATTACAGAACACTACATGAAACATAGAATTTGTTTTACTCTGATATTCTGTAAGACTGATCCTCACTGATAAAACGAACCTATTCTTAAGGTACAAGTGACTTTGCACTCTTGTAAACCTCGTTTTTTACATAAAATATACAGCGCTCACGTGGGTCACAATAACAGCGCTCACAATAAAACAATAAATGTCAGAAAAATAAGCGGATCCTATGCACTTACCAAACTGTTTACATCCAAAAACACATTCCGATCTGACGCCCATACCTTTTTATATTATACAACAGAAGTTGTCACAGTTACAGCCGTAGACCATAATTATTAAACAACAAAAGTTTGTAAACCATTACGTTTAATAGCCAAGAGTTGGTAATTTCGCGTAGGTACATGCAAAGCACTTTGTGGTAACTTAAAATGAATGCTAACGAAGTGATTTTATCAGATTTCAGTTTCACTACTATTAAATTAATCTGTGTTCTTGTTCTGTGAATTTCGCACACAAGCAAATATATTATGTTTCAAACTTTTATGTAGGTATTTAAACTTTTATTTATAATGTGATTTATAATTTATATCCACAGAACACTAATACCCTTAGGCGGGTTTTCTAACTTCCTCTATGTTTATATCATTGCAGTTGCGCTGTACGATATATTACTTTCCTCTATGAGTTGCACTAATTAGGGATGTTCGATGGTCATCGATGTTAAAAATTAAAACATCGATGTTGTCACATGTCGTACATCGAAACATCGATGACATTGAACCAAAAATCGATTAATAAGAACTTTTGAACAGTGCGAACCCGCGAAAACAATATCAACTAAATATTTCTTCTTCTGTTTAAGGTTTTAAAATTTTTAATAACTCAGGTTTCGTTTTTTTCAACTCAACTTTACGTTTGCACCGAAAAACATCCAACGCGTAATGTTTGAAACAAATCGCAAAAAATAAATTACACAACATGTTTTGTTGATGGTCGCGTACGCGCTCACCAAAACAGTGTAAAATTTTTAACACATATTAATATTTGCTGTTATCTGCGTTCACATTGAATACAACATTTTATTTATCTATAAATCTGTCAACGTTAGCGTTCTTACCATGAGAACGTGAGAACGATCACTACGTACTAAAGCATAGCCAGCCTGTCCTTGAAAATTGTAGAATTTATAGTAGCGCTGACGTCGGTGAGCAGTGACTGCGAAGTTAGCTGTTTATGAGTACAAGTAGATGAAGATAGTTGAATAATGTAAAAATTTTCTCCGCAGCATTTTTGAGAAAATTTTCATGCTCCGTAAATTTTGCAATTTTTGACAAAAAGAAACATTAAAAAATAGAGAAATATTTTATTGTGCGTGGATGTGCAAGTGGTTTAGTATCTGATCGGGAAAATAGACTAAAAATGACTTTTATTGACCGAACTTAACGATCGCAGCGCCTCACTGATGGTGTCCATACACAATTTTCTACGGAAATCGTTCTACTGTTCTCTAATATCCGTGGTTCATACCGTTTAATATAGTTAAAATACTACGACATGTTCTTTGACTATGCAAACCCAATTCGATACATTATCGGAAAACAGTGTTTTAAACATGTTTTTTTTTGTGAAAATCTCGAATCGCTTAGATCGGACCAAAGACAATAATTAAAAAGCTGAAGGTACTCCGGGTTAATTTTGACATCGGGACGTCAGTCACCTCAGTCCCCCGTGACCATGGGTGCTGGAAAGCACTCGAAACGTCGGGTATTAAAATTAATATAAATAAAACGCGATAAAATCCGTAAAAGTAGTTCACCTAAACCTAACGCTCCATTACGTCCAATAGTGAGTCAAATCGATTCGCCAACGTACAGATTGGTTCAACACTTAGCCAAAATATTATCACCACTCAGAGGACACACAAGAGCACATACTACGGATTCATACCATTTTGTCAGTGAGATAAAAGACCTACGTCTTGCTGACAATGAAACCATGGTCAGTTTTGATGTTCAGTCTCTTTTTACATGCCTACCTGTTGAAGACTGCATCTATATATATATATATATATATATATATATATATATATATATATATATATATATATATATATATATATATATATATATATATATATATATATATCATTATAACTAGGAAACTAGAGGAAAATAACATGCCACCAGAATATGCAGTACTACTAAGACATTGCCTTACATCTGGCTATCTATTGTGGAAGGAAGAGTTTTACAAGCAAGTAGATGGTGTTGCGATGGGCTCACCTGTATCTCCCATTGTCGCCGATATATTCATGGAAGACTTTGAGGAGAAAGTCCTCCTTACTGCACCTGTTACCCCAAGGTTCTACAAGCGGTACGTAGACGATACTTTCACAATTTTACCATCAGACAAAATAACTGCATTTTTAGAACATCTTAATTCCATAAACCCTAAAATTCAATTTACTATGGAGTTAGAGGCAAATAATTCCTTAGCTTTCCTAGATGTGTTAGTCATCCGAAATCCTAACAACACCATAGGTCATACTGTGTATAGAAAAAAGACCCATACAAACCGATACTTAAATAGTGAATCTCACCATCATCCTTCACAGTTAGCTACCGTGGGCAAATCTTGTTTCAGAGAGCACGAGGGATCTGTGACAGCAAACACCTGGCCACCGAGCTTCAGCACGTCAAGCAGGTTCTGCACGACAACAAGCTTCGGGTCCCGCGCCTACGTCACAGTGACCGAGTGAAGCCGGCCACAGTCGAGCGTGTGCCTGCTGTACTACCATATGTCAGAGGTGTCACAGACAAGATTGGCTATATCTTGAAGCGAGCTTCTATTAGAACATTCTACAAGCCGCCGAAGAAGATTAGTCAGTTCCTACCATCCGTCAAGTGTCATATTCCTCTACAAGATGCAGGAGTGTACAAGCTTGATTGTGATTGTGGTCTCTCATATATAGGGCAAACAAAGAGATCAATTAGAACCCGCGTAAAAGAACACATAGCTGACGTGAAGCATCAACGTTCCGGGAAGTCTGCAGTTTGCGATCATATTCTAGATGGCCCCAACCATTACATCAGATTTGATAGACCACAAATCCTCGCGAAAGAACATCGATTTCTACCAAGGATGATACGTGAGGCTATTGAAATTAAAAAACATCCTAATTTCAATAGAGAAGGAGGCTGGGTACTACCACCTGCTTGGGATCCTATAATTAATAAAATTAAAACCAAACCCAAGCATACCACTGCAAGACTTCAAAATACAGTTAGTTCATTCCGCGTAGATCGGACCAAAAACAATAATTAAAAAGCTGAAGGTACTCCGGGTTAACTTTGACATCGGGACGTCAGTCACCTCAGTCCCCCGTGACCATGGGTGCTGGAAAGCACCCGAAACATCGGGTATTAAAATTAATATAAATAAAACGCGATAAAATCCGTAAAAGTAGTTTTAATCAATTGTGAAAATCTCCTCAGTGCAAATTCACGGTTAGAATAGTATTCTATATAAATTGATACCCAGGTTAATTGTTTTTCCCTTGCTTTCTTGTATAATATATCTACACAATTCAATTATATTTAGCTGTTTTTTGAGCTTAGGTTATCGAGTTTATTGTTTGCTTGAAGTTTATGAAAATAAATCACTGCGTGACCGTGAGCATAGACAATTAAAACGCATAGTCGAATTGCAAATGCAGTGAGCATGGTGCATTCGACTATGCGTTTTATAAACGCCACGTATTATAAACGCCGTTTACAAAACGCATAGTCGAATAATACTAACAGCTTGGGCTGCCTGATTATAAATTGTGAACAAAGCTGTACGGAAAAGTCTATTATTTTGTTATTGTAAAGCTTAATAATTTTTTTTCTATAATCATATTTTTTATTTCGTGATAGGAGTTGTTTAGTGATCGTAAATTAGGTCCCATAGTAATTTTTTCATACCAAATTTATGAGTGAACAGGAACATTTAAAGATCAAAATAATAACATTCATCATCATCAGCAAAAAAATATAACAAATGAACTGGATATTTGTTAACTTTTTCCCGTATTTTTAATTACTGTTTGACACAAACTTTTTTATTAATTTCTTTTATTTCATTATTGATAAACCATAAACAACACTACAATTTTTTTATTCATTTAATTTTAACCTAATAAATAGATAATACATATGCAATAACATCGATATTTTCAGTAGGATAAACATCGAACATCGATGTTAAGCTATCGATACCAACGTCGATGTCGTCATCGATGTTTCTGCAACATAGATCACTCTGTTCTCTAACCTCCATGAGTCCAGTCCATGACTCTACCGTATGGAGTGTAGAAGTTAGGAGTACAGACTGTGTATTTAAAAGTGCCCATAGAAAATCGTTAAAAAAGGGTAGAGCCACTATAACTACGGAGTAAATTTTAAAGAACGCACCGAAAAATATTAGTGGGATAGACGACTTTTTCGGGGTTATATTTACTATATAAAATTATTTTAGATTTTAGAGCTACTGAGCAGTTTAGCACACTATTTGAGCACACTTAAACTGTCGACAACTGCTAAGTTCATTTCATCCCAGTAGCTACTCCAGCGATGTTGTGGAGAGTTTTTGAGATGTTATTTACTGCTTAGAGTTGGCCACTTTTTCAACTATTCTACTATGGGAGTTGGTACTCCTTGCTTCTACACCCCATAAACATGTGGCTCTTTTACGTAAATAACTACAATTATGAGTTGTGACTTTTTACGATAAGTTTCTTTTCAATTATCTATGGAAAAAGGACACATTTTATACTTATGGCTGTATACTACTATTTATATTTATAAAGTTTGAGTTCAATTCAAATTTGGGTCAGTATATAAATCTTAATTATGATTTTTAAGTACTCATTATTAACCCTAGACTAGATCACTAACCTTCGTCAAAACGACGACGCGGGCTCAAAAAAGTGGTATAAATTTTGCGTGCGTCGTCGTACGCATTCCAGATTCTGGCTAATCTCTGTTTGTGCCGTTCCAGCCACCATGAGTCGTCGAATCGACGAAGGTTCGTAATAACGTTATTCTTGCAAAGTTATTTTTTGGTGTTATAATTATTTTGGTGTTTTGTAAACTTTGTACTTAATTTGCCTACATTGAAATAAGAACTTACATTATTTTTATTTAAATATATTTTTATTTTAGATAGGGTTCGTCAGCTGTTATTAGATGATAATAGTGACGTAGAAAACTGCTCTGAGAGTGAGATAAAAGACCACCTTGAGGCTGATCCGGCTTATGAAACAGATGGTGAGGAAGAGATTTTTTCTGTGACAGAACAACCACCTTCAACTGTAGACATCGAGGCAAGTACATCTTCATCAATTGAAGACCCGTTACCTAGTACTTCAGGTCAGCCACACGAATTAATTATTACACCAACAAGTCATATTCTTCGCGGAAAAAACAAACACAAATGGTCATCAGTGAAACCAAGTTCACGAAGCCGAAAATACTTAAGAAATATTGTTCATATTAGGCGTAATTGTAAAAACGAACTAGATCCGCTTTCTTGCTCTGTATTTTTTATAACTGATAGTATGATTGATTTAATTGTAATCCACACTAATGCCGAGATAGCAATAAAATGCATTTAATACAAGGATGTAAAAGCTACCCATAGACAGACTGATTCCAGTGAAATAAGAGATCTGATCGGGATCCTTACGTTATCTGTAGCAATGAAGGATAATCATTTACCATCCAGGGTGCTTTTTGATGTTACCTTTTGTGGCAATTGATACCGAAGTACTATGTCTAATGAAAGATTTGATTTTCTTATAAACTGCCTCAGGTTTGACGATAAGTCTACGTGCGAACAGCGATGATTGAACGATGTATGCCCCTTTTCGAGATCTGTGGGATCTTTTTACAACTGCATGTCAGGAGAACTATAAACTTAGTTGCTATCTTACAATTGATGAACAGTTATTGGGTTTCAGAGGCAGATGCCCTTTTGGAATTTACATTCCTAATAAACCAAACAATATGGTGTGAAAATTGTAATGTTGGTAGATAATTCTACAAAGTATATGGTGAATGCCGAGCCCTGTCTAGGTTCTTTTACTAAAACTGATAGATTGTCACTTGGTGAATATTTTCTCAAAAAATTGACACGGATGGTGCGCGGCACAAATAGAAATATAGCCATGGACAACTGGTTCACTTCGGTACCACTAGCCAAAAGTTTAGTACAAGAAATAAGTTGACTTTGGTTGGGACTCTACGTGCTAACAAAAGGGTGACCGTTACAATTACTGCACGAGGGTACCCGGAAGACAGGAACAGCTATTTTCTGTTATGACAAGGAACTGACATTGTTTTCATTCAAGCCAACCCCCAAAAGACAATATTCCTATTGTCGACTTGTGATGAGGAAGGGACAATTGATGGGTTGACCAAAAAACCCACGATGGTCGAGTTTTACAATCAAACTAAGGGTGGAGTAGACCTTGGACCATATGTGTTCTCTCGCTTTTTGCAGTTGAAAAACTCGACGTAGACCTTTATGTAATTTTTACGGGATGCTAAACATTGCATTTATAAATAGTTATGTTAAATATGTAACCAACAGTTTGGAGGCTAATAAAAAACCTTTATCGAGGCGTGAGAACTTGAAAACTGCATCAAAAATTATTCGAGACACACATGCAAAAAAGATTACAAATTTCGACATTTCAAACGGGGCTGCGGGACTCAATAACAGCGATTTTGAATATGCCAGGAATCAGTAATTCTACTTCTACACATGAAACTGATCAAAGAGAAAATGCAGTTATAGTTCATAAAAGATAGCTTGATCTCTGCGACAGCTGTCAGTAAAATCACGCCTATGAAGTCCTGAATTTCTTAGTAGTACAGACAGACAGTACCTGTCAATGTCATACTTTATGGGCATGCCGACCTAATTAGTGCATGCCCATAAAGTATGACATTGACAGGTACTGTCTGGTACTACTAAGAAATTCAGGACTTTATAGGCGTGATTTTTACTGACAGCTGTCGCAGAGATCAAGCTATCTTTTATGAACCATAGTCTTCCTATCGCCAAAAAAATGTGCAATATGCCCCTCTGCAAAGCGAAGAATGACAAAGAGTTGTTGCACCAATGTTTTTGTTGTTTCTTTCTTTTGTTGATTTTAATACTTAATTTTAATTTTTTTGTCTTTAATTTTTTTTAATTAATATGAGTTAAGCATTTAAAAAACAAAAATGTTCAAATGAGTAAAATCTCTGGTATCAATTAAAACATTGTCAAAGTAACTAAAATGTGATTTAAGTAATTAAAAAACTAATAAACATGTTAAAAAATGACTATTGTAATAAATAAGTAAAATACATATAAATATTTTATTCCATAAACAGCAAACACAGCAAAAACCAAATTCGTTACTTTTTCAATCTCTACAATATCACAACTTAAAATTCCAGTAAAATTAATTGCCCACTCATGTCATTACCAATACCAACAAGCTTGCTACTGTCCCGTTGTTAATTCGGTCGAAACAATCAAATATCTTGGCATAACTTTAAATAAAACCCTAAATTTTAAAGCCCACATTGAAGATTTAACCAGCAGAGGCCGTAAATTAATCTTTATTTTCAAATCACTTAGTCACGTCACTAATCAGAGTATTATACGCAACGTTTATTTTGCACTTTGCCTTTCTATCATATCTTACTGCATTTCATGTTGGGGTGGTGCCGCCAAAACTATCTTGAAACCTTTAGAAATCGCACACAAATCAATTTTAAAGATTATTGCCTTTCGACCCATATTATATCCGACAATTCAGCTCTACAAAGATCACAACGTTCTTAATGTAAGACAATTGTTTATACTACATACAGTGATGTTACAACATCGTAAGGTTCCATATATCGAAATTACCAAGAGGCGTAAGGATAAAATCTGCAGTATTCCGATAGTCTACTCTCATTTTGCTAAAAGGTTTTTCTCATATGTTGGTTCCTTTCTTTATCATAAAATCAATTTTAATATTTCTATTTATGAACTACTTACAAAAGTAAGAAAGCCGTGTACTCCTTCCTACTAAACAAGAGTTATGAAGAGACAGAACAGTACTTATTAACTAACTAATTTATATTATATTAATATAATTATATTATGAGGTCACACACACACACACACACACACACACACACACACACACACACACACACAAGCACACACACACACGCACGCACGCACGCACGCACGCACGCACGCACGCACGCACGCACGCACGCACGCACGCACGCACACACACGCACACGCACACGCACACGCACACGCTCACGCTCACGCAAAACGCACACACACACGCACACGTACACACAAAATCTGTAGTACTAAAAAGTTAAGCAATTTTTGCTTTCCGATCACTTTTGTAAGGGGGTAAGGGACTGAATCTCCTTACAGGCAATTTATTAGTTTAGCAAGGAGAACAGAACGTCACCCTCACTAGTATTTTTGTAATGTATCTCATGTAAGATTTATTTTTTATATGTACTACAAGTTAAAGTTTTAATAAATTATTATTATTATTATTGGGGGGTATCAATATAGTTTTCTCATCTGGTTGGGTTCTATAAATATATAATTATAAATGGATATGAAAAGATAAATATACATAAATATCAAATAAAATTAAATAAATTTAAAAATACATAAATAAATAAAAGCCCAACCAGATGGAGGCCCTCGGCAGGGGAGACCAAACGGCCGAGGGTTAGGGGGAAATGGAAACCGGCGGACGATGCGGGCGGTATCGAGAAGCACCGCCTTCTGCATTTGAGCCTGGAGCGGTCCGCCACGTAGTCCCAGCCGCCTCAGATGACACGAAAGGCTGACTGGGCTAAGCCCGTTTGCAGAGACGACTACAGGAATAATTTCGGTCGGCAGACCACCCCACATGTCGGTCACCTCGTGAGCCAGGTCCAGATATTTTGTTTGCTTGTCTGTTTTGGCTTTCACGAGGTTCTCGTCATACGGAATGGTAATGTCGACCAAAAATATCCTTGACTGTGCCCGGTCCATCAGCACAATATCAGGCTTATTCGCAAGAATAGTCCTGTCTGTGATGATGGCCCGGTCCCAATAGAGCCTGGCGCGATCATTTTCGAGCACGGCTTCCGGCAAGTACTTGTAATACGGCAACTTCCGATCCACGAGACCGTATTTCAGAGCGAGCTCCTGGTGAAGAATTCTGGCTACTAGGTTGTGTCTGTGCAAGTACTCAGAGTTAGAAAGCGCCGAACAACCGGAGATGACATGCCTAAGTGACTCACTGGTATGGCGACAAGCTCGACAGATGTCGACGGTGCCATCCTTTAGGATGTATCTTCGATAGTTGTTGGTCTTAATAACCTGATCCTGTATTGCACAGACAAAACCCTCGGTTTCCCCGAAGAGGTCACCAAAGCGTAGCCAGTGGAGAGAGGCTACTGCGTCTACGAAAGGTTTATGTAGAGCCTTGTAGAACCTCCCGTGGATCTCCTTCTCCTTCCATACGGTCTTCCGGTCGGAAATGCTCTGCACTGCTGGGTCTTGGCATTGCTCGTTGGCTAAGGATAGAGGGGTAAGTCCTTTATCATAAGAAATGACGTTATAGACCTTATAGAATGGATCATCCGATCTCGCTAGGAAGTAATTACGGAGGCTGCACACTTCGCGATTATGCATGGTGAGCGCGCTCAAGAAGCCACGCCTAGCATGTTTTCGCGGCAAGTACAGCCTCATTACCGACAATCTCGGATGTTGCATCCTATGGGACGTCATGGTAGTGCGGACTTTTCTGTCCAGGGCGTTAAGTTCAGTCTGAGTCCACCTGAGCATGCCAAAGGTATACATGAGGATAGGCATGACCCAACCGTTATATGCGTGTGTCTTATTCACACCGGACAAAAGGCTGTTAAGCACTTTGGTCAAGCGTGCATAAAACACGTCGCAAACTGACTGTTTCATACCAGCCTCATCGGTACCGACGTTCTGTGATATACCCAGGTATCGGTATGTTTCAGCCTCGGAAAGGGTCCTTAAGTTGACGGGCATAGATAAATCTAAGCCCTCAGAGTTAGCAACCCTTCCCCTTTCAACATGGAGGACCGCACACTTATCCGTCCCAAGCTCCATTCCAATGGAATTGCTAAATTATATATAGAAAATGTGGGTCACTTTTGTCCCTCCTTTCCGTAGCTGAAATCCCCTCCCGGAGCCCTCCAGTAAGGTACTGAGAGGGTTCAGAGAGAGGCAGAACCAGATTGGACTCAGACAATCGCCCTGGAAGATACCCCTTCTTATCCTTATGTGGTTCTCCGCAGCCATCATCCGCTCGCCCAGATGACAAAGGATCGTACTCCACTGCCCCATACACCGCTCGAGGAAGTCTCTAACTGTACAGTCTATCTTGTACAGCTCGAGGACTCCCTTTAGCCATGTATGGGGCACCGAGTCGAATGCCTTTCTGTAGTCTATCCAGGCGGCGGAGAAGTTCCGACGGTTGCGTTTCACCACTTTGCCAATGACCGCGTCAATGAGGAGTGGTTCCTTGGTTCCACGACCACCGCCCCGACATCCATTTTGAGCGCGCGACATCACCTGATTTGAGTCCAGGTGACAAGTGATTCTCGCGCTCAAAATGGATGTTAGTGTCTTGTATATGGTCGGTAGACACGTGATGGGGCGGTATTTGCTCGGGTCTGTGGTACCCTGGTCTTTAGGAACCAAATGAGTGATCCCAGTAGTGAAGAGGCTTGGGAGCGACTTCTGGTTGAGAGCCTCTTGAAACTGTCGGGCGAGCACAGAGTGACACACCATGAACCTCTTCAGCCAGTAGTGATGCAGCCCGTCAAGCCCCGGACTTTTCCAGTTCGGGGCCCTACGGACCGCCTCAGCTACGTCATCCGGCGTTATGATGACGGGGTCCATGGGCGCAATACCCGCACACTGACTCGCCACAACTTCCGTCCAAAGGCCCTCGCTGTGGTTTACGGGCTCTGACCACAGGCCGCGCCAGAATGCTACAGTGTCGGCCTGATTCGGTGCTGGACCCGTTCCACTTACCATTGGTCGCTCCAATGATTCATAGAGCCTCTTCTGATCACTCTGGAAGGGACGATTCTGGTTGAACCGTGCACAATTCTTGGCCTGTTGTTGCCTGATCTGAAGCATATCAGTCTGCCGATGAGAGCTCTAGCCTTTGCGATACGTTCCTCAATTCTTCTTCTCCATGCTGGGATAGCGCTACTATGGCCAGTAGCGCGTCCAGCCGTGGAAACCTTGGCGCCTATGATACGGCAGACTGCCAGCGCGGCGCCAAAAAGAATTGAGTCCGTCTCGCAAAGGTCCCGGCTGGCTTCCAAATAGGTCACCAGCATTGGGTTCAGAGCCCTCACGACAGCCCGATTCCGCTTGCTTAGGGCTATGCGGGGAAGTCGCGGTCGATTTTCGAGAGGCGTTTTTTTTTATAGAAGAGGGAGCAAACGAGCATGCGGCTCACCTGATGTTAAGTGACTACCGCCGCCCATGATCAACCGCAACACCAGGAGAATTGCGGGTGCGTTGCCGGCCCTTTAGAAAGGAGTAAGCTCTTTTCTTGAAGGTCCCCCGGTCGTATCGGTCCGGAAAAATCGCCGGTGGTAAACTATTCCACAGAGAGGTTGTACGTGGAAGAAAACTCCTTGTGAAACGTACAGTGGTGGACCGCCAAGCATCCAGATGGTGTGGATGGTATCGGGACATTCGACGTGTAGTGCGTTCACGAAATTTGGCGGCTGGGATTAATCCGAACAATTCCTCAGAGCACTCCCCGTGATAGATGCGATAAAATACGCAAAGAGATGCAACATCTCTTCGCAGCGCCAGTGAATCGAGCCGATCGGAAAGCACTCGGTCGTCGACGATTCGAGCCGCTCTGCGCTGGATGCGGTCAAGTGGAAGAAGCTGGTACTGGGGAGCCCCAGCCCAGAGATGGGAACAGTATTCCATGTGCGGCCGAACCTGCGCCTTGTAAAGTTGCAGGCGGTGTGCCGGCATGAAATACTGTCCCGCTCTGCTGAGCAGGCCACGCTTTTTAGAGGCCTATTTGGCCTTCCCTTCCAAGTGACCACGAAACTGCACGTTACTCGATATGTCGACGCCGAGGATTCCGATACTGGCTGAGGCAACAAGGGGAGTGCCTTGAAACTGAGGGGATACGACAAAGGGGTTCTTTTTAGCGGTTAACGCGCAAACTTGTGTCTTCTGGGTGTTAAACTGGACTAGATTTAGTCGTCCCCAATCCGAGATTCTGTCCAGCAGAGACTCGACTTCAGACACAAGTTTGTCCCGGCACTCGGAGACGTTTTCCCGAGAAATATTGGCTCGGCCGGTGTAAAGAGCATCAACAGTACTGTCATCTGCATAGCAATGAATGTTACGGGTATGCAACATGTCATTGATATGCAGAAGAAACAGCGTTGGCGATAGCACGCAGCCCTGTGGAACACCAGCATTAATAGGCTTGCAATCGGAGCTTGCACCGTCTACAACGACCTTGATGCTCCGATCTGCAAGAAAGCTGGTGATCCAATCGCACAATTTCTCGGGAAGCCCGTAGGAAGGGAGCTTCGAAAGAAGCGCTTTGTGCCAAACCCGATCGAAGGCCTTCGCAATGTCCAAACTAACGGCCAATGCCTCCGCCTTGAACTCTACTGCCTCCGCCCATCTGTGAGTTAGGTAGACCAGAAGATCACCAGCTGACCGACCACGGCGAAAACCGTATTGGCGGTCACTAATCAGCTGGTGATCTTCAAGGTACCTCATGAGCTGGCAGTTTACAATGGACTCCATTGTTTTGGAGAACAAGGAGGTGATGGCGATTGGCCGGTAGTTGGACGAGTCAGAGCGATCGCCTTTTTTAGGGATCGGGTGGACGTAAGCCGTCTTCTATGATTTTGGGACTACGCCTAGGGAGTAGGAGTACCGGAAAAGACGCGTTAAAACCGGTGCCAACTCTGGAGCACACGTCCTCAGCACAATTGGGGGGATTCCGTCAGGCCCACTCGACTTGTGGATGTCCAGGGAGAGGAGTGCTTTGCGAACCAAGCGCTGTGTGAAGTGCACTTCCGGCATGGAGCACTCACACCGCGGGATGGTCGGCGGAGTACTTCCCCCGTCATCGAGAGTCGAGTTAGACGCAAAGAAAGAGCCTAGAAGATCGGCTTTCTCCTTTGCGGTATGGGCCAGTGAGTCGTCCTCCCTGTGCAGAGATGGAAGAGATGGCTGACAGAAATTCCCCTGGACAGCCTTGGTGAGAGACCAGAATGCACGGGTTCCAGAAGGAAGGCGAACTAGTTTCTCGCCAATTCTGCCTATGTGCTCTGACTTTGCCTTGGCAATGACTCTTTTGAAGGACCTAGAGGCGGAATTATACTTCTTTTTTAGAGCGCTGGTGTTTACATCCCGGGACGCTGATGCATCAGCCCAGGCTTGGTAACACTCCTGCTTATAGCATGATGCTATTTTACAGGAGCGACCTAACCATGGCCGAGACTTGCCTCCAATGGGCACCACAGAGGAAGGAATAAAAAGTTCCATACCCTGAAGTACCACATCAGCGACAGAATCCGCAACAACGTTGGGATCATCCGGCGAGAAGCAAACCCGCCCTCAAGGGTAGGATGCAAAGAAAGACCGCATCCCATCCCAATCGGCTGACCTATAGTGCCAAACACGGCGGCAGCCTGCAGAATGCAACCGCGATTTCGATACATAAATTCAGCAACTTCCGTAGATGATATGATTGAGATCTTTAACACATACATAAATATACTGTTTGATTTACATGCAGATATGACACAGTGTAAAATAAAATATAGGGCAACCCCATGGCTTACTAGCAATGTGCGCTTTATGATGAAGCTTAGAAATAAAGCTCATAAAGTGTATCTTGCTGATAAATCCGTGTCCAACAGAGAGCACTACAAGTCCTTAAAAACTTTGGTAACATCTGCCTTATTCCATGAAAAAAAAGCTTTCTTCGAACACCATATAAATTGCAAAATAGCATTCCCTAAGCAATTATGGAGGAACCTTAAATACACACTAGTTCCAAGTTTCAAGGACACAGGTGACCTCCCTGCTTTCTTTGACAATCCCTGTACCATCAATTCTTTTTTTCTTGGATATCCCTGAGAACAATAAAGAATCAATGTCAGAACTCACATATTATGAGTTTCACAGATATAGTGACACTACTTTCATGCTATCACCAGTGAATAGCGACCTAGTAGCTAGGACAATTTTGGCAATAAAATCTAATGCGCAGGGTATTGATGGTGTGAGTAGAGACATGGTAACCCTATCTCTTCCTCACACCCTCGATACCATCACTAATATCATTAATAAATCAATCACCAGCTCTACCTTTCCCAGTCAATGGAAAACAGCATTAGTGCGGCCTATCCCAAAGAAAGCCAACCCAAGCAGTGTCAAGAAGTTAAGACCCATTAGCCTCTTGCCTTATCTATCTAAAGTTCTGGAAAAAGTTGTATATAATCAGGTCTATACATATTTGGAAAGACATAATATTCTGCCACAATATCAGTCAGGTTTCCGCAAAGGCCGTAGTACTTGTACAGCACTTGTTGATGTTGTGGACAATATACTAGCTTCTAGAGATCAAGGTAAGGGGACGGTTCTTGTTCTCCTTGACTACTCCAGGGCATTTGACAGTATTAGCATTAACATGCTCCTTTCTAAAATGTCTTATTATGGCTTCGAAAATAGTACAATTAAGTGGTTTCACAGTTACCTCTGTGGCCGACATCAGATTGTTGAGCTGCACAAAACGGATGGTACAGGTACTATTCAGTCACACCCTCTACCTGTTACTAGGGGTGTTCCACAGGGCTCCATATTAGGGCCCCTCCTGTTTATTTTATACTGCAGTGATTTGATTCATGTGATTAAAAACTGTAAATATCACATGTATGCTGACGACCTTCAGCTATATCTGTCATTCCATCCTTCAGAGGTTTCCGATAGTATAAATAGGATTAATCAGGACTTGGAGCGCATTGCACAGTGGTCTAAAGTGAACTCGCTTATTCTCAATCCAGCTAAAACAAAATTTATGATATTAGGATCTGGATACCAAATTAAGAAAATAACTGACAGTCAACCCAGAATATTATTGGAAGGAGAAATCATTCAGCAGGTAGAAGAGGCTCGCAATCTTGGCCTTAAAATAGACGGCATGTTGCAATTTGAGAGTTATGTTTTAGATGTGGTGCGTTCTTGTTTTTATAGGTTAAAGGTACTTTACAAGATACGTGATTACCTAAGTTTGAATTTAAGAGTAACCCTTTGTGAGACTCTCATCTTGTCTAAACTAAATTACTGCATTTCGGCCTACGGACCCTGTCTCTTCGCGAAAACAATGAAGCTCCTTCAGCGAGTACAAAATGCATGTGCTCGTTTTTGCTTTAATATCCCTCCGAGAGCACATGTTTCTCCTTATTTGGAAAATAGCAAACTGCTTAACATGTCATCAAGGCTCAAATTGCACTTTGCTACTTTACTATTTGGAGTAATTAAAAACAAAACTCCCGAATATTTATATGAAAAGCTTACCTGGTCCAGTGAACATAACTTTCACTGTACTCGTGGCGCTAAGTTTTTACTTACTGTTCCAGGACACGTCACGGCTGCTTTTCGCGGCAGTTTTCGCTACCTAGCAACAAAGTGTTGGAATAATCTCCCACCCCCCCTTTCGTGAAATTCAATCCAAGGTTAATTTCAAAATGCGATATAAATTGTACCTTCTAGATAACAAAGAAAATACAAAGTAACAATACAAAGACTGGTTGTTGATACACTAGGTAGGTGGTTTGCGTTATTATTATTTTACTTTAATTTTTGATGGTTCCCTATGTTCTAAAGAATAAAGTACGTGATGAAATTCAATTTCTATTATATTATAATTGAAATTGAAATAGATGACCGTAGTGACTTATTCTCTTTGTAGATGACATGTACAAGCAGTTGTTGTTGTTGTTTTTGTTATTCGCTCGTGAGAGCAGGCAAAGGAACTATGCCATACAGCCTTGTCTTTGTGTATAATTATCCTTCGTAATTCACTGCTTCAAAACATGTTGATGCGTCACATGGTGCAGCCCTTGGGAGATTCTGATGGCAACTTGAGCCAGCAGGCAGCAGACAATTGGCGATGGTATCCAAAGATGCCTATGCAAACAGCTTATCTTGAGAATCCATCTCCATCAGAGCACTTGTTTCACAGCTTCCACTAATAGTTCACATGCGCAGACACTTAATACACAAAATCGCATATTGGTCAATGATGTACACCATTGTCCAGGAATTAGCTCTATAACATAGTATAAATATTTTTAATTTATTATTATTATTCCTTTCATTATTCTATTATATACTATTGCCAACATAGTTAAAAGTAATATATTTATCTATTTATTTTTCATTATTTATCGTTTTTCAGAATATTATCTTTATATTATATTACATAAACATATACATTTAAAATATCTTTATTTTTTTTTTTTTTTTTTTTGCATTAAATCTGTCTGACAGCTGCTCGTATGTTTTAGATTAGTGGTCCCGACAGAATAACAGCGCTGCGGCTCTTTGCTGTAGCATAATGCTGAGTCGGGTCCTTTTCGTTGCTGCAATCCAACATAAATTTAAATACTTTTTATAAATACTTTTTACTATTAATTGTTTATTTTTTCGTGTTGAGTTAATTGTTTGTTTTTTTATGTGTTTGTATTAGCGTAGCAACGAATAAAGTTATTTTCTTTCTTTCTTTCTTTCTTTTCTTTCGATTTCAGCGTGAGTGGCACCACACTCCGGACCAGACAATGGTCCGAGGAGCCTAAAGGGGCGTCAACGGAAATCTGATATCCGTCCGGGTGAGAGGTCAGCAGAAGGTCCAACAGGGAAGGTGCATGATCTTCCACATCTGGAATCCGCGTAGGCGAAGTAACAAGTTGTGTCAGACCATATGCCAAGGCAAAATCATGAACAGATCTCCCCGCATGATCGGTTAAACGTGAACCAAGCCATTTGGCGTGATGGGCGTTAAAGTCGCCGAGGATCACTACCTCTGCGGAGGGGATCCGCTGTAGCAACGAATCTGCAGCCATTTGGACGTGGTCGAATAGTCGGTCTGTTTCGGCATTACCGCTATGGGACCTATAGAGGCACCCGTAGACGCGCGGATGGTCGTCGCTGTCTACGCGTAGCCAAAGGATGGACAGGTCCGAACCTTCAAGTCTGCCGAGGCGTCGAGAGCAGATGTCCTCTCTGACGTAAAAGCAAACTCCAGCCCGAGGCACAAAGGAGTGTTCCAGTTTGTACCCCGGGTAGGAGAGATACGAGACATCAGCCGGAGAGGACACCTGCGTCTCGGTCAGAAAGAGCAGAGCCGGCCTCGCCGTCTCGAGATGGTAGTGGACGGCGTTTAGGTTAGAGTGAAGTCCCCTGATATTGCAGAAATTCACGGACAGCGTGGCAGGGGTCGCCTTGGTCTTGTTGCTCCGTTTGCCCCGAGCAGTTGTAGTCTTGAGCGGAATTTTGCCCCCCCCCCCCAAAATACGCGGGGCAGCCTGAGCACCCACGCTCAGAAGTGGAGAAACATGGTCGTGGATGCTCAGCGAGGGATTCTCCAGGGGTGCTGGTACCCTCCTGGGGTAGTCGATCATTATTTAATTCCGCTACCATGTTGATGGGGGGGGGGGGATTTGGGCCTCCGGCCACCTGCACTCACCAGACGAAACGCGGAAGCAGAGCTTCCACTTCACGCCGGTATTCTGTGAGGTCGTGGTACCACCCCGGTTTGAGCCGGCCCATACGTGCAACAGCAAAGCTGCCGCGTGGCTCTACCACTGTTACAACTACGTACTGCGCGTTTCCACAATCGCCTCTTCCAATGTACTCCTCATATGCTCTAATTCCAGTTCCTGGGCGACTGTTCCATCATCGTTTGAATCAACCACAACTGGGGTATTCACGGCGGCATCCACGTTTGCGGGTTGCTCTACCATTTGTGGCGCCGCATCCTCAGCCGTAGCATTCTCATCCGACGAGGGAACAGCCTCACGTCGCAGCCGTTCGAGTTCGGCGACATCAAATATATTTGAGCGCAAGATATACCGAACTCGGTCTGCCAGGTTTTGCTCTGTGACGGTTAAAGATGGCTCCAGCTCAGCAAAAAGACGATGCATCCTAGCCCGATATGCCAAACATCCAGTTTCTTCCCCTTTTGCCCTAAAGTACGCCCGCAGTGCGTTTGCATTCATTGCTTGTGACCAACGCATGCGACGTGCTACACCAGCGGCGGGTGCCGCTTGCTGAGTCCGAGAAGACCCAGCCGACACCAAGCCTTCTGGTGGGGATGATGGATGCGGAGGGCTGCTAGGTGACCGTGCAGCTCCTCGCGCTCGGCTGGCGGCCCGCATGCTGCCGCGTCCAGCGCCAGCTCCAGACGCGCCCCGGCGACCCCCCAGGCAGCGGCCCTATACGACTTTCCATTCTTATCCATCATCCATTATTTGGGCGTCCATTAACGGGAGACGCCCAGGCCCGGCACCGTTTCGTGTGTAGCCATAAGCACAAACGGGCCTCTGCACCCTAAATTCTGCCGAGGCACGGCGCTCACACCTCTCGCAAGGCGCTGACCGACTGCGTTGACGTAGCAGTTTTGTCACTTAACTGTTACGTCAGCGGGCGATGGGGTCGTCAATTCCCTACGCCGATTTATTATTATTATGTGTGGGGTATCTATATAGTTTTCTCATCTGGTTGGGATGTATAAATATATAATTATAAACGAAAATGAAAAGACAAATATACAAAAATATCAATAAAATAAAATAAATACGAAAATACATAAATAAATAAAAGCCCAACCAGATGGAAGCCCTCGGCAGGGGAGACCAAACGGCCGAGGGTTAGGGGGAAAGGGAAAGAAACCGGCGGACGATGCGGGCGGTATCGAGGAGCACCGCCTTCTGCATTTGAGCCTGGAGCGGTCCGCCACGTAGTCCCAGCCGCCTCAGATGACCCGAGAGGCTGACTGGGATTAGCCCGTTTGCAGAGACGACTACAGGAATAATTTCGGTCGGCAGACCACCCCACATGTCGGTCACCTCGTGAGCCAGGTTCAGATATTTTGTTTGCTTATCTGTTTCGGCTTTCACGAGGTTCTCGTTACACGGAATGGTAATGTCGACCAAAAATATCCTTGACTGTGCCCGGTCCATCAGCACAATATCAGGCTTATTCGCAAGAATAGTCCTGTCTGTGATGATGGCCCGGTCCCAATAGAGCCTGGCGCGATCATTTTCGAGCACGGCTTCCGGCAAGTACTTGTAATACGGCAACTTCCGATCCACGAAACCGTATTTCAGAGCGAGCTCCTGGTGTAGAATTCTGGCTACTAGGTTGTGCCTGTGCAAGTACTCAGAGTTAGAAAGCGCCGAACAACCGGAGATGACATGCCTAAGTGACTCACCGGGATGGCGACAAGCTCGACAGACGTCGACGGTGCCATCCTTTAGGATGTATCTCCGATAGTTGTTGGTCTTAATAACCTGATCCTGTATTGCACAGACAAAACCCTCGGTTTCCCCCGAAGAGGTCACCAAAGCGTAGCCAGTGGAGAGAGGTTACTGTGTCTACGAAAGGCCCATGTAGAGACTTGTAGAACCTCCCGTGGAGCTCCTTCTCCTTCCATACGGTCTCCCGGTCGGAAATTGTCTGCACTGCCGGGTCTTGCCATTGCTCGTTGGCTAAGGATAGAGGAGTAAGTCCTTTATCACAAGAAATGATGTCCTTATAGAATGGATCGTCCGATCTCGCCAGGAAGTAATTACGGAGGCTGCACACTTCGCGATTATGCATGGTGAGCGCGCTCAAGAAGCCACGCCCACCATGCTTTCGCGGCAAGTACAGCCTCATTACCGACGATCTCGGATGATGCATCCTGTGGGACGTCATGGTAGTGCGGACTTTTCTATCCAGGGCGTTAAGTTCAGTCTGAGTCCACCTGAGTATGCCAAAGGTATACATGAGGACAGGCATGACCCAGCCGTTATATGCTTGTGTCTTATTCACACCGGACAAAAGGCTGTTAAGCACTTTGGTCAAGCGTGCATAAAACACGTCGCAAACTGACTGTTTCACACCAGCCTCATCGATACCAATGTTCTGTGACATACCCAGGTATCGGTATGTTTCAGCCTCGGAAAGGGTCCTTAAGTTGACGGGCATAGATAAGTCTATGCCCTCAGAGTTAGCAATCCTACCCCTCTCAACATGGAGGACCGCACACTTATCCGTCCCCAGCTCCATTCCAATGAATTGCTAAATTCACAAGTGATGTTTAGCAGTTCCATAAGATGGGAGCGACTGGAGGCGAATAACTTGAGGTCATCCATATAGAAAAGGTGGGTCACTTTTGTCCCTCCTTTCCGTAGCTGAAATCCCCTCCCGGAGCCCTCCAGTAAGGTACTGAGAGGGTTCAGAGAGAGGCAGAACCATTTTGGACTCAGACAATCGCCCTGGAAGATACCCCTTCTTATCCTTATGTGGTTCACCGCAGCCATCATCCGCTCGCCCAGATGACAAAGGATCGTACTCAACTGCCCCATACACTGCTCGAGGAAGTCTCTCACTGTACAGTCTATCTTGTACAGCTCGAGGACTCTCTTTAGCCATGTATGGGGCACCGAGTCGAATGCCTTTCTGTAGTCTATCCAGGCGGCGGAGAAGTTCCGACGGTTGCGTTTCACCACTTTGCCAATGACCGCGTCAATGAGGAGTGGTTCCTTAGTTCCACGACCACCGCCCCGACATCCATTTTGAGCGCGTGACATCACCTGATTTAGCTCCAGGTGACGAGTGATTCTCGCGCTCAAAATGGATGTCAGTGTCTTATATATGGTGGGTAGACACGTAATGGGGCGGTATTTGCTCGGGTCTGTGGTAACCTGGTCTTTAGGAACCAAATGAGTGATCCCAGTAGTGAAGAGGCTAGGGAGCGACTTCTGGTTGAGAGCCTCTTGAAACTGACGGGCGAGCACAGCGTGACACACCATGAACCCCTTCAGCCAATAGTGATGCAGTCCGTCGAGTCCCGGACTTTTCCAGTTCGGGGCTCTACGGACCGCCTCAGCTACGTCATCCGGCGTTATGATGACGGGGTCCATGGGCGTAATACTCGCACACTGACTCGCCACAACTTCCGTCCAAAGGGCCCTCGCTGTGGTTTACGGGCTCTGACCACAGGCCACGCCAAAATGCGACAGTGTTAGCCTGATCCGGTCCTGGGCCCGCTCCACATACCTCTGGTCGCTCCAATGATTTGTAGAGCCTCTTCTGATCACTCTGGAAGAGACGATTCTGGTTGAACCGCCTTGACCTCTCGGTAAATCGGCGAATCCGCTTCCCCCAAGCGGCAATCTTTTGCTTCAGGTCGTCTATGCGCTCCGTTAGTTTCTGCGTGATATCTGGCTGGGACAAACTGATATTTGTCCCAGCAAACGCCATTCTAACGGTGCGCACAACCCTCGGTCTATTATTACCCGACCTGAAGCTTATCAGTCTGCCGATAAGGGCCCTTGCCTTTGCGATACGGTCCTCAATTCTTTTTCTCCAGGCTGGGATGGCGCTACTTTGTTTAGTAGCGCGTCCAGCCATGGGAAGTTTGGCGCCAATAATACGGCAAGCTGCCACTGCGGCGCCAAAAAGAACTGAGTCCGTCTCGCAAAGGTCCCGGCTGGCTTCCAAATAGGTTACCAGCATTGGGTTAAGAGCCCTCACGACAGCCCGATTTCGCTTGCTTAGGGGTATGCGGGGGAAGTCGCGGTCGATTTTCGAGAGGCATGCTGCGCGTTTCTAAAATCGCCTCTTCCAATATACTCCTCATTTGCTCTAGTTCGTGGGAGACCATTTCATCATCGTCTGAATCACCCACAACTGGAAGATCCATGGCGGCTTCTACGCGTGGCAGCTGGTCTGTCGCCTGAGGAGCCTCATCCCCAGCCGTAGCCAATTCATTCGATGAGGGAATGGCCTCACGTCGTAGTCGTTCGAGCTCGGCATCATCGAATATTTTCGAGCGCATGATGTACCGAACTCGGTCTGCCAGGTTTTGTTCCGTGACGGGAATAGACGGCTCCAGCTCAGCAAAAAAGCAATGCATCCGAGCCCGATACGCTATCCCCGCAGTTTCTTCCCCTTTCGCCCTATAGTACGCCCGCATTGCGTTTGCGTTCATATCCCTTGTCCAACGCATGCGGCGCACTCCACCAGCGGCGGATGCCGCTTGCCGAGTCCGAGAGGACCCTGCCGACATCAAGCCGTCTGGTGGGGATGATGGATGCGGGGGGCTGTTAGGTGATCTTGCAGCTCCTCGCGCTCGGCTGGCGGCCCGCATGCTGCCGCGTCCAGCGCCAGCTCCAGACGCGCCCCGGCGACCCCCAGGCAGCGGCCCTATACGTTTTCCAATCTTATCCATCATCCATTTTTGGGCGCCAATTAGCGGGAGACGCCCAGGCCCGGCACCGTTTTATTGTATCATTGTACGGCCGTAAGCACAAACGGGCCTTTGCACCCTGAGTACTGCCGAGGCACGGCGCTCACACCTCTTGGCAAGGCGCTGACTGACTGCACCGACGTAGCAGTTTTGTCACTTAACTGTTTCGTCAGCGGGCGATGGGGTCGTCACTTCCCTACGCCTTATTATTATTATTATTATTATTATAAACCCTTAGAATTACTTTGAACTTAGCCTCCCTTTTATACGGTGTAGCCGAAACGGCGAAGGTTAGTAATAAGCATTGTAAAATAAGATTTGATTATATACCTGTCTAGATAGAGTGTTGCGCTAAAATCGCAACAAAAATAATGGGCCCGATTTGGAGCGCTTGTGTGCTTATTACACACACAAGTATGCGTAACTACTATCAATTAACAAGCGCGCTGCGTCACCCAGGGGCGACCGAAGTGATACCAACTCTTATATATTTCCCATTAGATTAACTTCTCATTTGACACTTTAATGTTAAAGTTAAGTAACAAAACTTATTGATGAAAAGTGATCTTAGTGTTATTATACGTTTTTCTCTCATAATTGCGACATAATTTTACAGCACTAACCGGCATAATTAATTATTTTTCGTGAGCACGTTATCCCTAAGTGATTCAAACTACACTGACCGTATTTCAGTATATTAGAAAGTAAAGTTGCCGACACGAGTCATGAGCACAGATAAACTGTGGTGGGAGGTAGATACACTGTCGGGCAAAATTATTGGGTACCTTTATTATTTCAATTCGTAATTGAATATTTTCGCCGACATTTATGAAAATGTTTACTCGAACACATCAATTTTTACTTTGATACAGTAATGTTGCAGATATTCGTGTCCGTTATTTTATTATCTACTATAAAGTATTTAATGTGTACCTGGTGGTTAGAATTGATTATTTTATTAAAAAGAAGGAAGAGGTGATATGCCTTCAATAAAATCTGGTGTTGCGGTGTGCCGTACAGTAGCTACTGAGACATTAGTCGCCTCAGCAGTCTGTTTATATACGTCTATGAAATTTTTCGTAGTACCAAATTTTTTCATATAACTAAACACTGAATAGACCATTTGTCAGGATTGTCTATTTAACACCGAATTATGCATATTTAGACCGAAATCTGAACACTCAAATTATAACAATAAAAATAATTAAAAACAATTAATAACTAGGAATACACAAACAACAATTAACGACGAGGTAACAAAAACAATTAACGAAAATAAACTAATTAAAAAAGTTATCACTAAAATTATTGCTCTGAAGTGTACGGAAGCCGAATGATACGTTCGAAACCAATAGACGACGAGAATCGACTGATGAACTAATCACGTTGAACGTTAGCGTGGTCAACGTCGTATCGACCAATAAAAAGTGTGCTCACAACTTATGTCGGCAATTATACTCTGTAATACCGACGTAGGTGAGAAGCGAGTATACCAATTTTAGTAGACTTTATTTGGACCGTTCTGTACAGACAATGTGGCATGTAGACAGGTATATAATCAAAGAAAATAAGGATAGTGATCTAGGGTTAAAGTATATAATACAGTAATCTATGGTCACTCGCTAGGCGCTTGTAGAGTTGTCACGTGTTGTGTTGATTAAAAAAAAATCTCTTGATAAAAATATTCCGTCGTGTGTACTTAGATATTGTACAAATAATTCAAGAAATGTCAGTAAAAACCAAGGAATTACTTTTCATCGATTAATAAGATACTTAATCGATAAAAAATAGAATTAGATTAATAATAAAACAAATTATTCCTAAGACGCCATCTCGTGTCATGGAATATAGATTATGAAATTAATATGTTCAGATGCGACATTTCTGTGGGTACTTAAGTATACGTCGAATATATTATACACATTTTCTTTGTAGAAAATTTCTTTGTAGAATTTTTTGTAAAAGTTATTTATTATAAATAATTAGGCTAAATTTTTCATATTTAAATCTGCTTATTATTCTTTTATTTTATTTTAAGGTTTCCACATCAAAGTGCAATAAATTCGTCCATTTTTAGCGTTTATTAAAAATAATTAAAAATTATTGTCATATTATACCAGTAAAATTGTGGATTTTCGTGAAAACTCTATGTAATGTTAATAAGATGAGTATGATACATAATGATTTCTTATATTTACGCGAACACTATACATTGATTAAAACTACTTTTACGGATTTTATCGCGTTTTATTTATATTATTTGAAGCATCAACGTTCCGGGAAATCTGCAGTTTGCGATCATATCCTAGATGGCCCCAACCATTACATCAGATTTGATAGACCACAAATCCTCGCGAAAGAACATCGATTCCTACCAAGGATGATACGTGAGGCTATTGAAATTAAAAAACATCCTAATTTCAATAGAGAAGGAGGCTGGGTACTACCACCTGCTTGGGATCCTATAATTAATAAAATTAAAACTAAACCCAAATATACCACTGCAAGACTTCAAAACACAGTTAGTTCATTCTGCGTATATAGGACCAAAGACAATAATTAAAAAGCTGAAGGTACTCCGGGTTAACTTTGACATCGGGACGTCAGTCACCTCAGTCCCCCGTGACGATGGGTGCTGAAAAGCACCCAAAACGTCGGGTATTAAAAATTAAAATAAAATAAATAAAACGCGATAAAATCCGTAAAAGTAGTTTTAATCAGAGTACGATACACGTTTGTTTTGTAAAGTTTATTACATTGTTTTCAAAAATAAAAGAATATATCCATTAAAATTTTATTTCTCATATCCATTTAATATTTACAGTTTTATAGATATGAGTATTTTCATTATAATGCAACCCACACTGACGGTGATAGATTTCAACAACGCCAGTGAATATGCCATTAATTTTTTTTAACCGTTTAAAGTACATCTCGCGCCGGCGAGACAAATTGCCTCACATTTTCATATTACTATGTACCCAATGCACTCGCTCACAAAGCGCTTGCAGTCAATTTGACCTTCAGCAAAGGCGGCTGTAAGAGCATGTCGTGCTACACGTACAGCGAAACGGACCCGATCGATTTTAAAACGCCCACCCAATACGCTTAGCCCGCTTACTACAATTATGACAGGGCGGCGGCGACGCGCGAGGGTGCCGAAAACGAAGTTCAGGCACCAAACTGCGTTACACGTCTGGAAAAAATGCCTCTTAATTGACACCATGACTAAAATGTACTTGAACACACCGTATTTGCGCATGAACGAACATGTCAGGCCCGGCTTTAATGTCGCATATGATCCTGATGAACTTTTTTCCGCAAGTACAAGCTTGAAGAGCAAGTCAACGAAGATAAAGAGATGGAAATTATTGAATACATTCCTCAACACAAAGTTGATGACGAACGATCGATTGGAAGGACTTTCTCAATGATAGATAAAAATGGTTTGTCATTGGAAGACTTGGTGATCGGGCTTAAGGCTAAAAAAAGAGAGTTGTAACTGATAGGCAAGTTCTTCACTCTTTTGTCTTGGAGAATGCGAGAGTACTTTGTAGTCAAAGAATACCTAATCAAGTGTCACCTTGTTCCGCTCTTCAAAGGCTTGACCAAGACGGATGACCTGACCACCTTGACACCTTGAAGACAAAGGAGATCACCCCGGGGCAGGGGCTGTCTGATTATAGTAAAGTTTGCATTGCCAATCCCTTAGATTATGAAAAATGGACTAACCACCAGAGGAAGGAGTAAAATGGACCTATATTTCGGGTTATGGGACAATTTTAAGGATATCCCAACCTCATAGAGCGGACACACGAGTTTTTTGTAAACAGCCTCATCTAATATAATGATAGACCTGATCTTATGGAAGTGGTAGGAGACAGTCTACAAAATAGGACAGATAAGCTCGTTTGTTAGAATGGTCAACGTGGAGGGTTAGAGGAGTTGCGTCAAAAGTGATGGTCAATCGTAAACTTACTCGTCATCAGGAGGGAAGGACTTACTCAAAACACAGATATTAAGACGCTATCTCAGGGTGACAACCAGGTTATTTGCACAAACTATAAGCAGCAGACCCATAGAATCTGCGTCATCCCCAGTTATATTTTGTTCATTGACCATCGTGTTTTCTGCTCAAGAAATATGGTCCACCTGATGAAGTACATCTGCTCGTCAAGATTTCATTCACTACATGGATTTTAACGATTCTATCTGTTTCTCTGTTACCTTTCACGTCTAAACAGCTTAATCAATTAATAGGATAAAGGATACTTTTTATTTCGAAAATCATCCCCATAGAAATAGAAACAGAAAGTTTTTTATTCAATATAGATTATAAAAAATACTTATTGAAAGTCACTTTTTTCATTTAACACTGGTTCGCAAAAAAAAACCTCTGTCCTAGGAAGAACCAGCAAGAAACCCAGCGGGACTATTATTTTTTTTTTCAAATAATAGCTTACAATCATGTATGTTACAATTAACAACACAAAACAAATTAGAAATAGCTTGGTAGCGATCACCCTTCCCAGGGGTTATTATCATCTATAAATTCCTTAATATTATAATAACCCTTTTTATACATACTTAGTTTAATAATGTTTTTGAACTTTGTGTATGACAAATTTGTAAAAGCGTATACATAGCTCCAAGAATGAATTACTGACTCGGTGGAGTCGAGTAACTGGTACTACTAGCTTGTGTCTATTCCTAGTATTTACAGTATGAATATCACTTATTTTTGCAAAACTACTTTTATTTTTGTGTACGTACATTACATTTTCATAAATGTATTGAGAGGCCAGAGTTAATAAATATATTAATTTCCTTAAAATTTATTCTGAGCGACTCTTTTGGTTTTGGGGAATAAGTCGCTCGCGTCCGTAGGCTTTGACCACCTATTCCTAGGCCCACCCTACACGTGTCCCCCGGGTGGTGCTAAATGAGCGACGAGCCGATAGCACAGACTCGGCTCCACGCCGTGGTAGCAGCGTAAAATATACTACCCCATATTTCGCATCATGAGGAACCAAAGAAAAGAAATGGCCCCGAGTTCCCGACGCCCCTTGAATGGGGCAGGGGTGCGAAGAATCTCTGGGAGGAAAACCGGCGATGAGGGTCGCCACCCGTCACGTTCTGTCTCCCAGAGAGGCGAAAAGTGGATTGCAGAGGCCCGTCTGGCTACGTTGAATGTATGTGGGGCAATGAATGATAAAATGGATGAAGTACGCGATATGATGTATGATAGAGGAATAGATGTGTTATGTGTAAATGAGACGAAAAGGAAGGAGAAGGATGTCACTGCACATAGCATGTATACCGCATACTGGTCTGGTGTAGATGAGATCGAGCGGGCATGCCAGGAAGTAGGTATCATCCTTTCAGAAAGAATGGGCCAATGTGTGAAAGAGTATGAATGTGTAAGCCCAAGATTGCTATGGATACGAATGAAAGTGGGCTTAAAGAAGTTGTTTGTGTTAGGGGTCTACGCCCCAGACATGTCTAAGCCCACTTATATCCGAGAGCAGTTTTGGGAAATGGTAAGGATGGTGATAATGAAGTGTAAGGGAAATGAAAATATTATTATGCTAGGAGATTTTAATGGAAGGGTTGGGGTGAGGAGGCTTGGTTATGAAAGGATATTGGGAAAGTTTGGTGATGAAAGTATAAATGAGAATGGTGAAAGTCTCCTCACCGTATGTATGGAAAAGAATCTTTTTGTGACGAACACTTGTTTTCGCCACAAGAGGATTCACATGTATACTTGGGAAAGAGGTGACGATAGAAGCATGATAGATTTCATAATTGTGGATGAAATATTGAGGGGCGCAGTGGTAGATACAAGGGTTTACCGGGGTTCTAACGTAGGAACGGATCATTATTTGGTTTTATGCCGAATTAATGGTCTGTTCAGGCGTTGGCGCCATCGATCATCTGTGTCTACCACTGCGTTACAGCGTATTAGAACAGAAAGGTTACAAGATGAAGGTGAGAAAAATAAGTTCAAATGTAGACTGAAAGAAAATATAAGTGGTTTGGATGAATTATCTATGAAGGAGTTAGACTTGGAGAATGTATGGCAAAATGTAAGGAAAGGTTTAGTGGATGCAGCTACCGAAGTATGAGGTGTTATTAAGAGAAAGAATGAAAGGAAAAATAATACGTTATGGTGGGATGATGAGATACGTATGGAAGTTGAAGCAAAGAAGAGAGCATGGCTAGATTTACTAGCAACAAAGGCTGGTAATTCTAGCGGTACGAATGATGATATTGAAAGAAAAAAGGCAGTCTTTAGACATCTAAATAAGAGAGTTCTTGGCACTATACTACGGGGAGCAGGTCTTTTTGACGATTTAAATTTTTAGTTTTAGATTTTCTATATTATAGTTTCTTCTTTTATATTGTATATAATTAGTTTTAATCGTAAATATTATAATTTTAATTATTATTTTAGTTAAGTTCTTTATTATGATTTTTGTAATATAAATTAAATGTCCATATCGATTATAAAAAAAATATATAACCCTGAATTTAACCGAAATTGATTTCATTAAATTCGAATGAAAAATAAGAGAGTAAAAGAAGTAGTTGAAAGAAAAAAGCAAGAAAGAACGAACGAACGAACGAACGATTTGAGTCCATGTGACGAGTGATTCTCGCGCTCAAAATGGATGTTAGTGTCTTGTATATGGTCGGTAGACACTTGATGGGGCGGTTTTTGCTCGGGTCTGTGGTACCCTGGTCTTTAGGAACCAAATGGGTGACCCCAGTAGTGAAGAGGCTCGGGAGCGACTTCCGGTTGAGAGCCTCTTGAAACTGTCGGGCGAGCACAGTGTGACACACAACGAACCCCTTCAGCCTGTAGTGATGCAGCTCGTCGAGTCCCGGACTTTTCCATTTTAGGGCCCTACGGACCGCCTCAGCTACGTCATCCCGTGTTATACTCGTAATGACGGGGTCCATGGGCGTTATGCTCGCACACTGACTCGCCACAACTTCCGTCCAGGGGCCCTCGCTGTGGTTTACGGGCTCTGACTACAGGCCGCGCCAGAATGCTACAGTGTCGGCCTGATTCGGTGCTGGGCCCGTTCCACTTACCATTGGTCGCTCCAATGATTCATAGAGCCTCTTCTGATCACTCTGGAAGAGACGATTCTGGTTGAACCTTGTCAACCTCTCGGTATATCGCCAAATCCGCTTTCCCCAAGCAGCGATTCTCTGCTTCAGATCATCTATGCGCTCCGTCAGTTTTTGCGTTATATCCGGCTGGGACAAACTGACATTATATTATTATTATTATGGGGGTATCTATATAGTTTTCTCATCTGGTTGGGATGCATAAATATATAACTATAAATGAAAATGAAAAGATAAATATACGTAAATATCAATAAAATAAAATAAATACAAAAATACATAAATAAATATAATAATATCGACCAAAAATATCCTTGACTGTGCCCGGTCCATCAGCACAATATCAGGCTTATTCGCAAGAATAGTCCTGTCTGTGATGATGGCCCGGTCCCAGTAGAGCCTGGCGCGGTCATTTTCGAGCACGGCTTCCGGCAAGTACTTGTAATACGGCAATTTCCGATCTACGAGACCGTATTTCAGAGCGAGCTCCTGCTGTATAATTCTGGCTACTAGGTTGTGCCTGTGAATTGATTATTATTATTATTATTATAAACCCTTAGAATTACTTTGAACTTAGCCTCCCTTTTATATGGTGTAGCCGAAACGGCGAAGGTTAGTAATAAGCATTGTAAAATAAGATTTGATTATATACCTGTCTAGATAGAGTGTTGCGCTAAAAACGCAACAAAAATAATGGGCCCGATTTGGAGCGCTTGTGTGCTTATTACACACACAAGTATGCGTAACTACTATCATTTAACAAGCGCGCTGCGTCACCCAGGGGCGACCGAAGTGATACCAATTCTTATATATTTCCCATTAGATTAACTTCTCATTTGACACTTTAATTTTAAAGTTAAGTAACAAAACTTATTGATGAAAAGTGATCTTGGTGTTATTATACGTTTTTCTCTCATAATTGCGACACAATTTAACAGCACTAACCGGCATAATTAATTATTTTTCGTGAGCACGTTATCCCTAAGTGATTCAAACTACACTGACCGTATTTCAGTATATTAGAAAGTAAAGTTGCCGACACGAGGTACCCAATAATTTTGCCCGACAGATACACTGTCGGGCAAAATTATTGGGTACCTTTATTATTTCAATTCGTAATCGAATATTTTCGCCGACATTTATGAAAATGTTTACTTGAACACATCAATTTTTACTTTGATACAGTAATGTTGCAGATATTCGTGTCCGTTATTTTATTATCTACTATATAGTATTTAATGTGTACCTGGTGGTTAGAATTGATTATTTTATTAAAAAGAAGGAAGAGGTGATATGCCTTCAATAAAATCTGGTGTTGCGGTGTGCCGTACAGTAGCTACTGAGACATTAGTCGCCTCAGCAGTCTGTTTATATACGTCTATGAAATTTTTCGTAGTACCAAATTTTTTCATATAACTAAACACTGAATAGACCATTTGTCAGGATTGTCTATTTAACACCGAATTCTGCCTTCTCTGCATATTTAGACCGAAATCTGAACACTCAAATTATAACAATAAAAATAATTAAAAACAATTAATAACTAGGAATACACAAACAACAATTAACGACGAGGTAACAAAAACAATTAACGAAAATAAACTAATTAAAAAAGTTATCATTACAATTATTGCTCTGAAGTGTACGGAAGCCGAATGATACGTTCGAAACCAATAGACGACGAGAATCGACTGATGAAGCAATCACGTTGAACGTTAGCGTGGTCAACGTCGTATCGACCAATAAAAAGTGTGCTCACGACTTATGTCGGCAATTATACTCTGTAATACCGATGTAGGTGAGAAGCGAGTATACCAATTTTAGTAGACTTTATTTGGACCGTTCTGTACAGACAATGTGGCATGTAGACAGGTATATAATCAAAGAAAATAAGGATAGTGAACTAGGGTTAAAGTATATAATACAGTAATCTATGGTCACTCGCTAGGCGCTTGTAGAGTTGTCACGTGTTGTGTTGATTAAAAAAAAATCTCTTGATAAAAATATTCCGTCGTGTGTACTTAGATATTGTACAAATAATTCAAGAAATGTCAGTAAAAACCAAGGAATTACTTTTCATCGATTAATAAGATACTTAATCGATAAAAAATAGAATTAGATTAATAATAAAACAAATTATTCCTAAGACGCCATCTCGTGTCATGGAATATAGATTATGAAATTAATATGTTCAGATGCGACATTTCTGTGGGTACTTAAGTATACGTCGAATATATTATACACATTTTCTTTGTAGAAAATTTCTTTGTAGAATTTTTTGTAAAAGTTATTTATTATAAATAATTAGGCTAAATTTTTCATATTCAAATCTGCTTTACTTATTCTTTTATTTTATTTTTAGGTTTCCACATCAAAGTGCAATAAATTCGTCCATTTTTAGCGTTTATTAAAAATAATTAAAAATTATTGTCATATTATACCAGTAAAATTGTGGATTTTCGTGAAAACTCTATGTAATGTTAATAAGATGAGTATGATACATAATGATTTCTTATATTTACGCGAACACTATACATTGATTAAAACTACTTTTACGGATTTTATCGCGTTTTATTTATATTATTTGAAGCATCAACGTTCCGGGAAATCTGCAGTTTGCGATCATATCCTAGATGGCCCCAACCATTACATCAGATTTGATAGACCACAAATCCTCGCGAAAGAACATCGATTCCTACCAAGGATGATACGTGAGGCTATTGAAATTAAAAAACATCCTAATTTCAATAGAGAAGGAGGCTGGGTACTACCACCTGCTTGGGATCCTATAATTAATAAAATTAAAACTAAATCCAAGCATACCACTGCAAGACTTCAAAACACAGTTAGTTCATTCTGCGTATATCGGACCAAAGACAATAATTAAAAAGCTGAAGGTACTCCGGGTTAACTTTGACATCGGGACGTCAGTCACCTCAGTCCCCCGTGACGATGGGTGCTGAAAAGCACCCGAAACGTCGGGTATTAAAAATATAAATAATATAAATAAAACGCGATAAAATCCGTAAAAGTAGTTTTAATCAGAGTACGATACACGTTTGTTTTGTAAAGTTTATTACATTGTTTCCAAAAATAAAAGAATATATCCATTAAAATTTTATTTCTCATATCCATTTAATATTTACAGTTTTATAGATATGAGTATTTTCATTATAATGCAACCCACACTGACGGTGATAGATTTCAACAACGCCAGCGAATATGCCATTAATTTTTTTTAACCGTTTAAAGTACATCTCGCGCCGGCGAGACAAATTGCCTCACATTTTCATATTACTATGTACCCAATGCACTCGCTCACAAAGCGCTTGCAGTCAATATGACCTTCAACGAAGGCGGCTGTAAAGGCAGGCATTGACTACAGCCGAGGCGAATCTCATCGTGCGCGTCGAACTGAGCCGAATCGCCTCCTGGGTGCGTTAATCACTGACGCGTCGCGTCGAATCGAAATGAATCCTCTAGTAGTTATTTGCCCGTGTTCCGAGTTGGAGATTGTGATAAATTAACGATGGATAGCTCGGATGAAGAAATGTTTTTATTTCAAATTCTATTTGATGAAGAGAGTAGAATAAAAAAGAAGCAGCGGTCAGTAAAATACTGGGTCCATGATATCAACAGAAAAAGAAATATCCACGGAGAGTTTTGCGATTTGTCTGATCTACAAAAGGACCCAAGCAAATTTTTCCAGTACTTCCGAATGACCTTTGAAAAATATCAAGAGTTACTGAACATCCTGGATCTGAAGAAACAAAACACAAGATTTAGAAAGCCTATTCCGTCAGAAGAACGGCTAGCTTTATGCCTAAGGTATGATAAAATAAAACAATTTTTTACTTGAAAATTCTTTATTTATTTCCATTATCAATTTTCATAGTGATATTTTATTTTTGAAATCGAATATATTCGTTCAATGGACTTGCATAGTTTTGAGTTTGCGATTGCAACGGGGATGTTGCCATTTGCGAAGTGCCTTCAACAGATTGAAGTTGACTGGTATTTAAAATTATATATGACTGTCGTGAACTAGATCCATCAACATCTGTTGCATATTCTTGCCTGCTTGAAGAACCTGATGCAATAGGGGTTGACATGTTAACAGTCGCATTTCTTTGAATATTTTCTTCTTCCGCTTCACAAACGATATTGAACACGGCTCTTTTCACACGTAATCGCAAATCTGGAAAAAACTGCGACACAGTATGGCCAAGATTTTTAAAAAACGTTATAATGGGATCCTCTTCTTCTTGTCTGTCATGACTGTATTTTTTATCCAAGTAAGACTGGAAAAGGGATTGCGTACTACCAGGTAGACTTTCTGTTGGTTTTTTTTTCTTCGGTGGTGGCGTTTTTGATATAGGTGATCCGGGCGACATTGTTGATGATCCATGTGCTGGCGAAGCAATGTTGACTGAACTGGATGAAGTGAAGCTATGTTCTTCATCATCACTTAATTGTGCAGGAACGTTTGAGAGAGATTGCGATTCAGCATGTATATACGGCGTGAGAAAACTCAGCTCCTTGGCAAATCGAATGGGTTTAAAATTTTTCGCCGCTTGGCCACTTTTTGTTTTCCTTAAATTACTTGCCTTTCTAAAATTTTCGCGTATCTTCTTCCATTTTTCTCTGCATTTTGTTGCTAGAATAAAATACATTTGTTATTTTTTAATATGAACAGTATAATATGAGCAGTAGTTAACATCATACAACAGATAATAAAAGGTGTTTAATATTTTTTTTTTCAGATTTCTGGCTACGGGCAATTCCTTTAGATCGTTGGCATTTAGCTTCAGAATGGGAGAGAAAACTGTAAGAACAATTGTGTATGAGACTTGCAAAGAAATATGGAATAAACTACAACCCAAGCCTCCGAAAGAACAAGAATGGAAAGAAATTGCACATGCTTTCTACGATAAATGGAATTTTCCAAATTGTATCGGTGCATTGGATGGTAAACACGTAGTAATAGAATGCCCGCCAAATACTGGTTCAAAATATTACTGTTATAAAAAAAACATTTTCGATTGTGTTTTTAGCATTAGTTGACGCCAACTACAGATTCATATTTTTGGATATAGGTGGCCTTGGCAAAAACTCAGATGGCTGCATATTTGCTAACTCTGCTTTAGGAAAGTCATTGTTCAAAAAAAAATTAAATGTACCGAGTAATGAATGTCTACCAGGCACAGAGGAAGCAATGCCCTATGTCATTGTTGGGGATGCTACTTTTCCACTCCAAACGTATTTAATGAGACCATATCCAGGCAATCAAACAGTAAATAACGAGGGAAAAAAAGGTTTTCAATTATCGCCTGAGTCGGGCTCGTCGCGTCAGTGAAAATGCTTTTGGTATACTTGCCAGAAGATTTAGAATTTACGAAAGAAGATTGTCTTTGACTCCTGACCATGTTAATATTGTCGTAGCAGCAACATGTTGTTTACATAATTTTTTGATAAATAGCTCGACATATTGGTCTGATGAAGATTTGCGGGAAAATGTAGCAAGCGGTGGATTAATTAATTTATGACAAGTCGGCGGCAACGCATCAACAACAGTACTTGAAATCAGAGAGAAATTCAAAAATTATTTCATGTCTGAGATAGGTTCAGTTCCATGGCAAACGAATGTTGTAAGGAGGGGATTTCAACGTACGCAAATTGTTTAGTTTATAAGTTCCATAAAAAAAATCAGTTCAGCCGTTTCAAAGATTACCTCAGACAAACTTCAAAACAAACAGACACACAGACAAAAATTGTACTTAAAATTTCGGAGTTTTTTTGTAATCACACAGCATCACCCAATTTTATTAATATAAAAGTTTAATATTTATCTTAAAAATCTACTTATAAAAGAGAATTTATAGATCAATATACATGCAATAAAAATTATAACCCTAATTTCTTACTTCTAAGCATCTAAAATGGCCAAAACATCTAAGCAACAATGTTTTCAATTTTATGTCAGACGTCATAAAGAACGTCGTTAAAAATTGAAATAAGAAAATATATTGAAAAAATTCTTGCTTTGACAACTATACGCATACTCCAATCGCGTACAAATAGGTATATGACTTTTTGAATGTGAGATCAATTTGGCTACCATGTTTTCTAACATCATTTTGTTGCAAACTGTAGGTACCTAGTTAAAAGTTATTTGCAAACATACAAAAAATCATCACCACCGGGAATCTAACAACAGAAGTCCCTCGAGCAACTACATTAACAATAATAAAATACAATACAGAAAATAAAATATACTGATATAATTAAAAGTCTAAGTAAATAACTCACGTGTTTCATTCATAATCTTAGATATCTCCTCCCATATATTCATCCGACGCTAGTCGTCATGGTAACGTGGATCTTCTTGATTGTATAATTCAGAGTAGGATTGAACTAATGATATCAAAAGTTCTTCATTCATTTTAAAAATGACGAAAAATAGACGTAATTAATAAAGACACGCTTCCGCACCTCTGCGTCGACTGAGGCGCGCCGAGCAGAGTCGCAACGCGCCGGCGCAAAAAATCGCTCGACGAGCGATGCGCGCGAGAGATTCGGCTCGGCGCGCCGCGGCTCTTCACAGATGGACGCAATTTCATAGTAAATATATAGGGAGCGAATTTCTGCGCTTCGATTCGATTCGACTCGGCGCGCCTAGTCGACGCCAGCCTTAAGAGCATGCCGTGCTACACGTACAGCGAAACGGACCCGATCGATTTTAAAACGCCCACCCAATACGCTTAGCCCGCTTACTACAATTTGTGGGTGCCGAAAACGAAGTTCAGGCACCAAACTGCGTTACACGTCTGGAATGCCTCTTAGTTGACACCATGACTAAAATGTACTTGAACACACCGTATTTGCGCATGGACGAACATGTCAGGCCCGGCTTTAATGTCGCATATGATCCTGATGAACTTTTTTCCGCAAGTACAAGCTTGAAGAGCAAGTCAACGAAGATAAAGAGATGGTAATTATTGAATACATTCCTCAACACAAAGTTGATGATGAACGATCGATTGGAAGGACTTTCTCAATGATAGATAAAAATGGTTTGTCATGGGAAGACTTGGTGATCGGGCTTAAGGCTAAAAAAAGAGAGTTGTAACTGATAGGCAAGTTGTTCACTCTTTTGTCTTGGAGAATGCGAGAGTACTTTGTAGTCAAAGAATACCTAATCAAGTGTCACCTTGTTCCGCTCTTCAAAGGCTTGACCAAGACGGATGACCTGACCACCTTGACACCTTGAAGACAAAGGAGATCACCCCGGAGCAGGGGCTGTCTGATTATAGTAAAGTTTGCATTGCCAATCACTTAGATTATGAAAAATGGACTAACCACCAGAGGAAGGAGTAAAATGGACCTATATTTCGGGTTATGGGACAATTTTAAGGATATCCCAACCTCATAGAGCGGACACACTAGTTTTTTGTAAACAGCCTCATCTATTATAATGATAGACCTGATCTTATGGAAGTGGTAGGAGACAGTCTACAAAATAGGACAGATAAGCTCGTTTGTTAGAATGGTCAACGTGGAGGGTTAGAGGAGTTGCGTCAAAAGTGATGGTCAATCGTAAACTTACTCGTCATCAGGAGGGAAGGACTTACTCAAAACACAGATATTAAGACGCTATCTCAGGATGACAACCAGGTTATTTGCACAAACTATAAGCAGCAGACCCATAGAATCTGCGTCATCCCCAGTTATATTTTGTTCATTGACAATCGTGTTTTCTGCTCAAGAAATATGGTCCTCCTGATGAAGGACATCTGCTCGTCAAGATTTCATACACTACATGGATTTTAACGATTCTCTCTATTTCTCTGTTACCTTTCACGTCTAAACAGCTTAATCAATTAATAGGATAAAGGATACTTTTTATTTCGAAAATCATCCCCATAGAAATAGAAACAGAAACTTTTTTATTCAATATAGATTATAAAAAATACTTATTGAAAGTCACTTTTTTCATTTACCACTGGTTCGCACAAAAAAAAACCTCTGTCCTAGGAAGAACCAGCAAGAAACCCAGCGGGACTATTATTTTTTTTTTCAAATAATAGCTTACAATCATGTATGTTACAATTAACAACACAAAACAAATTAGAAATAGCTTGGTAGCGATCACCCTTCCCAGGGGTTATTATCATCCATAAATTCCTTAATATTATAATAACCCTTTTTATACATACTTAGTTTAATAATGTTTTTGAACTTTGTGTATGACAAATTTGTAAAAGCGTATACATAGCTCCAAGAATGAATTACTGACTCGGTGGAGTCGAGTAACTGGTACTACTAGCTTGTGTCTATTCCTAGTATTTACAGTATGAATATCACTTATTTTTGCAAAACTACTTTTATTTTTGTGTACGTACATTACATTTTCATAAATGTATTGAGAGGCCAGAGTTAATAAATATATTAATTTCCTTAAAAAATTTTCTGAGCGACTCTTTTGGTTTTGGGGGATAAGTCGCTCGCGTTCGTAGACTTTGACCACCTATTCCTAGGCCCACCCTACACGTGTCCCCCGGGTGGTGCTAAATAAGCGGCAAGCCGATAGCACAGACTCGGCTCCACGCCGTGGTAGCGGTGTAAAATATACAACCCCATATTTCGCACCATGAGGAACCAAAGAAAAGAAATGGCCCTGAGTTCCCGGCGCCCCTTGAATGGGGCAGGGGTGCGAAGAATCTCTGGGAGGAAAACCGGCAATGAGGGTCGCCACCCGTCACGTTCTGTCTCCCAGAGAGGCGAAAAGTGGATTGCAGAGGCCCGTCTGGCTACGTTGAATGTATGTGGGGCAATGAATGATAAAATGGATGAAGTATGCGATATGATGTATGATAGAGGAATAGATGTATTATGTGTAAATGAGACGAAAAGGAAGGGGAAGGATGTCACTGCACATGGCATGTATACCGCATACTGGTCTGGTGCAGACGAGATCGAGCGGGCATGCCAGGGAGTAGGTATCATCCTTTCAGAAAGAATGGGCCAATGTGTGAAAGAGTATGAATGTGTAAGCCCAAGATTGCTATGGATACGAATGAAAGTGGGCTTAAAGAAGTTGTTTGTGTTAGGGGTCTACGCCCCAGACATGTCTAAGCCCACTTATATCCGAGAGCAGTTTTGGGAAATGGTAAGGATGGTGATAATGAAGTGTAAGGGAAATGAAAATATTATTATGCTAGGAGATTTTAATGGAAGGGTTGGGGTGAGGAGGCTTGGTTATGAAAGGATATTGGGAACGTTTGGTGATGAAAGTATAAATGAGAATGGTGAAAGTCTCCTCACCGTACGTATGGAAAAGAATCTTTTTGTGACGAACACTTGTTTTTGCCACAAGAGGATTCACATGTATACTTGGGAAAGAGGTGACGATAGAAGCATGATAGATTTCATAATTGTGGATGAAAGATTGAGGGGCGCAGTGGTAGATACAAGGGTTTACCGGGGTTCTAACGTAGGAACGGATCATTATTTGGTTGTATGCCGAATTAATGGTCTCAAATTCAAATTCAAATTGTTTATTGCATGTCACATTACGAATTTAAGATGGTAGAATTTTGATAGCTATACATGTGACGCCCCGCAAGGGCATAACAACACTAGAGGGCTAACTACTTTCGTATTATCTAATTTTTAAACATAAATTACAAATTATCATATCATCAACATTCAATATTATTTTATATAAATTAATTTAATTTGAAACACAATGTATAGTCTAAGTATTCTTACTTTATCGTTATCTATCTTCAAAAAATTCAGTTATATTATAGTAACATTTATTAATAAGAAATATTTTTAATTGTTTATTAAATTGCACAGGATTTTCCAGGATTTTTATGGAATTCGGTAAATGGTTATAAATCTTTATTGACATAACGTGAGGGCTGTTTGAAACTAATTTTAATTTGGAGAAGGGTATCTTAAGCTTATATAAATTTCTATTATTTCTTTTAGTCTATTTACTAGGTGAGTAGAGTTTTGGGTGTTTTCTAACAAATTTACAAGATTCGAGGATGTAGATAGATAGTGTTAAGTGTTAAAATTTTATTTTTAATGAAGTGGGGTTTACATGACTCCATTTTGTCCAAATTTATCAATATTCGTAGACACTTCTTTTGTAATATAAATAAATTGTTTATATCACAAGAGTTTCCCCACAAGATGATGCCATAGGAGAGTACGGAGTGAGCATGTGCATAGTAAGCCGCAAGGGCAGTCTTAAAATCTGTCACACGTTTAAGGTGTTGCAGTGCATAAATAAATGAGGATATTTTTTTTGCAACTTTTTGTACTTGCTGTTTCCAACTCAAATGTGTGTCCAGGTCTATTCCTAACAAAGTGCCAGAGTTAACAGTTTCTAGTTTTGTATTTTTATAGTTAAACGATATTTGTAAACCAGTTTTTTGGTAGGGTTTAAATTGAATAATTTTAGTTTTATTAAGGTTAAGTTGTAAATTATGTAATTGTAGCCAGCCAGTAATTTTATCTAATGTATAGTTCAATTTTGTAGTTAAATCTGTGGCATTAGTGCAAGAGATTAAGATGGAGATGTCATCTGCAAAGAGCACGCATAGATCGTCCAGTATGTTTGGGAGATTATTTATATAAATAAGAAACAAAATACAACCTAAAACGCTACCTTGAGGGATAGAGCCAGTAATTAGAGTTGCATCCGATCTGACATGAGTAATTTTGCCTATCTCGAAGTCGGTATTTTCAATTTCTACATATTGGAAGCGGTTATCAAGATAGGATTTGAACCAATTATGAGCTATTCCCCTAATTCCTGTTTGATACAGTTTATCCAATAGAGTTCTATAACAGACTCTGTCATAGGCTTTACTCATATCGAGCAAGAGGCCTACTGCGATTTTTTATCGTCGATTTTGTCTAGGATGTTTTTTACATATTTATAAATTGCTAAGGTGGTGGAGTGGAGGTGGTGGAGGTGGTCTGTTCAGGCGTTGGCGCCATCGATCATCTGTGTCTACCACTGCGTTACAGCGTATTAGAACAGAAAGGTTACAAGATGAAGGTGAGAAAAACAAGTTCAAATGTAGACTGAAAGAAAATATAAGTGGTTTGGATGAATTATCTATGAAGGAGTTAGACTTGGAGAATGTATGGCAAAATGTATTGAAAGGTTTATTGGATGCAGCTACCGAAGTATGAGGTGTTATTAAGAGAAAGAATGATAGGAACAATAATACGTTATGGTGGGATGATGAGATACGTATGGAAGTTGAAGCAAAGAAGAGAGCATGGCTAGATTTACTAGCAACAAAGGCTGGTAATTCTAGCGGTACGTATGATGATATTGAAAGAAAAAAGGCAGTCTTTAGACATCTAAATAAGAGAGTTCTTGGCACTATACCAAGGGAGCAGGTCTTTTTGACGATTTAAATTTTTAGTTTTAGATTTTCTATATTATAGTTTCTTCTTTTATATTGTATATAATTAGTATTAATCGTAAATATTATAATTTTAATTATTATTTTAGTTAAGTTCTTTATTATAATTTTTGTAATATAAATTAAATGTCTATATCGATTATAAAAAATATATATATATAACCCTGAATTTAATCGAAATTGATTTCATTAAATTCGAATGAAAAATAAGAGAGTAAAAAAAGTAGTTGAAAGAAAAAAGCAAGAAAGAACAGATAATAATGATAGAAGAATATCGGATAACTTCCAGGCAAATATTAAAACGTTGTGTAAACTTGTAAAAACATTCAAAACAGCCTATGATGAATGCTATAAAAGACGAGAATGGCTATATTCTGAATGATGAACTTTTGAGTTTAAAGAGATGGAAGGGATATTTTGAAAGCGTGTTTATGAGTGAGGAGACAACGTGTGTACTAAGTGAAGTAGAAACTCCGAAAGAAGAGGAAAGAGGTAGCGAGATAAGTATAGATGAAATAATGAAAGCAATGTAAAGCATGAAAGTAGGTAAGTCTGCCGGATATGATAGAGTTTCACTCGAAATGCTAAGGGCTGGAGAGGAAGTGGTGGCAGGCCTGCTGCACACCTTGTTTAATTTATACTGGGAACTAAAGCGGGTACTACCGGTAGACTGGTGCAAAGCCGTGATAGTCCCAGTATATAAAGGAAAAGGTTCGCAGCAGGACTGTAAAAACTACCGTGGCATCAGCCTTCTTAGCATTGTGGGAAAACTGTATGCTAAGGTACTGATTGAAAGGGTCATGAAAGAAACTGATGGAAAAATTTGGGATGTGTAAGCGGGTTTTAGAAAGGGAATGGGATGTACGGATCAAGTCTTTTCCATGCGCATGATCGCGGAGAAGTTTTTGGCCAGAAAACAAAACGTTTTTTGTGCGTTCATGGACTTGGAAAGGGCCTATGACAGAGTGGATAGGGATGTGCTATGGCAAACACTGAACTCATTTGGGTTGAGCGCTGGCTTGATACAGGCATTGGAGTCTCTTTATAGGGACTCTAGTGCTTGTGTTAGGATCAATGGGGTCTACTCGGACTGGTTTGACATCCATAAAGGTGTCAGACAGGGCTGTGTTGCTTCCCCGTGGCTGTTCAACCTATTTATGGACAGTTGTTTGCAAATTTGAAAGTTGAAGAATGCGGATTAAGAATGGGTGAGTTAACCGTCAAATGCCGTTTGTACGCCGATGATCAAGTTATTCTTGTGTCGTCGGCGGCCGAGTTGCAAATGATGGTATCATTAATGAACAGATCATTAAAAGAAAGGGTTATGAAAGTAAACGAAAGTAAGACGAAGGTTATGGTTTTTCAAAGAGAAGAAAGTAAAACGATTTGTGAAATAAGAATAGAAAGGCAGTTGATCGAGCAAGTAGATGAGTTTGTATATTTGGATTGCGTATTTAGCAGGGATGGGAGATATGATAAGTATATAGAACGACGAGTGAATGCGGGAAATAGAGTAAATGGGGCCCTGCACTCTATTGTGAAGAGTCAAAAATGTGTCGAAAAAGGTACGTATGGCAATGCACAATGCTGTTGTGGCCGTGGAAGGAAAAGGGGAGATCTCCCGCCGGGCAAGGTGTTCTGCCCGGGGAGCGGCTCACACTCCGTGTGATAGTTCGGAGATGTTCTATATATACTGTTTATGATTCGAAATGTTGATAGCGCGATTTAGGCTTCGGTGTGTTTTCGCTTGTGGCGGCGACGACAGCGCCGTTGCACTGTGTTGGACCCTACTTTAACGTATGGTAGTGAAAGTTGGGTGTGGCAGAAGAAGCACGAGAATAGAATGAACGCAGTAGAAATGCGGTCGTTAAGGAGTATGTTAGGGCTGAATCTGAATGACAGGGTAAGAAATTGTGTAATAAGAGAAGAGTGTGGTTTGCAAGATGATGTTGTGACCAGGATTAAGAAAGGAATGCTTCGGTGGTTTGGTCATGTGGAAAGAATGAATGAGGAAAGAGTGACAATGAAAATTTATGTTGCAGAAGTGAATGGCAGAGTCGGAAAGGGTCGTCCTAGGCGAAAATTTATCGACCAAATTGGCGATTTATTGAAAACGGGCCAAATTAGGAGTACCCTTAACCGACGAGCATGTATGCGTAGGTGTATGGATGTGAAGGAGGCGAGAGAGGTGTGTCAGGATCGTGCCAAATGGAAGTCTGTAGTCTCTGCCTACCCTTCTGGGTGACAGGCGTGAGTGTTTATGTATTATGTATGTTATCTTTTGGTTTTGAATCATATATTGTTCTAATGGCCCTTTTCTATAAAAAAATATAATTTCAGTGTCAGTCGCGTGTCCCCATAGCAAAATACCATACGACATAATGCTATGGAAATAGCTAAAGTAAACTATTCTAGCTGTTTCAACACTGGTAAGAGTTCTAATTTTCTTACAGCATATGCTGCCAGTTTGCCATAATGACCAGTTTGTATAAAATATTATTAAATTTATTATACGAGACCTCATACGTTTTTGTTCGGCCGAATATAATTCAAATTAAAGGCACTCAAAGGTTTTAACAGCATTAATACAAACACAATGATAACGGTGCTTATAACGCTAGTGATAATTATTCTTCTCATTATGCTCTTCCATTCACTGGAACGGTAACATGTCGCCCGATTCGCAAAATAATCAACAAAATGGCGGCGTTGGTAGTGATGGCGGTACACACACGGATGACAATGAGAGCGAACTCTTACGTTAACACGTTCTAACGCGTTCTATCGCCTTTGAAACCTATTTATTTTGACGATATCGAATATATGTAACAATAGTCCAATTTTAAAACACGAAAAATCTACTAATGTTTTATCAGGACCGCTTACTACTCCAAAGTGATTAGATTTACCAAATTTGTCGCAAAATTTATCAGATGATAACAACAGCGCTTTAGATTCAAGCAGCACTGCAAAACAAAATGATGAAGATAATAATCAAACCGATGACGTAACGGATGATGAAGAAGATGAAAACCCAGAAAAATCCGATCAAGATAAATTCGATGACGATGTAGATCATCAAATCGAGAGTAATGACGACGATGACGACAACTACGACGCAGATAAAAAAGAGATAAAACTTAGTGAAAACAATACAATTATCGTATAACACAAAACTATTAACAATATAATTAAAACAATTCGAGAACGTTATAAAAATATAAAAAGAACAGTAACGAGCCGTACCTGTCTGCAGATATTTATAACGCCACCAAAATTTTTAAAGCAAACCATCGAAATGAATAATGATTATTCACCCATAGAAAAAAAATACAAAATTCACCAAACACATTACAGATACAAGCTATTATATGTTTTTGATGTTCGTTCCACAAAACTGTGATACAGAATATAGGATTCAGTATTTAAATTGTGTAATCAATATACAAAGAATACAATAACAATTATCATCAAATCGATAACTTTGTGTATGTTGTTACTACTTCGTGTACGTTGTTCTTTAGGGAGATTTAGATTTTTAATAACGCTCAAGTAGTTTAATTCATTTAAACATTCAAATATCTCAACAGGAGCAATTTGATGAAATCGAAATTCAAAACAGCAACGATAAATGTCACTTTCATGAAGTAAAAGATTTCGAGTTCTTGACCTATTTGACAAATTACTTTCATCTAGACAAAGTGTACAAGCGAAAATGACCCTTTTTTTGCATCTCTTCGTTTCAACAAATTGTTGAATTTGATTAGCGATAAAACCATCTTTACGTTGCCGTTTGACGTGTGCCGTGACGAAAGTTTAATTACTTTACCCATAACTGAAGAGACTAGCTTAAATGTAAAAATATCATTGAACATACCAAAAAATTTTAAATTTAAAGATTTATCCAACGCTAGAACCTCCAAGGAATTGAATTTGGAATAGATAATGAACTCTTGAAATATCTAGCTACAACCTACAAAATCGTCATCTAAAAAGAAAAATGACAATGAAAAAAAGTTACATACAAGTACGGCAGTATTGTGCATTGAGGTATTACTACTATGTATAGAGAAGACAACGCCTTGCATGATTTTGCGCCACGCTTTGCGGTACAATGTACTGCAACTGTTTAGTGACTGTCCAACGCCCGCACAGACGAGTCGTGTTCGCTTCGCATAAATAACAACTTCAAAATGCCTGGTTGTGTTCTTAAAGAGTGCAGTAAACACTCCAGAACATCAAAATAGTGATGGTTTAACATTTCATCGGTAAGTAGTAAAACTCTTTGATTTAAAGTTTTTCGCGTTGTTACATGCAAAATGTAAAATCTATGGGAGCGACTTGTTGTACTCTACGTTGAACGATACGCGTAAGCGCCATGAAATTCCTGGCGCTTATGACGTTTTGGTCGCGAGAAAACTAATCCTTAATGCAAACTAACGCTACATGTTTTAATAGTTTGGTTAGACGACATAACTATTATTTTAGCGCTGCAGCGAACTTTAGTTCTAACTCTTACCAAAATGAAGCAAACGTTTGGTTCGGTGTGTCTGTTCTATACGCTAGTAATATAGTTCGATGGTATTGTGCGGCTTTTTTACGACCATAGTAAGATCAGTCAATTGATAAAATTTTAAAAATAAATAAGCAGGCACCTCGGCACTGATTAAAACTTACTTAAATACGTGAAAAGAACGCCCGGACCACGACAATTTAATATTGGTGTCGAATAAAACCAACGATGAATGCATCACCGTTATCAAAAACGGCGACACGTTCTTTTGGATCACGTTATTTATAAAAGACATAATTCCATCATAAGTAATAGATAATTACAAAGGTTTCAAGCACTACATTTTTACGTTGAATTACATTAACAGGAAAGAACTCAACAACCGACACAACGGCACGATAAATTATTGTCATATTATACCAGTAAAATTGTAGATTTTGATAATGTTAAAAAAATTGCAATAGAAAAATTTGATTGTAATTTTAAAATTAATCCCTATAGACGATAAAAGATATCTCTGCGACATATGTCAAACTGATATTCCTAGGATTATCAGGATATAAAAAAAAGACGTGTGGTACTCGGGGACTGCCGCGGTAAAGCTATTACATAGCATTTTGTATCAGCTTATGCAATTATAATTATTTATTTATTTTATTTATGCAGTATTTATTTTTCTTTGATATTAATTCAAGTTATACTTTTTAAGCGTGGTGACCGATAAGAAAACAATTTTTTTTTCTTTTATTAAATTAATAAATAATAAATGCACTTTGTTCATTCATATTCAAAACACTTTATACACAAATTTTACAAGTACAGCTATTCACTGTTGTACATAAATACCTATACACCTATATACTTTCTCATAAACAGCTGCTTATGTATTCGTCCGATTTCGGAGCAGCTCGTCTCGATTCGTGCGAGCTTCGTAGAGTCGTACAATACGTCTAGTTGCACGCACACAAACACCGTGTCGAAGACTGCCGAAAAAAACGACGTTAGACATGCACGGCCTTCAAGCCACACCTCCATGCCCGTCGGAGTGGGGAGCGTGAGGTTTTTTCGTTACGGAATTTCTGGATTCGGTCCCCGCGCTCAAGGCCCGCGATAGAAGCTATGCAATAGCTTAAATTGTCGATAGAAATTATCGATGTTTCTTACTATTATCGATGCTATTGTAACATACAATAATTGGGTTTAATTTAATTACAAACGTTACTAACTTAAACGAATATTTTTAATATAAAATGCATTTATTCTCTTAAAGGAGGGAATGCAATCCAGCACCCAAAAGATAATCTTGCAAATCTGCAAGATTGAGACCATCAGTCCCGCGGATCCGCAAGATTTGCAGGATTTTACCTTTGACCTGACTTTTACCTCTTTAGCTGCGTTAAAGTATTTTGTTGTGAATGCTGCTGAGAACAGCTTGTACTGCGGTTTCACTATCACTCACGCTACGTACTGATTCCTCCGTTATCTTATACTTCGTACGCAACTGTACTTGCAGCCCTTAGTAGAAAGGGCGCTTATTTTGATGATAGAAGGACAACGTTTACACTTAGCAAAAATGCCATCTTTCGATCTTAAGAAGTGCTGCCATACAAATTTATTACTGTCGTATTTCTTATAAATTACTTTAGCATTCATTTTTAAGTTCCCGATTACAACTTTACTTATAGCCAATTATTAATTAATTAATTTTATTTAGATAGAATTTTGCGGTTCAAATATAAAAATAAACCGTTTAAATTTATTTCAATTTAAATCGCATGTCACAAAGTACGCACTAGTACGCACGCAATACGTCACGAACTCACGAGTCAAAACTGAAATAGGGCAAGCATTAGTGGAGTATCGACAGATATTTTGGGGAATCAACTTTTGATGGTGGCACCAATTAGGTCGGCATGCCCATAAAGTATGACATTGACAGGTACTGTCTGTACTACTAAGAAATTCAGGACTTCATAGGCGTGATTTGACTGACAGCTGTCGCAGAGATCAAGCTATCTTTTATGAACTGTAGTAATAGTGATGAAAATTCTCTATGGAATGTTAATTAGATGAGTATGACATGTGTGTTTTGTAAACTTTACTACATTGCTTTAAAAAATAATAGAATATATCTATTCAAATTTTATTTCTCATATCCATTTTATATTTACACTTTATAGACATAAGTATTTTCATTATGATGCAACCTATACTGACAGCGATAGATTTCAACAACGCCAGCAAATATGCAATTAATATGCACCGTTTAAAGAACTCTAAATCACGCGCTGAAGAGCCAAATTGCCTCACACTTTGATAGATTATGAAATTAGACCAACCACCAACGACGATTACTAAGTAGCAATGCAATCGCGCACAAAGCGATTGCGTTCAATTTGACCTTCAGCGAAGGCGGCTGTGAGAGCATGTCGTACTACCCGTACAGTGAAACGGGCCCTTATGAATATGAAATGGGATATTATGAAATCAGAACCAGAAAAATATCAAGATTAACCTTTGTGATGTTAAGACACGCTATTTATGTAACGCTCTTATTTTTACGGGCAAAGCACTCTAACAGAAGAAATCAAAGTTCAATTCCAACACAGACGTGCAACTTGTGGATCTTTTATTCAGAACAAATCGAAATATAACTGCTGATAACTCGTTCACCTCCGTGAACATGGGTGACAAACTTATCTAAAATGGCTCGACTTAGTTTGAAACAATGGGAAAAAACAAAAGAGAAATACCACCAGATTTTTTCCCAATAAACGACGAGAAATAGGATCGAAGATATTTGGTTTTATTAAGGTTAAAAAAAACATTGCCGTCATACGTACAAAAAAAAAATCAAGTTGTTATGATCTCATCAATACACCATCTCAGTTTAATCAATAAAAACAGTGGAAATCCAGAGATAATTGAATTTCATAATAGACAAAAGGCGATATTGATTTATTGGATTAAAAGTGTATTAGTAGTATTTAATCTCTAGAAGGACTCAAAGATAGCCTTGCGTAATTTTTTCGGCTATTATAAATATTGCGAATGCGAACTGTTTCGTTTTATGGAAGGCATCTAATAGTGATAAACGTATGAAATGTAACCAATATATAAAACAACCAGGATTAACTTTGATAACATCATCTTTCTTCGTCTCATCGGAGTACTCTTCATTTTTAATAGATTTGAGGAGTAGGATTGACAATTTTCTGGGATCATTTGATAAACCGCAATACGACCAACAACAAAAACATACACTTCCTACTCTAAATGGTTCACAAAAATCGCGAGGCGCCCTGGGCGTTATACGCAGTCGGGACTAGCGCGATGTAGGCGATTCAATGTTAAAGTTTTTTAACGCTGTTTAAGTAAATAGTTTTATATAAATACTTGTTGAAATAGTTTTTGTTTAGTGTTTAGTATATTTAATTGTAGGTAAAAATAGTTGTAAAAGTTTTAATGCATTTTAAAAATTATATATTATGTATATTACCTATTTGATAAATTATAATAGCATACCGTCGTTCCTACTATAACTGTTGCGTGGATGGATACTAAATGAAATGACCAACAAAAGGTTTCATATCATTTTTTAAGTTACCGAAGAATTTTGGAAGGAAATTATGAAAGGTGAACTTATTTAATTTTTTTTGTTAGATAGTTACTTATAGCAAAAAATAATTAAGTAATATTTTGGTCTACAGAAGAAATACCTAAGTACTCTATTACAAAATTAATTAAAATTTACTTCACAATCCAAATATTTACTTAAATACATACCTATACTTGTCTTTTGTAATTAAAATATTTTAAGTTATAATAACACAAAATACTGAAATTAAAACTTTGTATACTAAGAAGATTTTTAAGTAAGTAGAATAGATCACATTTCTGTTAGGAATCGTATTTCAGGTTTATTTGTTGTTTACACTATCTACCTATTTCTTCCGAACCAAGCGTTGCGATTCCCGACGAATGACCTTGCAATTTACATGCATTAGGCATCGCAGAACTCACATAGGGGCGAAAGTATGGTCAGTCGATCATAGTCAGAATAGATACTTCACCTAAGTAACATAATTAACATTTCGCAATGTATTTTTTATACTTTCTACTGACATCCCTTAAGCGGGCTACATACGACACGATATCGGTGGCGATCTAGGGTGGAGTAGTGGGGATGCCTCCTAGATTGCCTCTAAATCGTGTCGTATGTAGGGCCATCCTAAGTCGTGGCCGATATCGCCTCCTTAATCGGCTGGCAGGAGCAAAAATGCTCCTAGATCAGCCGATGCTTCCTAGACCGGAGCCCCGCCCCCTCTGTACTGCGTGTGTGTAGGCGCATCGGCCCGATTTCTTTTGGCAGCCCTCGTGGAAGGACGTTAATGAAACAGTGATACTGAATGACCTTTTTTTACATAACAAAATTTTCACATTTTAAACATGTGAACGGAGTAGAAGCCTATGGCACTGATATTTTACAAATAACAAAAAAAAAATTTGAATAAATAAATTAATTAAAATCTATCGAAATTCAAATCATATCTACCCTAGCCTGTGATCTGGCGAAGTCAAGAAAGCCTACTAAATTAACTGTTTTATTGCCGTTCATAAAGTAGGGTGTATGAAGTAAGTAAGGAGAGGATAAAGCCTCTCCTCAACAACTAACTCCTATTCCAACGCTATCAACACAAGACCGCACTCAGATCTCTTACGTGCCTTCATCCTCTCATCAACAACTAACTCCTACTCCTTCACCATCTCCACATCAACAAACAAGCTATATAGAAGGCAGTATGTCCGAAATTAAAGGTTTCCTTATGTTTAAAAAAAAGATATAAGCTATTTTATTTTTTGATAGTTTTAATCCATAAATAAAGATTACATTAAAAAAAGTATACATATTATTATACAAAAGTATTTTATTTCTTTGTTTGTTGTGTGTAGTACATAACCCGATTTTGACCAAAGCAGAAATGAACAAAGAGAAGAAGTAACTAAATAGCATAGGTAGGAGAAATTGATTGATGATTGAGAAATCCGGTACCGGCTGAACCGGCTCCGGCTAAGCCGGCGACGGGAAAGAGAGGCAAGACGAAGGCGAGAAAGGGCAAGGCGGCAGCACAGGTGGTGGCTGCACCAGCCCCAGTGCCTGCGGCGAATGTGCCAGCGCCAGCGGCAAGCCAGCTGCCGCCGCCGTCACTGCCCCCCAGCTCCCTACACCTCCCGCGGCTGAAGCTGGTTGGCAGGTGGTCGGGAACAAGAAGAAGGGGAAGAAGGCAGCCAAAAAGGCCAAAGAGCAGGAGCGGCAGCGCCAGTTCAGGGCGCGCAAGATCGCGGCTAGGCTCCGCGCCCCGAAGACCGCAGCTGTAGTGATTACACTACAGCCGGACGTGGAAAAGAAGGGCGTTACCTACCGCGATCTGCTCGCGAAGGCGAAGGAGGCGGTGGATCTCGGGGAGCTCGGGATCACCGGGGGCCTCCGGCTCAAAGTCACCCAGACGGGGGCCCGTATGCTGGAGGTCCCCGGGGGAATCCAGTGGCGCGACCGCGGACGCTCTGGCTGCGAAGCTCAGAGCGTCTCTGGACGCGGACGAGGCCCGAGTGTCCAGGCCCATCAGATGCGCAGACCTGCGCATCATGGGTCTGGACGACTCGGTATCAGAGGAGGAGTTGGTGGCCGCCGTTGCCAGGTCCAGGGGGGTGCACTACTGACCAGGTCAGGTCAGGCGCCATACGCCCGGACCAACAGGGTATGCATGCCGCCACGGTGCGCTGCCCTGTTACGGCGGCCAAAACCATAGTGGAGGGTCGAAGGCTTCTGGTGGGCTGGGTCTCAGCGCAGGTTAAGCTGCTGGAGCCCAGACCTCTGAGGTGCTATCGCTGTCTCGTGGGGCACCACGTATCAGTGAGATGCGCCTCGGAGGTTGACCGCAGTGGCCTTTGCTTCCGCTGCTGTCAGCCCGGACACATATCGGCGACCTGCTGCGCCACGCCGCACTGTGATGCATGTGCGTCGACCGGCAAGCCAGCCGATCACCGGGCCGGAAGCAAGGCCTGTGTGCCTCCCGCCAAGGCCAAGGCCGCGGGTAGGGTAGGGGCGACTGCCACTGCCATCGCTGTCACTGTCGCCGCCGCCATCGCCGCGACACCGACGCCCGCAGAGGGGCCCCCCGTGGAGGAAGCTGAAATGGAATGCCTATAACGGCCCCATTAAGCTTCCTCCAGGCGAATATCAACCACTGTGCCTGCGCTCAGGATCTGTTGCTCCAGAGCATGGCGCAGTGGTCGATTAACATAGCTATGGTCGCTGAGCCGTATTTTGTCTGGCCTAGGGAGGACTGGGTGGCGGACCTTAACGGCTCAGTGGCCATCATCTCTTCGGCCGCCGCCGGTACCCCGACCCTTGAAGGTGTCAGGAGGGGTCAGGGGTGCGTAGCAGCACGGTTCGGGGAGTTCGTCGTTGTGGGGGTGTACTTCTCCCCGAACCGATCTCTCGTCGAGCTCCACAACTCTCTTGCAGAGCTGAGAGCAGTCGTCGTCGGAAGTTATCCCCTCCCCATACTTGTCCTCGGGGACTTCAATGCCAAGAACTTGGCTTGGGGTTCTCGTCGTACAGATGTGCGGGGTAGGATGGTGGAAGACTGGGCTCTGGAGACAGGCCTGGTCGTCCTAAATCGGGATTCTGTCCCCACGTGTGTGCGGATGCGGGGCGAGTCGGTGGTGGACATCTCGTTCGCTAGCCCCGCTCTGTCGCAGCGTGCCATTGACTGGCGTGTCAGGGAGGGGGGGGAGACCTACTCCGACCACCGGTACATCCGGTTTGATGTCTCCACCCAGCCCTCGAGCGCGCCAGTCCAACAGGCCCCGAGTGGTCCGCGTTGGGTGCTGAAGCAGCTGGACCGGGAGCTCCTCCTGGAAGCCTCGATCGTGCAGGCCTGGGTGTCATCACCGGACAGGCCTGCCGACGTCAATGATGAGGCAGGGTGGTTCCAGGAGGCCATGTCCGAGATATGTGACGTGGCAATACCCCGCATCCGGCCAGGAAGCGCCCGGCGTCAGGTGTATTGGTGGTCGCGTGAGCTGACGTCTCTGCGCGAGGCGTGTGTCGTCGCGCGGCACCTGTACGCCAGGCATCGCAGGCTCCGCATTCGTCCACCGAATGCGGCAGCCATTGAGGCAGAGCTGTACGAGGGATACAGAGCGGCGAAGACCGCCCTCCGGGAGGCTGTCCTGCGGGCCCAGATCGGGCCCGTGAGGAGATGCTGGAGACTCTCAGCAGAGATCCGTGGGGGGCGCCCCTACAAGATGGTGCGGGATAAACTCCGCACCTGGGCTCCCCCGCTGACGCAAAGTCTCCGGCCCCAGCTCGTGGAGGACGTGGTGAGCGCTCTGTTCCCTACGCGAGGGGAACATCCGCCCCCGCCTATGGCTCCGCCACCTGCGGTGCCGAAAGCGGACCACCAGAACGACGACGACGACATCCCGGAAGGGACCGGGGTAGACCTGAGAGTGGCGGTACGTAGGCTCAAGGCCAGGAATACCGCCCCAGGACCCGATGGCTTGCCTGGCAAAGCCTGGGTCCTGGCCTCGGAGGCTCTCGGGCCCCGACTGGAGGGGCTCCTAAGCGCATGCTTGGAGAGAGCCCAATTCCCGCTTCGTTGGAAGACGGGGAAGCTGGTCCTCATTCGGAAGCCGGGGCGCCCTTGCGGACTCTCCGTCCGCATACCGGCCCGTGGTGCTGCTCGACGAGGTGGGCAAGCTCTTTGAAAGAGTCATTGAAAACCGCCTCGCCGAGCACCTTGCGGGGACGGGGCCGGATCTTGCGGAACACCAGTTTGGTTTCCGCAAGAGGCGCTCTACGGTGGACGCCATCATGCGCGTGAGAGCCCTCATGACGGGGGATGCAATAGCCAGAGGGGGGGGGTTGTCTTGGCGGTGTCTCTCGACATCGCCAACGCCTTCAACTCCATGCCCTGGAGGCACTCCGGTATCACCGGGTGCCGACCTATCTCCGTCGTATAGTCGGGGACTACCTGACGGACAGGGCCGTCATCTACCCCGGTCGCAACGGTGAGTGGAACCGGCGAGAGATGTCGTGCGGTGTCCCACAGGGTTCGGTTCTGGGGCCACCTCTGTGGAACATCGGTTACGACTGGGTGTTGCGCGCCGACCTCCCTACCGGCGTCAGCGTAGTTTGCTACGCTGACGACACGCTGGTACTGGCACAAGGGGGGGTCGTACGAGGCGGCGGCGGAAACTATGACACGCGGGGTTGCGATAGTCGTTGAGAGGATTCGGCAACTGGGTCTCGAGGTGGCTCTGCACAAGTCCGAGGCCATGCACTTCCATGGTCCTCGGAACAGGCCACCACCAGGATCCTCAGTGATGGTAGGAGGGGTATCCATCGGCGTCGAGTCGACGCTGAAGTACCTAGGACTCGTCCTCGACGGCCGATGGAACTTCGTTGAGCACTTCCGACGTTTGGCTCCCAAACTGGAACGGACCGGGGCTGCCTTCAGGCGGCTCCTGCCGAACGCCAAACGCCTCCTGCCGGAGGCTCTACGCGGGGATCGTGCGATCCATGGCCCTTTACGGGGCCCCGGTGTGGGCGCGTGGTTTGGCGCGGCTTGCCGTCCACCACCTGAACGCGCCCCAAAGGGTGGTCGCCGTGAAAATGGTTCGCGGCTACCGCACGATCTCCCGCGAGGCGGCGAGCCTCCTTGCCGGATTGCCGCCATGGGATCTGGAGGCGGTAGTCCTCGCACGCCTGCACGAATGGCGCGCGGAGGCACTATGCCGAGGGGAAACCCCGCTGCCGCGGCAAGTTGTCGCGCAGCGGATAGACTTCCGGCACGATCTCATGGCGACATGGAGAGAGCGACTGTCGCAACACCGTGCTGGGCACGCCACTATAGCGGCGATAAGACCCCTCTTCGAGGAGTGGCTTGAGAGACGCCACGGCATCCTCACCTTCCGCCTGACGCAGGTCCTCACCGGACACGGTGTGTTCGGGAGGTTCCTGCACCGAATCGGGCGGGAGGAAACGCCCGGGTGCTCCCACTGCGAGGATGGACCGGAGGACACGGTGGAACACATCGTGGAGGTGTGCCCTGCTTGGACGGAGCACCGCCGTGTCCTCGTAGCGGCGATAGGCGGCGGCGACCTCTCGCGTCCGGCCCTGCTCGAAGCCATGGTCCGGAGCGAGACGGAATGGATGCCGTCACCACCTTCTGCGAAGCAGTGATGCTAGCGAAGGAGGTGGCGGAGCGGGAGAAGGAGAGAGCAGCAGCTTTCCTCCCTGGCCGCCGCGGGAGACGCCCCGGGCGTCGGGGGCTACGTCGTGGCCCCCGGCCACCGTAGGCGCGGGCCTGTGGACGGCGAGCAATGGGTAGCTCGCCGTCCGTCCGTCTAACGACGACAGGCCGTGTCGACGGCGCGTTTTGTTCCACGCGCGCCTCAAAGAGCTGTCAGCAGCGTGAAGGGGCCCGTAAGGGCCAACGCCTGCCGGGGCTGCGGGCTGTTCGCAAGAGATACCGCGGCTCCGGAACGTAAGGGCACTGAAGGAACACGGATGGTTTTTAGTCAGTAAAAGTCTGACACTCCCTTACGCTCCACCCAGAGCGAAAGGGGTCATTAGATGATTTTCCATCCGCAAAAAAAAAGGAGAAATTGATGATTTTATATAAGTTGCGAAATCATAAATATAGAAAAATTCTAGAAGGTTGTAAAAACTGTCTTAATCCATCCGGAGAAAATTAACCATGTCTTTGGATTACATACCATTTAGTACGTTTATGTGGCTTAATTTTTGTCTCTTTTGGAGCCATTTTTTCACCCAGCAACTCCTCTTTTTCTATTTTCGAATAAATTAACTAAGATGGCTAATTCCAAACCAACACGTTGGTGTTTTAAGAGAGTCGGAGGCATTTTGAAGAACTCTACCGCATATGCGTTCCGCTCCAAGTCCAAACGCGTACTGCTAGGCAGGCCCGTGTGTAGGGTCTGCCTCGATAAAAGCCCCGATTTCTTTCCACCCTAGATCGCCACCGATATCGTCTCGTATCTAGCCCGCTTTAATAACCACGGAAAGTCCGCCGTGACTTAGGAAGCGGTAAAGATGCAAAGTAATATGGACACTAAAGCGCAGCCATAAAGTTTTATTTTTCTTGCGTGCGCGATTTATATGATTAATAATAATTACGTAGGCTATTAAACGTCGGCAAGCAGTTGACATCAAAGGAGTGCAACTTCTGTACGTAGTACTATTATTTATTCTGTGGTTCTAGGGTCTTCATAATCTTGGTGAATGATGTATTGTGTGATAATGCTGAAGGGAGAGGAAGGAGTTACATTTTTTGATAAAAACAGGAACGAACTGTATAAATGCTTGTGGAAGTGCTATTTTGGCCTTGGAACAAGGAACGTTTTTGTTGATATTTTTTGTATATCAACAATGCAATTCAGGAGGAAACAAATATAAAAAGTACCTACTACCTAATTCCAGTCCAGGTTCAGATAAATCAAGATAACACAGAAATTCCTAAACACAAAATTCTTTATTTGAATTAATTAGTGAACTCGTGCACACTTCAGTGCCAGGCGCATCAGGGTTAGGTGTTTTGGTAGTTTTTACAAATATCTGATGTATCTGTATGTGAATACTAATTTTTGTTCAGGTATACGTCTGTCTATGCTGCAGGCTGAAGTATAAAAAGTGCTAGGGTACAATCATATAACAGGCCTTCAGTGTAACAAAGGATTTTAATGGAGATAAAGCATTCTATCGTAGTCAGGAGTAACAATGCATCCGAATTTTGGTTCTTAATCAAAATTAAATGTAATGTTTATGGGCCACAGCATCCACTTACCATGAGATATACTATGTGCTAATAGATATTTTTTTGTTTTTTACTGCTTGAATGATGAATATTCAGATTAGTAAGCCTTTAAATAAACGTAAATACTTACTTGTCTTGGAGATATTTTTTCAGAGATAAAATATCTTTCAGACCCCTCTGAAACAGAGTGACAACACCAGTTACCCAATCTTCGTTGAAACCAAACACACAATATACGCATACTACTGGCACTAGGGCACTGGAACTCATTTTCATGATTTGTACTAAAATATAATTCTTGCAATAGGTTTGCAAAACATTGTGAACATAATGGTCCATTTTCATCCATCTAAACCAGAACCATCACATTAATATATATTTTCATTTTCTTTAATCAGATATTTCCAAGTTATCTGATTTAAGTATGCATGTTCCTATTAATTGACCTAGATTTTCAAGAATGGTATTGATTTCTGGCCCCATATCTACAGCAATGTAATATTGTTTATTTTCTTGTAGGTATTGCAGAAGCACATTTTAAATAGTACAACATGTTGTCTCCCAGATGTGCTACGGCTAACAGATGTAGGATTTCATCTCCCTGGTCAATTCGAAAGTTACAGAAGATGCAGATATTGCAGCAGTAAAGAAAACAGCAAGAAATCAAAGATACAATGCATCCGCTGTGAAGTTGCCTTATGTATTATCCCATGCATTGTCGAATTCCATAAACCCTATTAGGGCTTTGGCCAAATAATGTACACTATGTTTTTTTTAAGAAAAAATTAAACTTATTTTTTAATAAAGGGATCCCAGAGATCACATTTGTCTATTTTTTATTTCCATACCATTAGCAATTTCATTGGCCTTATAAAGGGTTAATGCGCAAACGTAGAACTCATATGGGAAACTATGTACTCCGCCCAGAAGTGAAATTGCTCACGGCTAAGCAACTCCTTCTATTCATTGAAGACATGGGGCTTAGCGGTGAACTATAGCCATAGCAGCAATCACAATAGATTTTTTTAGGTCGCAGTGATACTGGTTTCTTTCCCTTGACTTGCATAGCTGTTCGCACTGTGACGGCCCAAAATTATTATTAATATTTAAATTCAATATAAAGGGGCGTCAAAAATAGTCTTAAAAGATATATTAGAGACTTGAAAAGGAATATTATGGTGGCGTGTGTGCTGCTTCACGAGCAATTGGTCCGAGGTAAACTTGGACTCGCCAACCGATGTGTCCTAAACATATCATCTTAGTGCCGGTGGTAAGCGGGTTTGTTGTAGCAATACGGCTTTCCCGTGGACATCGCACACCCATACCGGTTGTGGGCGGCGTCGTAGCGATGCGTCGTCTATCTTTCGGATTGGGAAGATGAGTGTGTTTGGTAGCACTTTTAAGTGTAACAGGCATACTCAACTTCATGTCTTAGTGCATTAGCGCTATGATACATGGAGTTTTGTCCACTGGCGTCTTAGTAGCGTGCTACTATGATACGTTGGTGCAGTTTTATATAACAACAATCTTAGTGCCGGTGGTAAGCGGGTTTGTTGTAGCAATACGGCTTTCCCGTGGACATCGCACACCCATACCGTTTTGGGCGACGTCGTTGCGCATAGCGATGTGTCGTCTATCTTTCGGATGGGGATGAAGAGTGTGTTTGGTAGCACTTTTAAGTGTAACAGGCATACTCAACTTCATGTCTTAGTGCATTAGCGCTATGATACGTGGAGTTTTGTTCATTGGCGTCTTAGTAGCGTGCTACTATGATAGGTTGGTGATATTTTTTATATAACAACAATACCAACTTTGTTACCAAAGTCGATAGGGATCATGTGGGTGTGTTGTGAGGGGGCGCCACCCGTATGATAGTTGCATTGATGCTTACTGCTACTTGCGGTATTGCGTCTTGTGATGGATCTGCGGGTGTGCTGCGCCTGATTCGACGCATTCTTGTGGTTCTGGTCGATGGAGGTATACAATTAACATCTTAGTGCCGGTGGTAAGCGGGTTTGTTGTAGGAATACGGCTTTCCCGTGGACATCGCATACCCATACCGTTTGTGGGCGACGTCGTTGCGCATAGCGATGTGTCGACTATCTTTCGGATTGGGATGATGAGTGTGTTTGGTAGCACTTTTAAGTGTAACAGGCATACTCAACTTCATGTCTTAGTGCATTAGCGCTATGATACGTGGAGTTTTGTTCATTGGCGTCTTAGTAGCGTGCTACTATGATACGTTGGTGATATTTTTTATATAACAACAATACCAACTTTGTTACCAAAGTCGATAGGGATCATGTGGGTGTGTTGTGAAGGGGCGCCAACCGTATGATAGTTGCATTGATGCTTACTGCTACTTGCGGTATTGCGTCTTGTGATGGATCTGCGGGTGTGCTGCGCCTGGTTCGACGCATTCGTGTGGTTCTGGTCGATGGAGATATACAATTAACATCTAAGTGCCGATGGTAAGCGGGTTTGTTGTAGCAATACGGCTTTCCCGTGGACATCGCACACCCATACCGTTTGTGGGCGACGTCGTAGCGCATAGTGATGCGTCGTCTGTCTTTCGGTTTGGGATGATGAGTGTGTTTGGTAGCACTTTTAAGTGTAACAGGCATACTGAACTTCATGTCTTAGTGCATTAGTGCTATGATACGTGGAGTTTTGTTCATTGGCGTCTTAGTAGCGTGCTACTATGATACGTTGGTGATATTTTTTATATAACAACAATACAAACTTTGTTACCAAAGTCGATAGGGATCATGTGGGTGTGTTGTGAGGGGGGCGCCAACCGAATGATAGTTGCATTGATGCTTACTGCTACTTGCGGTATTGCGTCTTGTGATGGATCTGCGGGTGTGCTGCGCCTGATTCGACGCACTCTTGTGGTTCTGGTCGATGTAGGTATGCGGGTGGTGATGTCTGCTGGGATGTATGAGGGACCTTTGGATGGTGTAAGCCCGACGATAGTCGTATTGATGCTTGTTGTGTTCTGCAGCGTTGCGTCTTTGCGATGGTTGTTTGGTGGGACGCTATTCTCAATGGCGCTCTCTATGTCTTGGTTTGACTCACGCCTGAGTAGCTTTGCCCAAGTCGGGTCCCTTCATTACGGGGCTGCAGACTGTCTGCCCTCCACAATGTTTTATATAACAACATAATATTATATCTCTGTAACTTTCCCACCTTTGAATGATTGAAGGCAACTTGTTGGTGGGTGAGACAAACATGATCGAAAATGCATTTACTCAACGTCAGTGACACAAACCCTTTCTGATGGCGAATTATTACTCTTATCTTATAACTGCCTTTTGGCTATATCTGCCATTGTATTGGTTGGTGGAGCATATGTGTCGACCTCATGCGGGTGGTAGCTGGCGGGAGGATCTGAGGAGACTCTCAAGGCTGCGGCCGAAAGCCGCACAACGTGGGACCCCATTCTCTTGAGGTGAGCGGTAGACGCGGATGACACGCTCTGCGGCTAGTAGCCGTGCTGATCATGCAATTGGTGGTGATGCCATACACTTACATCACGTCTGCAGGAGCGGCGGTCTGGCAGGTGGTGGCGCTCACGGAGGGTTTACGGCCAGTGTGCCTATTTGCCTAAACCGTGTGACGTACATTCACTGTGGCTGGATTCGTTCGTATTCTGTATGGCGTTTACACGCATTGACATGCGCGACTTCGGTCGATGTTTGTGCTTACACACTAACAAGGGGCCAAGCCTCTTTTACTGGTTCGCCAGTTATTTTGCTGTGGACTACGGTCCAGTTCCCGAATTAGCTTTCCCTACGGGGGAGTGCATCAAAATGGTTGGCACTCACCGTGCACGGCGTGTGTCGTCGTCGTCGTCGTCGTCGGGGCCGTGTATCTCCCCTACATTTTTTTAAATAAATGTAGGAGAGCGAAGCCCTTGTATCGGGTATTTTGTATAAATATATTTTGAGCCTTTTCCGAGCGGGAAGGGATAATTAATAATGTAAACCTGATACAAGCGGAATAGGGACGTTTTATGTTCTTAACCTTTTTCGAGCCCTATCTTCGTAAACGGGGTTCACTTAACTTATAAAGCACTACCAACAGCTTTCAATTACTCTAGTGAATATTCATTCTTCCAAAAGACACCTAAAAGAACTAAGTTACTAAACAAACACAATGTAAATAAGGGTCCTAACAAAGACGATCACGCCAAAATATTACAAACGGCCTATTATTAAACCTTTAGAAGGATCATTTAGGAAGATCAAAACATATTTTATTTATCCTAGTCACATATATATAATTTTTATTATAAAGGGGATTATAATACATTTAGTATTTTATATATTTATTATTCTGAGAGAGGGGGGAAGCGTTACAGCACGTAATAAAAAAATAACCCTGACAAAAAATTATTGTACCTTGGTCATGTATGAAATGAAAACTAAACAGTTGATGAAATACCATGCCAGCAGCCAAAGGTATTATGGCTAATGATGGTTAATATAGCGCATAGCATCGTATTATAGCGCGCTATCTCTTCATAGAGCACAGCGCGTGCTATGTAAGTAGTCGCCATGGCGCTAGCACTATGAGGCTTTGGTGCTTTTCATCAAGCGGCAATTAGTTCCAGCAGCAGCGCTGTTGTGAGTAGACGTGTGACGCAAATTTAATCTAGCAGCACGCTATTCATAGCGCGCGAACTAATTTAGTGTTAGACGTTGTTAAATTTATTGTTACTTTATACTGTATATTTATAAGTGATCGAAGGACACCGTTGTCTGCTACAAAAGAAGCCTAACTAATGTTTATAAATATAAATAAAATATAGATACAAACGTGTATGTAATAGTGTTTGTAAATGGTTGATTTTTGTATAAACGAGGCACTGAAAATTTCGGGAATCAAGGAAGTGACACAACATTACTATTTAAAAAAGTATTTATTACTTTTCGAAGTATTCTCCGCGAAATTTGACACATTTTTACATACGATGGAACCAATCATTGAAGCAACCATTCCATTCGGAAGTTGGGGCCTCCAAAATGGCCTTTTTGTAGGCGTCCACAGCTTCTTCAGGTGATGAAAATCTCTGTCCATGCAATTTATTCTTTATTTTAGGGAAAGTATAGAAATCATTAGGACTTAGGTCGGGGCTGTACGGCGGATGGTCTAATAATTCTATGTTTTCTTGCTCTAAAAACTCTTTTGTTCTGTGTGCGATGTGAGAACTCGCATTGTCGTGATGGGGGTGATGCGGCGGTTGCAGTTCTCTTTACGGAGTTCAGAAACGACCTATGGAAAACAAATGCTAGCATACCATTCTCCATTAACCGTTCACCCTCAAGAGGAATAGTCGTAACATGGCCGGTTTTGGAGACAAACGTGGCCACCATTTTTTTTGCAACACTCTGTGAACGAACAATTTTTGTTGGCTTTAACTCATTTTCGAACACCCAAACTCGTGAGTGGTTTTTTGTTTCGGGTTCGTACGCGTATATACAGGATTCGTCAACTAATAAGATGTTGTATACAGCATTCCTGCGTGGAATCTTTCGAGAGTTCTGACGCACTAAGTAACGCGAGCCGCTTTTTGCTCTTCACAGAGCGAATGCGGTATCCATCGGGAAAACAACTTTTTTACACCTAATTGTTCATGCAAGATTATTTGTATTTGACTCATGCCAATGTCTAAAGTTGCCTGAATTTCGCGGTATGTCACATGTCGATCTTCCTCAATCAGCTTACGCACAGAATCAACGTTTTCTTGGGTAACTGCAGTTTTTGGACGACCTTGATGGGGATCATCACTGAGCTTGACACGTCCACGTTGAAATTCAGTAAACCAGCGATAAATTGTGGTTTTGGATGGGGCTTCATCACCAAATGCAGAAATCATCCGGTCAACACACTGTTTTTGTATTAAACCACTTGGAAAATCATAATAAATCATCGCTTTTGAATTTTCTCGAGTCAATTCCATTTTCTCAACGACTAAACAAGTTTGACATAACCTTGTGACAAGACCGAGAATCTTTTTTTAAATAAATAAATGATATTCGATTTTTAAAACTAAGGAGTTTTCAATTAAAAAGATTTTACAGTGGAAATATTCCATTCCCGATACTTTTAGTGCATCCTGTGTATACTCGTACAATCAATAAACTTTTAAACACACCTTTAATTGATTTATGATTTATATTAAGGTTAAAATAACGTTTACATCAATTGTAATAAAAAAAATGATTAATTTTATTTTGTTTTAAAAAGTACGTGCCTTACAAATATTTCTAGGCTTATAGAAAGTCGTAAGCCTGAAAAGTATGAAAACGGGTGCATTGATTTTTCTTTACCACTTTATTTTATTTTTGTCTAAAATGCTACTTATTACGAAATAATGTTCTTATATAGCACGCGGTCTATCCAATGGACGACATGTAATGTAGCGTACTCCGAGATAAACACGCTTTCTTATAAATAGCGCGCTATAACATAGCGTATTTAATAGCGCGCTAGAAATTTATAGTTTATAGTCTGTAGCGTGCTATTGACTAAAAATCACTTTCACCAACGCTGAACTTATGCGGACTATGATGATTTGTTTATCGATAAAAATATCCACATAGTCCTCGCCTTACATTGCTTACGCATGTAGACAGCGGCAACAGTGTATCTACACGTGTACAATTTGTTGGTATGCGTAAATGCCATGAACACAAACACAAATTCTGTAGTGTGCGTGTATAGTGATGCGATTCAATTTTGTATTTGTGGTTAAGTATACTATTACGATCTTGAGGTTCGTGACGATAAAAACTGCCGATTGAATTACCAAAATTAACACTTTAATTCACTTTACACTAATTAAACTTAAAACACTGATAATTAATCACACTGATTCACTTTATTCCGCTCCGAAGCTTCGCTTGTCTCGCCAAATTCAATACTTCCTCGATCGCATCTTGCAACGCCTTTAAATACACATTAGTACCGAATCATCCAGAACATTCAAGTAAATACGCGCGCCAATCGACAAGGCGTCGAAAGTTCGAGTGTCGGGCTTCTAGAAGCTTAGTTCTTCGTTTCAATACTAGATGGCGCTGTCGGTTGAAAGATTAGTGATGTCATTTTCTGGAAAGCTCTCCTCGCTCCGTTACCCGACACAGATGGCGCTAGTGCCAGGTACATGACGTCAACTTAGGCGCGCAACACTGCCCCCTCCTAAGACATGCTCGTCCCGAGCATTATCGGCCCCATAATAACGCTCCAGGCGATCCACATGAACGATCTTAGGAGTCCTTCTTGCGCCTTTCTGTAACGGCTCCGCAATGTCAAGGACTGTCGTATCCTTTGGTGCACCAACATTATACAATTTCGATGCTCCTCTACTACATGTCTGAGGTCCCCTCACAGCCGCACAACTTGTACATGTACGACACCAATCCTCGACATCGTCACGATAATGGACCCAGTAAAACTGTTCTCGGACCTTCAGTAGAGTTCGTTTAACTCTCAGATGGACTCTTGAACAACCATTATGGCACAGCTGTAGAACATTCGGCACTTTAGCTTTAGGGACAACCATTTGCAAACGACAGCTGTCTCCTCGACCATTGTCCCATTTACGGCACAGGACTCCATCCTGAATCAGTAAGCTGTCCCATTGGGCCCAATAGCTTTTCGTGGTTGAACTCATCGCTGAGACGTCGCTCCACTTAGGCTTGGTAGCACGGGCCTTCATCCATTCCAGAATCGGCTTGATGTCCGGATCTTCCTGCTGTGCATGTTGTAGGCTGTCCTTCCACTCGTTGCTGAGGTGGTCTGTCCTGAGCATCCTCACGGATACCACTTGCTTACTCTCTTGCCTAGTACAATGTTTGCAATCTTCAGGACAAGGTCTTCTTGACCATGCATCTGCGTTGCCATGAGATTTCCCGCTGCGATGTCTGATAGTAAAGTCGTGTCCCGGCTGCTGCTGGGCGGTGATGTTAGCCGCATTTTCCTTCTGAGATCGTCCACCTTCCCTTTCTAGGGTTTGCTTAGGGCAGCTGGATCGAAGATGGCCCCTTTCCCCACAGCCATAGCACCTAGGGCTGTATCCTTTATTGTGGTCGCGAACCGTAAATGCTGCAACCTCCCTAGCGTGAGGGGAGCGATGATCCTGCCACCAACAGGTGGTGTCGTTAGCTGCACTACCTTCTCGAGATCGATCAACTTACCTTTCTACGGTTCGCTTAGGGCAGCTGGATCGAAGATGGCCCCTTTCCACACAGCGATAGCAACTCGGGCTGTATCCTTTGTTGCGGTCGCGAACTGTAGCTGCTGCAACCTCGCTGAATTGATGGGAACGATGATCCTGCCGCACGGCTTCCACCTCCAGTGCATGGGCCAAGGCGTCCTTAAGCGTCTCGTGGTGCCCGAGCCACACAGCAACTCTGACTTCAAGGTCGCGGATGCCGTCAATGAATTTCTGCACCAGGTTCCCTTCAATGAGCGCAGGTTCAGACCGGTATGCTTTTCGCACAAGCTTCTCCACCTCTAGAGCCCACTGTTGCAGGTTTTCATTGATGCACTGCACGCGATCTTTAAGCTGCGCACGAAAGACGTGTTTCAGGTGAGCGCCGCCATATCTCGCCTCCAATTCCTCAAGGAGTTGCTCATAAGTCACTTCCTCACCAAGAGCTTCCAGAACTGTTAAGGCCTGGTCGCGCAGGCCTAGTGTGAGAGCAGTCATGGCTCGGCTTTTATTCCAGCCGTTCGCCTCCATGACGGCCTCGAACTGGATTTTGTAGGCCGACCAGGAAGAAGTCCCGTCGAACGGCGGCATTTTGAATCCACGTAGCGAAGGTGTTGTAGCTACTACGGGAGCGGTTGTTCCATCCCCAAGTTTGAGGTCGTCTAGCGTTTTATTCACGTCAGCCATTACGTTGTCAACCCGATTGTTTACTTGGTCGATTCGGTTTTCAGCTTCCAACAGGCGGTTGTCATGTTGAGCAACCTTATCCTTCACCTCCCGTATCTCTTTTCCGAAGGTAGCGTGAAGGTCCTTCATGAGGAGCAGCTGCTCTTCCTTATCGCGTTGTAGTTGCTCTTCTAAACGACGGGCCTGTTCCTCCTGCTGGCGGACCTGTTGCTACTGCCGGCGGGCCTGTTCCTCCTGTCCGCCCCGCAGCTGCTCTTCCAATCGGCGGGCCTGTTCCTCCTGTCCGCGTTGCAGCTGCTGCAGCATCACCATCAGAGCACCTAAGTCAGGTGCCACAGACGTAGGAGCTGCTGACGAGTCGGCTTTCATGGCCGGCGGCTGGCCCTCAGACATCTGCGGCGTTACACCACCAAATCGTCTCTGGTCCGTCTCCTGCTGACGTTGACTTCGGGTACGGACACCCTCCATTTCGTCTTTAGGTAAAATCGGCATGATTTTATCCCACTTCTGACACCAATTGTTACGAGCTTGAGGTTCGTGACGATAAAAACTGCCGATTGAATTACCAAAATTAACACTTTAATTCACTTTACACTAATTGAACTTAAAACACTAATAATTAATCACACTGATTCACTTTATTCCGCTCTGAAGCTTCGCTTGTCTCGCCAAATTCAATACTTCCTCGATCGCATCTTGCAGCGCCTTTAAATACACATTATCACCGAAACATCCAGAATATTCAAGTAAATACGCGCGCCAATCGACAAGGCGTCGAAAGTTCGAGTGTCGGGCTTCTAGAAGCTTAGTTCTTCGTTTCGATACTAGATAGCGCTGTCGGTTGAAAGATTAGTGACGTCATTTTCTGGAAAGCTCTCCTCGCTCCGTTACCCGACACAGATGGCGCTAGTGCCGGGTACATGACTTCAACTTAGGCGCGCAACAATACAGTAGTGTTATTGCTGGTGGTAGTGCTGATATTGACAGACTTTTTGTTAAGGAATTAACGCGCATGGCCTCTTCAGTTGGTTTAATCCTCAAAGCTGTAAACCTATCGGGTGAAACTGCTGAAAACATTTTGGAATCACTGTGTGAAAGTTTGCAAGAATTAAATATAAACATAGACCATATATTAGGATTTACAGCTGATACAACAAATGTAATGTTTGGCAGAAATAATAGCGTGGTTCCAAAGATTAACAGTCTTATTCATAAAAATCCACTAAAATGGCGTTATGATAGTAATTAGTTAAAATGCTCAATAGTACTATTAAACCTATAATAAAATTCTCTATTCATAAACGTTCAATAAACCTTTCATAGTTAAATTATATTTATGGAATACTTTAGTTTTATTAGGGTAACGTAGGGACGGATCATTACTTGGTCTTATGTCGAATTAATGGTCTTTTCAAGCGTTGGCGGCATCGGACATCTGTTTCTACCACTGCGTTACAGCGTATAAGATTAGAGAAGTTACAAGATGAAGATGTGAAAGAGAAGTATAAATTTAGACTGAGAGAAAATATTAGATGTTTGAATGAGTTGTGTATGAATGATTTAGACTTGAATACTGTGTGGGATAATATTAAGAAAGGTTTGGTGGATGCAACCACCGAAGTATGTGATGTAAGTAGGAGTACAAATGAAAGGAAAAGTAATACGTTGTGGTAGGATGATGAGGTACGGGTGGAAGTTGAATCAAAGAAAAAAGCATGGTTAGATTTACTAGCAACCAAAGCTGGTAATTCTGGTGGTATGAATGATGAGATTGAAAGAAAAAAGGCAGAATTTAGACGTCTAAATAAGAGAGTAAAAGAAGTAGTTCAAAGGAAAAAGAAAGAAAGAACGGATAAGAATGATAGGATATCTGATAATTTCCATGTTAATATAAAAATGTTCTGGAAACTCGTAAGAACTGATAGGGGAAATACAAAACAGCCTATAATTAATGCTATAAGAGACGAGAATGGATGTATTCTGAATGATGAAGTTTCGAAGTTAAACATATGGAAGGAATACTTTGAAAGCGTGTTTATGAGTGAAGAGTCGTCTGAATTAAATGAACTGGAAATTCCGAAAGAAGTGGAAAGGGGTATGGAGATAAGTGTAGATGAAATCATGAAAGCAATGTAAAGCATGAAAGCAGGTAAGGCAGCTGGATATGATAGAGTATCACTCGAGATGCTAAGGGCTGGAGAGGGAGTGGTGGCAGACCTGCTGTACACCTTGTTTAATGTTGGGAATTAAAACGGGTACCGGATGACTGGTGTAAAGCAGTTATAGTACCAATATATAAAGGAAAAGGGTCACAGCAGGACTGCAAAAACTACCGTGGTATCAGCTTGCTTAGTACTGTGGGTAAACTGTATGCTAAGGTGTTAATTGAAAGAGTTATAAAAGAAACTGATAGAAAAATTTGGGATGTGAAAGCGGGTTTTAGAAAAGGAATGGCGTGTACAGATCAAGTCTTTTCCATGCGCATGATTGCGGAGAAGTTTTTTGCCAAAAACCAGAAAGTTTTTTGTGCGTTCATGGACTTTGAAAAGGCTTATGATAGAGTGGACAGGAATGTGTTATGGCAAACACTGAACTCATATGGGTTCAGCGCTGGTTTGATACAGGCATTAAGTTCTCTTTATAGGGACTCTAGTGCTTGTGTCAGGATCAATGGGGTCTACTCGGACTGGTTTGGCATCCAAAAGTGCTGTGTAGCTTCCCAATGGCTGTTCAAACTATTTATGGACAGATGTTTGCAAACTTTGAAAGATGAAGAATGTGGGTTAAGAATGGGCGAGTTAACCGTCAAATGCCTTTTGTATGCCAATGATCAAGTCATATTTGCGTCATCGGCGGCTGAGTTGCAAATGATGGTTACATTAATGAACTGGGCATTAAAAGAAAGAAGAATCAAAGTGTACGCAAGTATGAAGAAAATGATGGTTTTTGAAAGAGAAGAAAGCAAAGCGGTATGTGAAATGAGAATAGAAGGAGAGTTAATTGAGCAAGTCGATAAGTTTGTGTATTTGGGATGTGTATTTAGCAGGGATGGTAGATATGATAAGGATATAGAACGACGAGTAAATGCAGGGAATAGAATGAGAATGAGAAATAAGAATGAGAATGAGGCACTACACTCTATTATGAAGAACCAGAATGTGTCATAAAAGGCACGTATGGTAATTCATAATGCTGTGTTAGTCCCTACTTTAATGTATTCTAGTGAAAGCTGGGTGTAGCAGAAGAAGCACGAAAGTAGAATAAATGCTGTAGAAATGCGGTCTTTAAGGAGTATGTTAGGGTTGAATCTGAATGACAGGGTGAGAAATTGCGTGATAAGAGATAAATGTGGTATGCAAGATGATGTTGTGACCAGGATTAAGAAAGGAATGCTTCGGTGGTTTGGTCATGTAGAAAGAATGAATGAGGAAAGAGTGACAAAGCAAATTTATATGGCAGAAGTGAATGGCAGAGTCGGAAAGGGACAGGGAACAGGGAAAAAAGTTTATCGACCAAATTGGCGATATTTTGAAAATGGGCCACGTTAGAAGTACCCTTAACCGACGAGCATGTATGCGTAGATATATGGATGTAAAGGAGGCGAAAGAGGTATGTCAGGATCGTGCCAAATGGAAGTCCGTAGTCTCTGCCTACCCCTCTGGGTGACAGGCGTGAGTGTTTATGTATTATGTATGTTATCTTTTGGTTTTGAATCATATATTGTTCTAATGGTCCTTTTCTATAAAAAAATATAATTTCAGTGTCAGTCGCGTGTCCCCATAGCAAAATACCATACGACATAATGCTATGGAAATAGCTAAAGTAAACTATTCTAGCTGTTTCAACACTGGTAAGAGTTCTAATTTTCTTACAGCATATGCTGTCAGTTTTCCATAATGACCAGTTTGTATAAAATTTTATTAAATATAATACACGAGACCTCTTACGTGTTTGTTCGGCCGAATATAATTGGCTGGAGGAAGATAAGGTTAGTATGTGACTAAAGTAATTTTCTCATAGGTGCTTAGTGTACAAATGTTAGTTAACTGTGTTGTTATAATAATATCCCTTTTCTTTCCATAGCATTTATTGATGGATTTGGTAAGGGAGCGTGTATTAGTAATTGAAAGTAAAAATACTGATACAAATACAAACTCAAATAAGCTAGCAGCATGGGCAGATTTATTATGCAGGTAATTTTTGTCTATCAATTTGTGAAGTGTTTGAAGAAGTCAGTTACATTATTATGCAACAGAAGCATGTCACTTCGTCTCCAGCTGGTCTAATGCATATAAGCTTTTAAAGTCACTCAACAATCTTCAGGAAGAGCTATGACAGGAGCCCCTATGTAATAGGATTCATTATGATGAAACTTACTGAATAAAATTGCTGATAGAGGTTCAGACTTAAGTTCAAAACTTAAGTAACAGGGAGCAGTCCACTTAGTTTATAGAACATAGCATTGGACGGGTTGATATACTATGACAAAGCGCAAAAATATCTCATGATCACTTGCATTGTGATTGGCCCATTTTGAATATTAAAATGTCAAACATTTGTATAAATTGTGATTATACTTTTTCCAGTTTCAACAGTATGTGCAAAGGTGGCACTCGCACCCTTCCCCAAATAAAATCCCAATGGAGCATCATTAAAATTACAAAAACGAAAATTAAGTCTGTTGAACTAAAGAATCTTCGCCAGACTGGTGGTGGTCCACCTCCAACAACGAACCCTGAATATGCAGATGACATCTGTTCATGGCTCTCTAACGAATTTGTAAACAAAATAAATCAGGTATTACTTAAGTCAAGATAAGGTCGCAAGTTTTATCTCTACCCAGTACAAACTTTAATTTTGTGTGGTAAATATTTTTGTTCCTTTTTTGCCTAAATAAAATACCTACTAAAGTTTACTTTATGATATAGTTATCAAGAAAAATCCATGCTAAAGTTCTTTATTATTTTAATTATTTATTGCATTGTTTGTAGATTGGGGAGCCATCGCAAAATGAAATCAAAGTGGATGATATAAATAAACTTGTCAATGTTGAAAACAAGTCTTCAGACATTGTGAGCATCAGTAAAGCATTGAGATAGCTAGCAATTTTTATATTTTTCATACCTCATTTTAATATTATATTTTACTGTTGTACATACTTGAGGTGTAAATACTTAGGAGATCCAAAGTACACGAGAGGTAAATATGTGAAATGTCTTACTTAGTTAGTTAGTTTACGACGGGCTGTTTTCCGCAACTCCACGTCTAAGCGCGTATTTTGCATGTGGGCAGGAATACTATGGTTATTCGAGCCATGATATCTTCCCGAAGAACCTCAGCAGTCCCTTGATGTTGCAAGCGAAAGCGATCCCGGCGTGCCGAGATGTTTAGCCCTGTATGAAGCGACTTCTGGACATGTCAGCAACACGTGAGCCGCCGTTTCTTCCTCTCCCATGCATGCCCTGCACAGGGGGCTATCAGTAACACCTATGGTGAACAAATGTTTGTTAAAAGAGCCATGTCCTGTGATAGCACTTGTTACTATCCTGATCTGTGGCTTATTCAGTCTCATTAGAACCTTGTTTAGACAACTGTTTATTTCTGGCAGGGCCTCCCTAGCTTGTCTACAGTCTACTAAATTTTTCCAAAGTTGAGCATGTAAATTATTGAAGTATCTAAGTACCAGTGAACGAACGTAGCTAAAGGGGATTGGTATTATTAGTTCCGGTCCTGTAGTTGCCAGAGCTGATATCCTTTTGGCCAGTTCATCTGCTGCATCGTTGCCTCTAGATCCACTGTGTCGCTTGATCCATTGCAGAGTCACATTGTTGTGCTTACATACCTCATTCAATTGTTGATGGCATTCGTATATCAGTCCCGAGTTCGTCACATTGCAATTCAGAGCTTGTAGTACCGCCATACTGTCGGTCAGTATTCTGATGGAGAAGTCTTTCACCTTCCTAGCATCTATTGCTATAGCAGCTTGGATGATACCCATGCATTCAGCCTGGAAGACTGTGTTGTGGGTACCCAGCGGTGTGCATATGTGGATATTAAGGTCTTCAGAAAAAAGTACCAGACCCCACACCTTCATTTGTCTTAGAACTATCTGTGAAAACTTTGAGCTCTCTTTGACCCAATCCTGATCCAGATGGTCTGTTTCCTTCAATTGTATCCTGTACTTCTTATCGAATACAAATTGTTTTGGGATCCTATCATACTTGGCTTGTAAGATAGGAATTTTTGAGTAAATTCTATTAATTATATCTGTATGGGGGACTCTACTCTTACTTAAAAGATTTAGGGTCTTTAGTCTAATGGCAGCTAAAGTTGCTTGTTGTTGTATATGTAGATGAAGCGGTGTTAGCTCCAGCATAGCCTTCAAAGCTGCTGTTGGTGTAGTCCTTATGCAGCCCGTGGCAGCCATACAAGCCAATCTCTGGTAACGCTGAAGCTTTCGTATAGTGGTGGCTTCAGTGGTTTTGGTCCACCATACCAGAGAGCCATATGTGATCATGGGCCGAATTACAGTTTTGTACAGCCACAGTATAATTTTTGGCGTCAAACCCCATCGTTTGCCAATCATGTTTCTGCATTGCCAGAAAGTTAAACTAGCTTTGTTGATTTTGTTTTCTATGTGTTTATTCCAGTTAAGTTTACTGTCCAAGGTAAGACCCAGGTATTTTACCTCGGATGAAAGCAGGAGTTTTGTGCTGAAAAGACTTGGAAGATGATAGTTATTCAGCATTCGTTTTTGTGTGAACATTACTATAACCGTTTTGTTTGGATTAACGGTTAGGTCATATTCCCTGCACCATCTCTCCACAATACGGAGAGCCGCTTGGGTCAGGTCACACACAATGCTTGCTGTCTTTCAGAGACCAGTATTGTCAGATCATCTGCATAACCGACTGTGTAGAAATGGTTAGCTTTTAATTTGCTGATGAGTTCATTCCTCTCATTTGCTGATAAGTCCCTGCGGGCATCCTTTCATGATCTGAATTGTGTGAGATTCATCAGCAATTTTTATTGTTCGTGTACTGAGCATGTTTACTATCCAGTCAATCAGTGCCGGTTCAACATTATGTCTACTTAGGGTACCTTTTATGCTGGAGAGATTTGTTCTGTCAAAAGCACCTTCTATGTCTATTATGGAGCCTAGACATATTGCTTTGTTTTGGATGGCCTCTTCAATCTTTGTTATTACATGGTGAAGTGCCGATTTTGTTGATTTACCTAAGCTATAGGCATGTTGTTTTCGTGTAGCGGTAAGTTAATGAGTGCTGACACTCTCAACTCCCGTTCACACATCTTCTCCATCGTCTTTAGGAGAAAGGATGTGAGGCTAATGGGTCTGTAGGATTTAGGGTCTGTATAGTCGTTCTTACCTGGTTTGGGTATGAACGTGACTTTCAATTCCCTCCATCACCTAGGAACATATTGTTACGCATAGAAGTCGACGACACTAGCGCCATCTAGTATCGAACAGAAGAACTAAGCTTCTGGAAGCTGACTCTCGAACTTTCGGCGCTTTATCGATCGGTGCGCGTATTTACTTGAATGTTCTGGATGATTCGGTACTAATGTGTATTTATAGGCGTTGCAAGGTGCGATCGTGGAAGTATTGGATTTGGCGAGACAAGCGAAGCTTCGGAGCGAGATAAAGTGAATCAGTGTGATTAATTATTGGTGTTTTTAAGATTAATTAGTGTAAAGTGAATTAAAGTGTTAATTTAGGTAATTCTATCGGCAATTTTTATTGTCACGAACCTCAAGCTCGTAACAATATTTAAGAGCCAAACATTGTGGCAACAAGTCTGACTGTTAGGACTTTACCCCCCACTGCAGAAGTGCCCTGAATAAGTCGTCAGGTCCTGCTGCCTTATGGGGTTGGAAACTATGAATTGCCCAATGGATTTTGTCCATCGTCACCACTCTTTGTGCTAAGTCCCAGTCTTCTTTTGTTGGTGTTCTTTTATTGGTGTAATGCATCATCATGCCGGTTCACCCTTTCAACTACACAGCAACCTGGGAAGTGAGTATCAATTAGGATGCGTTGAGTTTCATCCGGCGATGTTGAGTAGCTTCCATCGGGTTTCTTTAAAGATATAGATCCTGACGTGTTCTGTTTAGCTAGGATTTTTCTTATTCGATTTGCTTGTTCACAGGTTTCTATGCTACCACAGAATTTGCGCCATCCTGTTGAGCGTCGATACATTAAATACTATCGATAGATACATTTTTTGTATTTAGACTTAGCTTTCTTATATAGTAGCCAGTCTTCATCCATTGAGGTATACATTGCCCTATTTAGGGCTTTTCTTACCTTCTTACGTTTCCTGTCTAGTTCTTTACCCCACCACGGTTGCATTTGCTCAGCATGTTTTGGTGGAGTGATTACTGGACATGATTCATGGTAGCTATCGATCATGGCTTTAGTGACAGCTGCTACCTGTTCTTCTAGGAGCGATTGATCTGCTATGGTATTAGTTCCCCCAACACCCGCGAGCGAAGACGTCAGCCTATTGAGGTATTTTGTTTTATCCGTCTTGCGGGGATTTTTCCATGGAAGTATAGCGGGGATGTCGACCTGTAGTTCGCAGCAGATCCATCTGTGGTCTGAGCATGAGGCCTTTTTCGACACATGCCATCCGGTTATTAGTTTAGCTGCTCCTTCTGTTGCAAGTGTGAGGTCGATTATTGTGCGACAGCGTTTATTTATAAAGGTTGGTTCAGAACCAGTGTTTAAAATGGTTAGGTTAGTGCTAAATAAATATTCAACTAAAACCTTACCTCATTTATTGGGTTTTTCCGTTCCCATAAGGGGGTGATGCGCATTGGAGTCCGTCCCGATCACAACCTCTAGTATGGCCCTCTCACAGAAATTCACCAGCCTAACGAGGTCGTGAGGGGGAGGGGTGTCTTCCTCAGGCATGTATAGCGAGGCGACGACTAACCTTCCCTCCTGTGTGTTTTGTAATGCTACGGCCTACATGTCTCTGGAACAGAAATCTGTTAATGGTTTTGCACACATATCTTTAGTAGTATAAATACACGCTCTAGGCTTGTCGTGCTCAGAGTTGTAGAATAACTTACCTTTTAGGTTGTTTAGGCCTTTAATTTTACCAGCCCCAACCCATGGCTCCTGGATTAGGGCTATGGCCGTCCTTTGTACCTCCAACCACTTGCGTAATTGAGCCGACGCTGTTTCACTATGGTGGAGGTTGGCCTGCACTAGGCTAGTTTTGGACGAAGGGCACGCCATCATCGATCGAGTTATCCCCGTCCCCGCCCAAAAATAAGCCTGCCAGCAGATCCCGGGTCCCATCGTCAGCCATCGAGTCGGAATTGGACGGCAAAATGCAGTCCTCTTCGTCACTCAGTGAGCTGCCGCTGAGCCCAATTTCCACTGGGAGCTTCGGCTCGGCTGTACAGGCCGTTTTTTCACTGAACTTGGCATCCAGTGATTTTGATGTACCGGTAACCATGGCCACGGTATCCATGACTTCCGGGTTCTTTTCTGCCTCTTTGCTAGGTGGAGAATCAACGAATTTTCCTCCGCGACCCTGGAATTTAACGTATACCGCCCCGCATACACATGCGAGACGGCGCCCGGCTTTCGTCAGGGTCGGGATATGATCCTCTGGCACCGAAAAAACGAGGAACCACCCGTCCGTCTGTTTGTCCGCTTTGAGTAGCAGCCAGACCTTGATGCTTACCCAGCGGTCCTGGTACGCAAGCACACGACCAATTTCGCGTGAGTCCTTCCTTGGGCATCAGGGATAAGGATACCACATTTGATTCTTTGTGGTATCTGTGAATGTTTCTTAATAGTCAGCGAGGTGTTGGATTTAAGATCGAGGGTATTAATATTCCCCTTCAACCAGTCCAGAGCCTTCTGGTCGTCGCACCACAGCTTTAGGAAACCCTCCGTGTAAACGGGTTTGCCTCTAAAAACCGGGCCCGACGCATCAGGGTCCTGGTTACTCCAGGCCTCGCTGATCATCTTCCTCTGTATAGCCACGAGGATATCATCAGTTACCTCCTTTGTTACATGACCTGAACGCGCACACGTTAAGGCCACACCCAAATCTGCTTTAGCAGCAGAAGCGTAGCTTGTTCTTGCGGCCTTTGGTTGCTGTTCAAGTCGCACTTTTTGTGCTCTCCTCTCGGCGAGGTGGACTCCTCCAGCATCCTTTTGGCTGCTCTTTCCTTCTTTCCAGGACGCTTGGCTGCTCTCTGGTTCCTGGCGGATTTCTTAGAGCTGGTTCCGGCGGCCGTGCCTACTGCTCGGGCTGGATTTTCATCCTTCGCAGTTTCAGCACGGCTACTGGTTCCAGCCCCAAGCACCGCAGTAGCAGTAGCTTGCCCAGCTCCCTGAGGGTTACTCTTGGAAGCAGCGAGCGCGGCTCTTTCCCTGCGGCCTTTTCTCGCTGCTTCTTGTTCTTCTTTTTAACCTTCGCACCACTGTCTACTGGGATAGATCCACCTGATGGTCCGTCGGGTTGGCAAGTCACCATTTTGGGTACCTTGCGCTTCCCCTTACCGCTCAACACCTGCCAGGCAGCAGAGAAAAGGTCTTCGGTTCTTTGGGGCTCCGCAGGAGTTCTGCTATTCGAGGCCCCTTGCTCATTTTTCGCATCCAGCTTCTTGGATTTGGAACTGGTTTTAGAGACATCCAGCGCGGAAATTGCCCCCTTGGTGGGGCCACCTACGCTGGGTGGTACAGGAGGAGGAAGGCCGGTTTAACGGTGGTTCCTTCTGGTTTATTAGTGCAGTGGCGAAGCCTCTATACAAGCCCAAAAGCCCGGCTTGCCTCATTAAGATGAATCAATCAATTATATCAAGTAATAAAATAACTCGTAAATTGTTTCAAACTATTTCAAATTTGCCGCGCACTCTGTTCGACCTCGTAGCCTTAGGAATACGGCTGTCATACATAAAAGGAGAGTTGAGTTGAGCGATTGGTTTTCTCCCTCGCACGCGTGGGCTTTTTACCGGGTTTCGAGAAGGCGATCGCTCCCTTTCTAACCTGTAGCAAAATGTTCTATAATGAAATATAACTACGATTGTATAAATAGCAATTAGTATGGAAATAAAAAGCCCGGCTTTTTAGTGAGCATTAATTTTTTCCTTAGAGCGGGACGCCTTTAAAATTATTATAGTTCTAACACTTTTGACTGCCTTCTTGGTCTAATGGCAGTAAACGCAATTGCTGATCATGTGGTCCCAAGTTCGAAACCCGAGTCGGGTCAAGAATCATTTATTCGGTTTTTCCGTCACAAAATTCTCAGTAGCAGTAGTATTACACATATGTTAGTATTATACTTACGCCGTTACTAAAATTCAATCTGGAACCTTTTAATATAGTTTTATAAATAAAACACATAGTTGTTTGAGTCTTTTAATGATCAAAAGTGAATTCTGAACATAAAAAAAAATTGGAAATAATTTATGTTATTTGATAATTTATTGTAGATTAATTAAAAATTGTCACTTCGTAACTTTAAATTCAAAAGTGTAGCTTTTCAGAATAATCACGTAACTAGACAATCTATGCAAACCTAGTACGCGTGGTGTCATAATGATGGCACGGGTGACATCACTTTTGTTTGTCAAAGCGGGACATTTTTACGTATTTTGGGGATAGCGCGACACAAACCTTTAAATCGGGAACGTCCCTCCTAAAGAGGGACGTATGGTCACGTTAAGTATGAAGTTAGTCGAGAGAGGAGGTGCGCGGCCGATGCCGACGAGCCGACGATATGTTAGCAAGTTCACGTCACATTTCAATGTTTAGTGTTTACATTGTGTCAAAAAGTACTTTGTGCATTGTGTGTTGAGCTTGAGCGAATGTATTGCGAGTTTAAAATGTATGCTTTTTTAAAGACTTTTTGGAGAGAAAGAGTTTTCCTTGTGATGAATTGAAGTGTGTTAAAGTGCTAATCGGCGAAGAAAAGTAAAATCTTTAAACTTTGTTGAGATAATATACAAGATCAAGAGTGTATTTCAGACTTATCAATTATCGCAATTAAAAAATAGTTATTGGTACAATTAAAACGTTCACCAACATTTTACGTGGACGTAATTAAATCTTTCCTTAAGAAAGCGAGACGATTCCACTTATCTTATCTCTTATCCATTAGAATGTAAATAATTTGTTTTTTTTTTATTTTGTACATTGTTTGTACTTTGTGCATGTTTTACTTTTGTTCATGTATTGTATTGGATGTAAATATTTTCTCCTTCGCTTAAACAAACTCAAACGGCCTTCTTCAAAGCCACCGAAGCTATGCAATTGCTGACATGTAATAAAATCTATCTAGCAGTAGCCTTCTGTGTGCTTTGTTAAATACGTCCTTGACAGCACTGAATAATCAGTGAATATGAAACTGAAGCGTGGAGACAGATCACGATTGGTGTATTTTTATAAAACTGCTAAAAACAACAATCTATATTTTTATCAATTTATATCTTGGGCTTGCCCTAGTTTGGAGCTGTAGCTTCGCCACTGTATCACTGTCTAAGGTAAACACCTCTGACATGTCTCCCTCTCTACTAATGGGCCTTGTATTGTCCATATTTTTTAAGTGTGTTATAATTCGTCCCCCCGGCTTCCCACCCTCCATGGAGCCCGCACCTTTGGAAACGCCCTACTTTATTAAAAGAATTTCAGGCGTTAGGATTACCGGTGGGAATATAGGGACGCAGAGTTGGCTCACAGCGCGACATCGGGAGCTCGATCCAGCTGGCAGATAGGGCTGAAAAGGCCCATAACCACTGCCGAGTAGACTTTCACTTGCTTCGTCAGCATGGCCTTTACCACCACCTAGCCCTTTTCAGGGAGACTAGGCAGCCCCCACATCCCTCGCCTGCGACCCTCTGACGGGACGCTTAGCCGTTTCCCTATCTGTGGCTAGCAGATAAGACCACCGTTTAGCTTGAAATCCGGACCAAAGAGGGAGAGAGGGTGTTGCCTCTCGACACTATATACCCCAGTAGCGATCGGCTCAACCCTCCAGGACTCCTTCATCCCCGCATACGGCGCGATACACCCACTCTCTCCAGCGGAACCGTTCCCTCCTCTTTTGCGGACTTGGGACCGGCAGCAACAAAAAGCATTGACAAAGTTAGTTGCCCGTGCTTTCTGTTGCAGGCAGAGTTAAAATGTCTTAAGCCAAGTACTTACTAAACATGTGCCAAAGTGGGAATCGAACCCATAACTTGCTTTGTAATCCTGGATTGTAAAGTTTAGGGATAAAATATTAGTTGAATAAAAAATGGTCTATTTAAACTTGAATTTTATTTGATGAAACATTTTATATCAAAGGATATTTAAGATTAAGTTAATGAAAACAAGTTTCTTTTAACGGTTTCCATTGCTGCAGGTTGTATCTACTGGCTCAGCACCAAAACCACTCTATACACCATCTAAGAAATCTTTCATAATTATTTATTTATTTTATATCCTGTGTCAAAAATTTAAAAATATTGCTAATATTATTATCTTATTATTAAATCTAAATTTCATGGTTACTAAATATAAAAGTATGTACAGAAAGTTGTAAAATCGAAAAATATTATTGTGCAAAATTTTGACGTAATGTTCATATTTACAGAGGCTACAAAACAATACTGGATAAGACAGAATAATTATGTTATTGATTTCCTTGAAATAAAATGAGTTTATTAAATAATCGTCTTTTAGATAGAATTTTATTTTTTCCGTATCTTTTTTTGCTATGTAATGCAATCTTACTTTAAGGTACCGTTCAGTAATCGATTTTATTGTAATAACTCTATGATTATTATCGTGACACTTGGATGAAAATATGTCGACACCTAAAAATGATGACAATACCATGCTGCAAATTTGAGAAATATCAAAATTCTTGTTAGTACACATGTGGTAGTATCTAATTGCAACTTCTGTTTTTTTGCAAACAAGAAATACATCTAGAGATGAAAAAAACAGTCCTCCTAAGGTTTCTTATATCAATAAGTTTGTGAAAAAAAGCCTATCTCGAGCTAATAAACTATTTACATATGCGTCACCAGGTTCAACCAGGTTCTGTATTTATACTTCTGTACCAGTTGCATAAAGTATTCGGGTGAGGTAGGCAAGTGTCAAACGTTTTTCGTATGTACTTATACGCGGCTGGTGAATAGAAGTGTAGTGTAATGGCGAATTTTCTGACACCCGGTGGATATTGAGAAAATGGCCGCTTTCTGCCTGTTACGTTCTTTAAATAAATAGCATTAAAAGTGTCTGTAACTTCTATATGTTTAGATAGGTCATGAAGCAATGACTGAAAAATGTTTTGTAGCGTGAAAAAAATGCTTTGAACATACAACGCTTCCTTGAGTCGGCTTGAAAAATTCTTCGGATCTCTGACGTGCTATGACTGATATCCATTCTCCACACCTAACTGGATCTCGAGGAAAGCTAAAAAATAAAAAATAAAATCTCACATCTTTAATTTTATTACATGCACATATTCAAAATTAAATCAATAAAATGTTATTATAATATTTAGAGAAACAATAAAGCAGTCTCATTAAATAAAAAAACAATCAAACTTAAATAATAAAAAAAATTAAAAAGAATAACGTCTCCAACAAATGGAACAGAGTCAACGCACATAATTCTCGAACAATCATGATTTACTTATTATGACTTAATTTAAAAAATGTTTTAGGGATTTCTTGACAAAATATAAGTATTAACAATATAGTGATAACAATTAAATAACGATAATATTAGTACATACCGAAAATAGGAAATTCCATCCTTTTTTAGGGTCCTGAATGTGTGATTTTTACACTTTTTAAACGAGCACTGAGGCATGTTTGCCGTCGGAGTATTCGAATGTAACTAAATTAAAAGCGCACCCAAATTTTCGAATGGGTGCTCATTTGGTGAGGTCGCTTTTTGTCACTGATTGTGTATCTGGGTTTTTATTAGTGATCGATGCAATTACAAAATAAATTTGACAAATAATTGATGTCAAATGTCAACGCAGCCACGTTTGGCAGAAAAAAGCGGTAGCAAGCGCTTGTAAAGTAAAATGGCGATCGTAAGCGGTAAGCGCTGTCAAATCGTAAGTAGCTATTTTCCTCCAGGACACGAAGTTAGTTTTAACCGGGGAACCTAACGTAATTTAAATATATGTTTGTAAAGTATTCATATTAAAAACTTACCAATCATGAATTTTTAATAACATGTATAATATGTTTATTCATGTAAACAACTTATAAACTCTACTTCAAAACAAATAAATTAAATAAGCAAAATGGCGGATTGTGTCAGCGCTACTGAAGTTAGCAAACGTGTCCTGGCCGAAAACTGTTTAGTTTCGCCATTTTGCTTACAAGCGCGTGCTAGCGCTTTTTTCTGCCAAACGCAGCACTTCACGTTTCAATTATAATAGTGTAGAGTTCCGAAAATATTGAAAGTATCTATACCTACTCGATACCAAGTATCGCATCAAAAGTATTGTTAGATAAATGAACATTATGCAATATTACTTAGCAATCTTCACAATTATTATTAATATGAATCTATTTCAAACTACCTACATTAATTCTAGAATTGAGTTACAATATAAAAGCGCGTACACTTGACGCTTGCGGCAGTTGATTACGAACAGTGGTGCTGAGAAGGTTATAATAGTCAAGTCTATTATGAAATAAGGTGACTCTAAAGGTTGTGAGTAAAGTTAAATTAATATATAGTCTTCTTTGTGATAGTAAAGTATAGTGTGTTATAAAGTATTATTTACAATTTGAAAGTGAAATTAAACAACGAACATGGTGGTTAAACAGTTAACTAAGTGAGTTGTAACTACCCACACGTAATCGCAAGACATCATGTATTAAAGTCGATTTGGAGTATACGCAAAGAAAACTGCTAAAGTGAGTTTATTATGAACCAAGGTCGGTGACTTTTATTCCTCTTTATTAATTCGTAATAAATTTGTATGTGAATACATCCTGTGTCTGTGTTAAACTCATAAGTGGCAAACTGTTTTAATATTCGAGCACATACAGTGTATACAGTTTGATATAATACAGTGCAGTGAATACGATTTGACCAAGTGAAAAAAAAACTATTAGGCGTGATTGAAACATTTCGATTAGAATAAGATAAATTTAATCCTTTTTATTAAGATTGCTTAAATATAATTTCGCAGCTTGTTACCATAAAACCTATAAAGTGAAATTGCAATATCTTTGCCATCATAATATCCAAGGTATTATATAAGATTATAATTATAATATTTGTAACTATAAATATTTCTCTTCCTTTAATTTGTTACCGTTAGTTTAGTAGACACAATTGAAAAATATCCTTAATTTTTAACAATTAAATTTTTGGGTTTGTCGGTTGGTTACAAACATATATTATGGGGTCGCCACGTAAGCGACGTAGTCATGCTTGTAAACGTTATGGAAGCTCGTCAACGTCAATCAATTCTTATAGCTCTAGTACTCCTGATCGTCGTAGTAAGCAAAAACGCCATGGTAGGCAAAAACATAAACGGTCCCCATCAACTCGTCGACACCACGATCATCATAAATCTCGACATGATAATTACCATCGATCTCAAGGTGGAAATCGTAAAAGAAGCGTTTCAATAAGAACTCCGCCGTTGCCCAGAGTTCGAACAGTGTTACCACAGACAAGGATTAACATAAATGATATGCCTCATAACGTTACAAGTGTGAACACTCAATCACTACCTTATGTTATGGAACCACCAGTTACTTCAGGCTTGACAAGCAGCTCAATGGCTTTTCCTGTTACTCCTATTGAAGTACAAATGTGGTCTAATAATATGAAAAGAATGTGAAAGAATTTTTTCAAAAGTTAATATTATTAAAAGAAAATAGGGAAACAGGTTTTTTATCGAAACATATTGCGAGCCTTTTACGTGTATAACAAGGTTTAAATGAAAATTGTGTCTTATTTGACCCACCGAAATCCAATGCCGAATACTTAAAATAAATATGTGTAAATTAAATTGTATGACAATTAATGAATATGAAAATAAATAAAATTTCAACGAAAGTATGTTTGTTTGTCCTTCTTTCACGATCCAGCGGCGAAAAGCATGCCTGAAATGTATGAAAGAGGTTTTTCCCACACGCTTTCTTATAAATAGCGTGCTATAACATGGCTGTTTTGATCAACTTTAATTTTTAGTGTAATCCAACAAGTGTTCTAGTATTATTTAGAACTGGCAAAATTATGATTTTAGTTACCACCTTTTTAAAATGGTCACATTGTATCAAATTCTCAAATATAAATTGTAAAACTATAATTGTTAATCTATGACACAGAATATTTTTTAGGGAAATCTATGATAACTCCATATAGTCTTTGATAGCTTGCTACATATTTATTTATTTATGGTCTTTGATATACTACCAATCAAGTAACCAACATCTATGCAACAGCCATAGATTACTGACTATATATTAAAGAGCAACACAACAGCATAGATAAATAAATATGTAGCAAGCTGTGCAACAGTAGTATAACGTACCTAACTGTTGGGATTTGTTATTGTTTATTTCTTAAAAATGCTCTGATTGCAAACAACAATTATGAAGAATCCGTGCAAGATGAGTTTCTTAGACACTGTCGAAGTTCTTTAAATGTTTTTATTGAATTAAAGTGCCGTTTTACCAAGTGAGTTCCGTGATGATATTAGATTTTTGAGACACTGTCAACAAAACTTTGAAATGTTACCGGCGCTGATGTTTAATATGGAAGGATCATCAAATTTGAACCATAGTTCAAATAACTTCTGTAGTGTTTACGATGAGAATATAATCTTAAATAGTGTGCGGAATCGGAAGAAAGTGTCAGAACAACCTAATTGTCCGGTATGCAGTTGTACTATACGACACGGAGAGCTAGAGGCCCATCTTGCTTTGGAAGTAGAAAGACTGCAGAAACTATCTAGTGGTTCTAAACGAAAACTTAGTACAAATAGTCCTTCATCTAGTACAAGCATAGCAATTCCTGGATCTAGTTCGTCTGTAGATCTTCAAAGTGATCAAGATATTGATGTTTCTGGGTGTCCGGGGGAGTGATGTTTACCATGTGAGTATTAAAATAATATCAATAATAATTAGTTTAAGGTAAAGGTATAGGAAAAGGTATAGTTATTACCTGATAAAGGGATTGATACTAGGGAACTGATACTGAGGGTTTGTTTCATTGGTAGTTTTCAATATCTTTGCAAGAAAAAACAACCTCTAAAATCATAGAAATTGCTACTAATCACACTCAATTAAACTTACTATTAATATAAAGGAGTTGGTACCTGGTATATTTATGTGTCAGAAGAAATACTTGTGGAAATATTTTAAACTTGTAATAGTTATTTTATTTAATTAGGAATTATAATACATTTCTGTTCCTCAGAGGTACACAATAATAACTACCATAACATAAATTTAGAGGAGAGGCAAAAATACATGGACTTTTTTTTAAAGAATAAGGGTAACAAATGAACACACAGTTCACCTAATGTTAAGTGGATGCTGTGACTTATAGACATCTACATTTATTCTCAATTAATCCTCAAATAATTATAATGCAAATGCATTTTCACTCCTGAGGTCTAAGACAGAATGTTTTGTTTCCAGTAAAAAGGGTCTCCCATTCTCTACACTCACTATATGAAAGACAGCAGTGTTAACCTGTTATTTTATGCTAGTATACTGTGGAAGTGTGTTCCTTCACTTTTGGATCCGACACATTCACGCCATAACCATAATATACCTGCAGTGTAGCTCTACCACATATAAAAGTTAAATCTTTGATTGTAGAGCACTTTGTTTTAAAGGTATTCAGATAAACTAAACAATATTTTGTAGCATTATTAGAGATGTTTATCATGACATTACTACATAGGTGATTTTGTGGACTTGAGATCATATACCATGCAAATAAAATTTAGATAGTTATATGGTAAAAGCATTAAGATATCATAATATTATTTATCTCTTAACAAAACTCAAAAATATACATCACTTAAAAAAAATTCAGTATTAAGTAATCAGAATTGGAAAAAGTTGAAATAAAAATAACCAGTATTAAAAAAAACACATGCATATCACAAGGGGTAGAAGTAAAATCTTAAGAATACTAAATTACGAGGGAATAAGACATATGCGGAGTATCAGAAGTAGGATAATTGTAGGGTTTATTTATTGTAATATTTTATTATATTTTGTTACCAAGCTTAAAAATTATTTTAGATTTTATTTTTGTTTTATTTTTGAGTAAAATTTTTTCGTAATACTGCCATCTACTTCTGTGGGTAAAGTAATTTTATCAAACAAAAATTGATTGACTTTTAAGGTGGTGCATAAAATAAATGCTAGATGGCCTAAAGTAATGAAGTGTTGGATTGAAAACTAATTTAATTGGATAAGGCTAACAAATGAGCACACAGTCCACCTGATGGTAAGTGGTTGCTGTGGCCCATAGACACCTACATCTAACCTTGATAACTAATCAAAATGCATATTCTTTGTCACCCTTGACTAAGATAGAAACAGAAACTTTTTTATTAAATTTAGATTATAACAATACTTATTAAAAGTCACTTTTTTATTTACCACTGGTTCGCAAAAAAAAAACCTCTGTCCTGGGAAGAAGTAAGTAGAGTGCCTCGTTTCCAGTAAAATGGGTCTCCGGTAACCTACACTCACCATATGAAACACAGCAGCATTAAGCTGCTGTGTTTCATATGGTGCTGCATTAAGCTTACGCTGGTATTCTGTGAGAGTGTGGTCCTTCCCCAGTAGAGCTGACCCATTCATGCTATGACTATACTACTAATATAGCTGCAGTGTGGCTCTACCACATCTAAACTATCTAAATTACTCTTAATCTCTAAATTACTTGTATAATATCAATGGGCATCACACAGTGCGCATATACTTTGATTTATTACATTTGACTGGTTTGTTAGCAATATACATTCAGAATTTGTAACAACCCTGGAACGATTCTAATATTTCATCTATGGTTACATTTTCTCCAACCTGATAGTTGCCTGACACTTTCAACAAATAAATCAAATATTTCATGAATTGCTGCAATATTGTCAGATTCAGATCTCTCCTGACGAGTCTGTATATCATCAAATTGAATGCATTTCATCAAAAACATAAATTGGTTGCAATTCATGACAGCTCGAAATATATCATGAGTGATGCCATTCGTCTCCCACATTTTTTAAAAATTTAAATGATTCATTTTCTTTATACCAACAATGTACCAATAAATACTTTTATCAATATGATATCCGTCTCTTTACAGTCTCTGTCTCTTGCATAACAGGCCATGATTTTTTAAAATTTAATTATTTGTGTAAAAAACAATTTTAAAAACCTTCTTTCACTTACAAAGAGAAGAAAACATTCAATAATATGTTTAGAATTTTTGGCTACTAGATTTATCCCTGGTCTATTCTCAACTATGTTGTGGGACCTTGTTCTTAAATTGGTATGTTGTGAATGATAATTCCACTTGGTAATATTATCCTTGCCTAAGTAATATCAACTGTGCCTGGAATGTCTTGAATAATTCTCATCCTCTTCATCTTCGTATGATGACTGTTCTGTGTTGGTACCATGTTCACTATGCTATTAGCTCCATCACTCCACTCTGCTCTGTCAATCCTATTATCTGAGTCCTATATTTCCTCCGTACCTTCTTCCATCATCCACGCTACAATTTGCCCCCTTTTATCCATCTACAATAAACATATCAAATGTTAATTTACAAAAAATGACAAAAAAAGTTGGAATATAAAAAATATAAACATTTGAAAAAAAACTCACAAAAACAATACTCGTACGATGAGCAAAACCCCAAGTGTTGTAGCTGAAACGAGCAAACTTTCCTTGAACAAACAAACAAACTTCCCTTGTAGGAGTCTTTTCTATGAGCACACTAACCCAAGGCAAGGCTCTGTCACTCTTGCTATCTTAGGTGAAATACGCAGTTGGGGCTAGCGCGTTGTAGGTGATTAATGTTAAAGTTTTTTAACGCTGTTTACGTAAATAGTTTTATGTAAATACTTGTTGAAATAGTTTTTGTTTAGTGTTTAGTATATTTAACTGTAGGATAAAATAGTTGTAAAAGTTTTAATGTAGTTTAAAAATTATATATCATGTATATTACCTATTTGATAAATTATAATGGCAAAAAGTCATTCTTACTATAATTAGTGTTGCGTAGATGGATACTAAATGACCAACAAAAAGGTTTCATATCATTCTTTAAGTTACTGAAGGATTTAAGAAGGAAGATATGAAAGATTAATTTATTTCATTTTTTTTTGTTAGATAGGTACTTACAGCAAAAAAGAATGAAATAATAATTTGATCTACAGAAGAAATACTTACAGCAAAAAAGAATGAAGTAATAATTTGATCTACAAAAGAAATACCTAAGTACTTTACTACAAAAATTAGTTAAAATTTACTTCACTGTCTTTTGTAATTAAAGTATTTTAAGTTATAATAACACAAAATACTGAAATTAAAACTTTGTATACTTGCAAGATTTTTAACTAAGTAGATTAGATCACATTTCTGTTAGGAATCGTATTTCAGGTTTATTTGTTGTTTACACTATCTACCTATTTCTTCCAAACCAATCATCGCGATTCCCGTCGAAAGACCTTGCAATTTGCATGCGTTTGGCATCGCAGAACTCGCATATGGGCCAAAATATGGTTAGTCGATCAGTCAGAATTGGTATTTCACCAAAGTAACTTAATTAACATTTCGTCATAGTCGTAGAATAAAGACGGTTCTGCATAACAGTAACTTTACAGTATGCCACATAACAGTTTATCAATTGGGTTTTAGTGTATATTTTGGAAACTGCAAATGCAATCTGCTTGAAATTTGCATATGTTGTTCTGTTTCTGGATATTTATAAAATACCCTACAAAGTATATTCCAAATGTTACTCAATTTAATAAAATATCACATGCATCATTGTTCTATAAACACTCATGTGTCGTATGTTATCATATGTCGTTGTTTTGCGGATTTTCTTCTTATTTCACACGATGCAAAGTAATTTCCGTCGATGTTTTAGGAAATCTCTAACAAAATTTAGTGATGGTTTTCAAATTGGTGGGTTAGTAAATGAAAAATATATATTATATTGTTTACATTTTTTTAACAGATAAACTTTAAAAACACAAATATCAAATTTATGACACTTAAGTAAGAGATCAGTCACAAGAATTTAAAAAATCACAAGATTTGTAAGAAACCAAACAAAAATTATAATCAAATAGTACTTTATATTAAAAAAATATATTGAGAAACATTATTGCTTATTAGTATCAGTACAGTATAATCAGTCTCAAATGTTACTTTTAAAATGTTTAAGTATCATCATAATTTTTTAATTATGTAGTTTTATTCAGAATCATTGTCAGTTTCAGAAACTGTTACAGTTAGTTGACAGTAACGGAAGCCATGTTATAATTTGTATGTTATGTTATTTTAATATAAATTGTAAAATTATAACAAGAGAGTTCGGGTTTGTAATAAAGTATACTCATTTGATCATGGAGACAGGTTAGGATCGTTAAAGGTTCCTTTGGACTGTATTGATGTGTATTCTTGTCATTGTTTTTAGCTCTCTTGCAATAGTTTTGCTTGCTTGATGTTTTCATAGTCTGTTTTGATTTACTTCAGAAGCAGATGCATTGGTTAAAAGTGTCTTTTTTTTGGGATCTGAAAAGTAAGATTAAATTGTCTGTTTACAATATCTCTGTACTGTCGAAGAGTTGTAGCTTTGTTTGAATATTTCTCCAGGGCAGGCTACTCCTTATAAATTTTAAACAGCTCACATTCGAGCAATATTCACGACTACCATCCAAGTACAGCCTTTTTGACAACTTTCGACAGTAGTGCGTCTCAAATGGCACAAATGAATTAACGTGAGTAGCATTTCGTCATTAATCAGTTTTCTGCAATTATTAGGACGCCCTCTCAAGTCTTGTTCTATAGGCGTGCTACCATCGTCCTTAAACTGTGCTGTTATTTTTAATCGTTCACTGATCGACCCAGGGTTTCCAAACATAAATTTTATCATAACTGACATTGTCATTGTTTTTATATTTATAACTGAACTCTCCTTGGTGTTTTAGTTTCCACTGGAATGTCCTAGCTTTGTGTTGTTTCGTGGTGTAGTTAGCAACGTACAGCCATTGCTGCTCTTTTACACCTAATTACCAAAACTTTGTAAAAACATTTAATTTACACTGACAGGGCGGACCCATTATTTACGCATCAACAGTACGCCCCTCACTTTAAACAAAAAGTCTTCCCCTGACTTTCAATTTTCCAATCCTTTCCCCAATTTTCACTGTTACGAACTCTTTTTTTCCTCTATTCTTCAGCAAGGTAATAATGTCCTCCAGACCGCATTTCGGCCACGGCGGCCTGCCTCAACGGAGGCTAGCCATCGGCGCAGGACAAAATTATAGTGCCCAAGTGTATGCGCAAGCACAGGTGCACTCTCTATTCCCTCACTCTCATAAGCTGATGTACAGTAAACCGACACGACCGGAGAGAGATCAGGCGCAGGACCAACGGCTTTACGTGCTTTCCGAGGCACGGGATCACCATCAATATTCCAACTCTTTATCTTGGTGGTCTTAAATAATATTTGTAAAAAAATGTTATTGGCATATAAAGCACGACTTACAATGTCATTTTAAGAACAAATATAAAAAAATGAAAATTTTCAAATACG